>OX235264.1:74884139-75484139 GCA_944472135.2 Trichobilharzia regenti | reverse complement strand
GTAATTTCATAACGCTTCAATAGGTGTATCAAGTATACACTACAAAAAAGACAGAAGTACAATACACTCTACTGATATCTTCCTACGGAAATTAACGCTTACAATTCACTTTCCCTTGTGTATTGTCTTATATATGCAATCGACTTTATTATTTAAACGCACTTTGAGATAATACAGCCTTTTTCGCTACCTTGTGATCTAACAAAATCAATAACAATGAAACTAATTTAATCCTTTGACAACAAAAAAAACTTAATTTACACAGAATGTTCTTTGAAAAATAAATAAAATCAATACTTGGCATAGTATTTACTGGACACGAATTTTTACATTAGGAGTTATACAAAAAATATTTTATATTTAAAGATAAGTGGTTGTTGAAACAAAACATACATACACACATGAAATGTGCATGAATAGAAGTGAACAACTGGATCGATCGGATGTTACACTTAGTTTTAATAATGATTAACCCTAATAGTAACTCGAGTACAAATAACGCCATTAGTCCCACATAGTTACAAGTACGATTATCTTTAATTGCACTGATCACTAGACTAAGCGTTTCACTTTCATTCCTTTGCGTTCCAAATGGAACAAGTGGTCTTCAAGATTGAACTCTGAAATTTCAGTAGCAATGGTGCCTTTTCTACAGGAGTGAAGTTGCTAGGTAGGCATCACTCTCAACCAACACCCTTTACCAGTTAAGCGAGATTCACGAGTACATTGGCTGGGGAACTGAACTCGGACAGTGTATGTGGTTGATGATTATTCTACCATTGAATCACCGAAGATAAAATATGAATTTTATCAAAAAAGATAGATTACATCTATGACAAATTAATAAAACAAAAGTAGTTTTCAGTCAATATCTTACCGTGCGTCAGTGGCACGGCGGTTAGCACGCTCACCGACCATGCACATGGTCCGGGTTCGATTCCCAGCCGACGCACTCCTTTACCTCGCTAAGCCAGAAATGATGCTGGTAAAGAAAAAGGGTTGGGCATGAGGCTAGCAACCGCATCATTTAAAATAAACACTGCTACAGAAATTTCAGGTCACTAGTTTGAAGCCCTATGTTCCACTGGGGAACGTGAATGAAAAAAAAAATCTTACCAAATCTTCAGGAATAAGTAATTCACTAAATTTTGTTGTAAATACATCATCTGAATTGACTTCATCCATTTTGCATACAGCACCATGAATATCTTTCCAATTCTGAGCATCTCTGTTATTACTGAAAGTAGAAGGATTAGCTGCATTCATTGGTATCTGACCAGATAAAGATTCGCCTAAAGGTGTGGAAAAATTTAAATCATTGTTTTCATTGGGTGAATTATCCAAATCACATGTTATCGATTCAGTTCCATTGACAAGCACCTCATCATTTTCAGGTAGACTCTATCCAACAAGAATAACATAAACGTAAGAATAGAATTTGAACACAATGGTAGAGTATGGTTACATATTAGGTTAACCTATCATATACATAAATTACTGCTTAAATAACACCGAAAACATCACATCAAAAATAAGTGGTGACCAGTGGTGTTTTTTTACTGACTATTATGATTGTTATTGATAAGGCTCTGATTCATTCAAACAATATTCTTGAAACGAAGCCGATCAGTACTTCAGTAATCATCTGAAATGTGATAAGGGCGTCACATAGTCTCATCTTGTTAACGCATTGCAAATGTGACTAAAACATCAAATGACGTCAAACTCTTTAGACCTTATATGCTATTTCAACTTAGTGAAACTTATAAGACATGATAAGGTTGAGAAATCTTTGTAATATATTTACTCTATGCTGAAATTATACGCCTGATAGAAAAATGCATGTAAAAAGTAGTACGATAAACAGTTTATAACTGAAAATTCACTCATATTGTACATTCAACATATGTGAGCAATTCGCAAATTTATTATTTATTTAAACGCAAAAAACTTGGTACAATATGGCACCAAGAAAGATGCGCCACAACTTGTGTGGCGCAAAAAACAGAAACTTGTTCGAAAACAAGCTGGCTTGTCACATGTAATCTCAATGACCATATTTGCCAACTGTTGAGTAACAGAGAGAAAAGCTACTATTCCGTACAACTACCATTAGTTACTTTACTAGTATCAGCAATGGTCAAAATGTGAATGTGGAACCTGGCTGTGATCTTTCACCATTAAGCATTTTATTACTCAACAACAATTAGGTGTCGTGGTCACAGAATGCAACTATTTTCGTCCAACAACCTCATATTATGAGGAGTTAGCTTAAACTACTAGCGTCGAAACATAACCTTACGTTTGGTTACATTTGAAACAACCTTCTCTTATACTAACTAGAACAATTGGATACTCACTGAGCAAAACTTCAACTAGCCTGAAGTTAGAGGAATCAATTTCACCAATTAGTTTGTAGGAAATTTTCGATAAAAATGGTACCAGAGATACACTGCTGCAGAATATCGTTAGCAGCTGTTATTTTATCCGGCAGTTTATCTAAAGAACTAAAACATCTGTATGCGTTGGAGTAGAGAATGCTGATCAACATCTTTTTTACGCTTTTGACCTTCCTTCAACAGTTACACAACATTGTAACACCTTTAGACAAATAGAAACGATTACCGCCATTACGTCTATTTCACATTAACTGTTAAATAGTATATATCCGATTAATATACTCATGTCCACACTTAAAAAAGAGTCTTGTTTTCATGGCTTATTGCCCACGAGTCCCAATGAAGCATCAAATGATCGGTGGTGAGGCTGAGAGGCTTCATTGCATATCTCTGATAATTGTAGCGTCTTAGTCCGTTGATATAGTGGTTTAATGACAAGTTACACCTTTAAGATGCTTTTTAAATGAAATTTCGCATTGAGAAATTTTTTTCTCGCGCACGTATTATCGGTGGCATTATATTCTTGAACTGCGTTACATTAGCTGCACTTTTATCAGAAAATCTTACCTGATTCTGATATCTGTCCATTTTAATGGATTAAAGAAATTAATAAGTTCAAAAGTTAAACGTATACTTAGGGATTTTCATGAAATCATGTTGGTATATTTTGGCGTATTCATCGAAACACACTAATACCCACTAGATAAATCAGGTAGCAGCACTTAAAAAAAAGGAATATGCCATATAATCGCCTAGTGAGGCTGGTTGTAATGGAATCTCTTCCAGTCAAGTCAATTGTCAAAAACGCACATTTGTATAAATGAAAGAATGAGTGAATGAATGACTTACATGGACTATAAAATCATTAGGACATATACTATCTGCAGTATGCATTAAATTATGATTATCCGATTTATAAGACGTCTTAATATCCATCGGTTGAGTAGGAACTGGTTTAATCTGTTCAGCAGATGTCTGTTTCATATCTGACAAAAAATACAGACTTGCATTACTTCCACGAGTAGTAACTGACCATCGTGGGCTATTATAAACAAAGCTATTGACATGTGCACCATCAAGATGAAAATTGCATGGCATCTTACTATTTGATCCACTATTCGTACTATCATTAATATTAGAATCATCAAATTCATTGAACTCAAAATTTCTGGATGAAATGGATAATGGTGAACATTTTCCATAAAATTGACAATTTTGTGAACAATGATTGAACTGGGTATAAAATAACCGACCTGATGATTGGTTGTTACTATCATTGTTGTTAGTATTGTCATTGTTATCATTATTGAAAGAGAAATCATTTTGCTCCAATTGTTCATCGGCAGTGAATACATCTGTATTCTCAACTGGTGAGAGTACACATTCTTGTTGCTGATATTGATTGACACACGTACATGTACTCATTGTTAATTGTCCATTGGATTCAGGAGATATACATTTATTATTTGGATCTCCAGAAAAAACACCATCACCATTACTAAATGATGATAATGACGATCTCAGATATGTTTTAGAAAAGCTAGAACATATACCAGTATCATCAGAGAAAGAGGAAAGACGAAGTATAGCCGGTTCAGGACTGCTTTTACCTTTGGATAAATTATTATTATTATTGTTATAAAAATTATGATTCGATGATTTCACTGCAGTCGGTGACACTCGATTTGATAATTGTTGTTTAACTGATGCATGATCTAACTGGCTAGTTAAATCATTAAGAGAACGCCGGCGTGAATTTCTTTCAGAGGTAGTACCTTTAATAAACGAGTCTGTGTTCATAGTCACTGACTGTAACTCTTCAGATGCGTCAATTTTTACATCTGGGATTAACACTTTAGGTGATTCAGACGGTTGATTATCATTTAGAGTATTTCCTGTAGACTGTGACAACTGTTCACAGTTAAGATTTGAGATAGAGTTAGTTTTAATTACTGTTGGTTTAATGGATGACAAAGATGTATGCTTTGTATGGGATACAAAAGAATTAGAATTTGAGAATGAAGTACTGTCATGGGAGACTGTTTCAGATGAACTTTGAGGGAGATTGACAGAATTTGTTTTGTTTGTAGATAGAGCTATCCCATAAAATGTGTTCCAAAGACTCAAAGAACGAATTTGACAATCAGGTTGAAGAAGATGCTGTAGATGAACCAAACATAAAAATACGTAGATTGAACATTCAAACAAAAAAACGAAATAGTATTCTAACGCCATATATATATATATATATATATATATATATATATATATATATATATATATATATATGGTTTTTTTAAGAAGTTATATCCGGTGAGGGAATTGAATCTTAGGCGTGAATGCATAAAATAATAATAATGATATGAAGTTCAATTAAAACTAAGATGTTTGTGATTATAATCATAGTTCAATGTCAAGTGGCAAAGCAAATTAATGTCATACATAGAATAATTCATAGGATGGATAGAACTTGAAAAAGGGTGTGCAGTTATACGATTAGTAGACAAATCGAATAAAACAAGACGTTATGTAACATTGTGTGAAATTTAATAGCACAGAATTTATCATTGTAAAAAAAATTGATTGAGAATGACAAGTGGAGCAAGTGAAATAATACCGGGGACAGTTCCAAGTGAGAATAGTAATAATAACAATTGACTTAATAAGGAAGAGTATACAAATTGAGTAGACAAGATGAAAAATTGGTAGAACTAAAATATGATTGGGGATTACCATATTTTAGCATAGAGGGATTAAGACCATGAAAGCTGGAGGGGTTGAACGGCCACTTTTTGTAAACAGAGATCTGGCTTTTCTGTTTCGATAGCCAAAGCTTCAAGCAATACGGATGAGTCGGGTACGTAGGGATTTGGGTAAATTACTCTTTGCCTTGTAGATGACTTTAAAGGCCGAGGCTATAGAGATACGGTGATCATTATCGACCAGATGTTCAATGATCGCGCTTCTTATTACTCCACTTCCACCTTTTCGTAGCCACGCAGGATAGTGTTCTTGCACCCTCTTGGACAAAACTCGAGTTATATATATATATATATATATATATATATATATATATATATATGACTTCTGCAACTAGTCAAAATCAAACCACTAAACAACTTGTTTTTATCTCAGTGAGAAAAATTTTCCTGCAGTAAGCACAGCCATGTGGAGAGACAGTGTTTTACCTACCCTTGATATCAATGACTTATAAAAACGTATTCTATGTGTCCATCGTTGGCCTAATGACGATGGTTACCGGGTAAAACAATGTTTTCCCTTATATTTAACATCCGAATCTGAGTGACTAATCTCCAGGGTTTTTGAGCTGACTAAGCTGACTCTGAACATAGATAAAACAGAGATGATGAAGATTCCTAGCCAACAGCAACAACAACAACAACAGACAACAATCAGCATAAGTGGGAAGAACCTGAAAGAAACAACCTCCTTCACCTACCTGGGAAGCATCGTCTCAACTACAGGCGGAACTGACGAGGACATCAAAGCCAGAATCGGAAAAGCAAGACAAGCTTTCATTACTCTCAAATCTGTGTGGAGGTCAACAGCACTCAGCATCAAAAATAAGATCCGGATTTTCAACTCCAATGTGAAGTCAGTGCTACTATACGGATCAGAGACTTGGCGAGTCATAAAGAGCACCTCAAACAAACTACAGACCTTCATTAACAGCTGTCTCCGCTCAATACTCAAGATCAGATGGCCAGAAAAGATCAGCAACAGGGATCTCTGGGAGCGAACCAATCAGGAACCGATTGTGAAACAAATAGGCAGAAAGAAATGGAGATGGATTGGCCATACGCTGAGGAAACCATCAAGTGACATCACTAGACAAGCCCTCGAGTGGAACGCGAAAGGGAGGCGGCGAGTTGGTCGTCCAAGGGTGACTTGGAGGAGGTCATGCGAGGAAGAGATGAAAGCATGTAGACAGACCTGGAGCAGGGTGAAAAAGTTGTCAGAAAACCGAAGGCAATGGAGGTGCGCAGCTGAAGCCCTATGTTCTTCTAGGAACTAAAGGATATAATAATAATAATAATAAGCTGACTCTACTTGATCATTAAAATCTACTGCTTAGATAAATACACCTAAGTCGGTGGTTTTTAACGGGAAAATCGACTTCTGATAAAACTCACTACTTACCTAGTTCAAAATGCAGTCGGCAAGTTCGTCAATGGAAACTGAGAGGCCTCAAGGAGTATCGCCATAACTTCTTTTTTTAATTAAGAATCCATTCAGTCGGACAACATAAAGACTAATGCGATCTGACAGATCAGTCGGCTTTTCGCTTTTACCGTACATGCCATGCTTCCATCAGCAAATCAACAAAAGGTAGCCAAAGAATGTGATAACTGCACGAGGAATTTGTAGATTCAACAGGTTGGTCAAGTGAGATTAAATGAACGCTGATCATTGGTTTTACGTGACGACACAGCCAAAGAAACAGATGGTTGAGGCTGGCCACATACAACCGGTTTGAAAGTGAAGTTTTACTAGTACAGATCCTACTGTCCTCTGAGTACCACTGAGACTTAAGTCAGGATGCAAAACTTCAGGGAGATCCTTACTACCTCTCCTTCAAAAAGCATAAAAGCATCAAAAATTACTTGCTGGTTGACCAAAGGAAATACCTGTTGTTATACCACTCTTTGCCAATACTGCAACTACGACTTCAGATATCTACTAACGTTTAAGCGACTTATCCTGTGGCGGTAACTACCTCTAATCTGTCATTCAAATAATTCTTCTAGCATTGTAAGATTCATAAGAACATTAGTTCCAGCCAGTTAGTCATTAACATATACAAGGTTGACCAATGCCTTAGAACGAATAGTGTATAATCATATGACTGAGACCTGAGTTCTATGCATCGGATTCAATGTCAATGACATAAATTATTGAAGTATACAGAGTAGGCTGTATTTTTGTTCTGTCTGTGTTTTCAACATAGAACTTTGCACAAATGTGCGGAAGTTCAAGTCGCCACATTCCGTGTAGCACGCGAAGCAAGAGAAGAAAGTACAAGAAAAGCATAATAGAAACAGTGAGCAGAGGTGTGAGACAAGGGAGTAATAAAGAATAACAAAACAGTTTCATTGGAGATCATAAGTCACAGGGAGTGGATGCATCTGCGCCACTGAGAACGATTTTGAGCCATGTCACCAATTGTTTCCAACCATAGATTTTTACCGTCCCGGGGACCCCAGCCTGGAAGTCTACACCTTCCTACGTGGCTTAGACCAACTGTTGTGGATTTCATTGATTGATGCCAAGTTTTTGTTTGACCGCCGCTAGCTTTTTTCCAGCCTGACCCTATATCCGCTAACATAGCTCGTCGAGGGAGGCGATGACTTGGCATACGTAACACATGTATTTTTGTTACTGTTTCTTGAGATTTTGCTACAAACGTGCTTATTTTCATACCATTTAAAATTTAATCAGAGATCAAGGAATACATGTCGGTTATCTATTCTCGTTAAGATAAGTCACAATACAAAGATATACGTATAAAATTGGTGTCACTCTGCTACTAGTTCGTCCATTCATATTTCACAATTTATCACTTAGTACAACTCCCAACTCTAATAGAAATGTAGACATCCATCGTAATCTTAGATAATAAACAGTATGTGGATTGCGTGTCAGATAAAACCCAACCAATTTTCCATGGCTTGTCATGTCGGCAAGTCAGTGGCTTACTGACACAAACGCACGACTGTTAATCAATGCTTCTTGGGTTGAAATCGGTTTGGGCAATTAAATATTACTATAAGTTTTGATAAACTGGATATACTTTTTAGCCTTTAATCTTCCGCTGGGGTTAATACACCACCTTAAGCAAATGACGACTTCCAGTGTGATTGGTTCACCGACTACACGAGTATTCAGTTCATGGGGGGGGGGCAAGTGATGTAATTATACGAAGTAATCCTCTAACCACCAAGCACTGAAAGCTTCATAGTCAAACAAAAATATTTCAGAAGAATACATGACGACTCTAAAGAAACTGAACAAGATCCAAAACGGATCTATATTTTGTTATGGGTAGTCTACACCATATACAGTAGTCCTTATTTCACTAATTCAATTGAAGACCTTGTTGAGAGTCTATATCCAACTTTGCTATCGGACGTGCTAGCCGATAGCTGCTACGCTGACGTGGTGGTCCGGTTTGCATATCGAAGTGACACAACAAGCTACACTTGCCGGGAACAATATTTCTGCATTTCCTAACATTCCCCAAAAGTTGCTAGGACAACGATTAGACTAAAAGCAGTTATCATCATAGTGTAATTCGTTTACACTACGTTTGGCATCTGTGGGCGAAGTCATACAGCTGAGGAACTGGGATGTAACAGCAGTAAGGTGTTTCCCTCAGATGCCCAATATGCAGTTATGCTGCCTCCCCATTCTAGAGACGGGGTGGTCAGGAAAGATAAACTTAAAAATTTCACATCCCTAAAGTGGTTCGTAGCCGGTGGTAATTTACCAATACGGAAACAACTCTAAAAACCAACTCAAACAGGCCGTGTGTGACTGGTTCTGCGGTCAAGTAACACCAGTTCTCCTTCTGTTTCAGGTACCCCAAGAAAAAACTTATCAGATGTAAAATTAGCTAAATTCTTAGTAGGTGTTTTAGTTTAACCACCGAATTGATTGATGATTAATGAGACATCAAATGTGGTTTAGAGAAACATAAGATAGTATATATATATATATATATATATATATATATATATATATATATATATATATATATATATATATATATACATCAACTACGAAGTCTGTTTACACAACAAGGGTGAGATACAAAAACAGAAAAAAGTAGATGATTCATTCAAAAATAAATGATCACTACTGACTGTTTAAAAACAGATGGAAGTGTATGTTCACTAGAGGCTATTCTAAAATACACACACACAGACCACCACGTGCACTTAATCATATTGTTTTACACGTGACAGTTAATTTCTTTTCATTAATTAACCAATAGTAAGGTGACTGACCACGGTGTAGTAAAGTTATTATTATCATGAATCGATAAGCCAATAATCACTAATTAAAAAATATAGTGGAATATTAAAACTAAAAATTATTTGTTTCTTTTACAGTTGAGAAGTTAAGCAAACATGAAATCAAATTAAGTAATAATACTTAAGAAAACTAATACGTGATACAAGAATTAACACTTCCTGAACATTTGTTATTATATGGTTTTAGATCTGGTGAATAGCATTCGTCACATCATTGCATCGCATAGCACCCACTAGATAACTGAACTTTTATACAAGATAATGGCAAGGATATACGCCTTTGGTATGAGTCGATAGATACCCTCGATTCTCCTCAAGTTTGCCGAAGCAATTTCTATCAAACGCTTGAAACCAGATTTATGTGTTCAGAAAGAAGCAGTTATTAGTCTTTCCTTGGCTTGGTAACTGGATGTGTTTTTTCTCTCATCTAATTACGTAATCTTTGTCTTTAACCTCACCCTCCTTTTATAATCTTTAATTTGCTTGTCTCTTGTTTCTATGATTTGAGTTTAACTCAGTACATTGTTACCCAACTTATTAGTCACTATGCATCTAACGCACATCTCATCTTTAATACGTAACTCCTTTACCAGTGTAGGCATACATTTATTGTGTTTAAACTTGAACTGCCTATGTAGAAACTATACAAGCGCAATTTTCTGAGCACTGTTCACTGATTATGGAACTTTTTGTCAACTGACAACATGTAAAATTTGCATGTTAAAACCTTTCTGTACGTAAACCTCATAATTTATTTAGGCTGTAAGTAGCTGATGAGAAGCCAACGCAATAAACGATGGTACCGTATTATTCTGCACAAACCACTGTGACATGGCTCAAAATCGTTGTCAATGGCCAGCGCAGATGTATTCAGTCTCTGTAATCCTTCATATTCCTCTCTACCATTACCCATTCTGTTTCACTCGTATACTTGTCAAACTCTATTGATTCTCTTCACTCATCTTCTTGTCTACTTTTGTGTGCTATTTGGAACGTGGCAACTCGAACTGGTGCACTTCGGTGCCAAGTTTTATGTTGAATCCAGACAGACAGACTGTTGTTCTTGCTTTATTCAAATTCATCAAGGGGAATAAATGCATGAAAATTCCCTAATAAGAACGACTGATAATCAAATATACCTTAAAAGAATTCTGGAAAGTGTTATTAACACCAGGAGGTTTCATGTATAGATAAATCTATACTAACTTTAAGTTCCTCTCAACCTTGAACACATGTGTCTTTTTTAGAAGACCAAAATAGACGCAAAGAAAATGAAACACGATAATGGTCAACAAGTTCAAGCATTAGTTGCCTGGGGAAATTTTTGTATAACTCAATGAGAATTATGAAAGATTAGATTTAATGAATGACCGTAAAATTCTTTGTATACCTGGTGTTTTTTAGATGCACTAGGTGACTTTGTAGGCAGCAAACAGTAGTAAATACTACAGTGTCTAAAGTATTCTACCCTTTACTAGGTAGCATACGAATATCAAAGCATTTTCATCACTTGGGTCAAAAGTTTGAATATAAAAGTTGCATTTAGTACAACTTTGAATCCCTTAACTTATAAAGCACGTCGAACAAAATTTCACAAACGCATACAGAGTGGATTATACAATTAGTACGCATAGTGTCAACAAGAAATCGAGTATAAATCTAAAGATAAACCTTAGAGATAAAAACTTGTTGCCTGACAGAGCACTACCAGGGAACTCTATCAATTGAATAATATGATTGAAGAGATCTGTAAAAAGCCTAAGTATTTCACTCGTTGATGCTGAAAGCAGAGATACCTTTCTTCACAGCAGATTTCGCAAATAACTTACTGCGCATGTCTATGCTGACAGAGTTACGTCCCATTTCGTTTCAATAATGTACTCTATAGGCATACAGATGTAGTAGGCACGGGAGTTTCTCTAAGATCTACTATTCCTGATATATCCATTGGAGATTTCGGAAGGAACCGAATAAAATTCACAATGAAAATACCAGTACTTGTACCCAGTATATGGATAATACGATTGTGACACAAGGCTAAGAACTACTCTTTCTAGAACCTACTCAGCTGTTAAACTCGTTTCTAGGTACAGCGTTCACTATCAATCAAAAGTGGACACGGTTCGAAACCTGTTTAATTGCTGACAGTAGACTAATTAAGCCGAGATCTCATGCATTTTGACTTGTAGTTGTATCACTACTATGAGAGTCTGCTGATACTCTATAATTACGATTCAACAAAATAGCTATAACAGAGAAAAATAAAATACACAGAGACACAGCACTTAAAAGAACAGTTTTCTAGTCAGTGTTAAATACTTGAAATTGCTTTCTAAGAGGAAAACAAAAGTGGACAAAACTAACTTCAGCTTCTGGTTCATAAAAGTAATTCACAATAGTCCAATTATATTTCGGTGAAAGTAAGCCCCACAAAGAACATGTTCGAGAGGCGACTGAAGCTTTTTGTCGTTCTTGTTCAGAATTGCAAAGAAATGTACCAAACAGATTTGAACAAATATGTAAACCAAGTTTTAGCTGTAAAATGTAAAAAGATAAACGACGAAAAATCCAAGATTATAATGATTCTTCACAATTTAGAGTTAACATGACTTTTGAGGAGTTTGTTACACATGGATAAAGCACACAAAAAAACACTTTGAACTGAAAAAGCTATTTAAGAGGGGGATTAAAATAGTGCATGACTGCATGTAAACGGCATGTTGTCATATCAAACCCCCCCGTCGTAGCATAGTGATAATTTTTTATCGTTAAAATTTCCCCCAATAAAATCCTTGAACAGAATTAATTTCTAATAAAATTGTGTAACATTTTGTCTAAAGTGCAGAAAACTGTGAACCGCATAGATGACGTATTGGTCTAGTCTGACTGAGATGCATTCTTTACATGTGTGTTTGGTTGCGAGCATTTACGTTTCTCAGCTGAAGTGTGTTGAAATGTTGCCAGGTTGAGAAGAAAGGACGACTTGAAGGGTGATATTTCCCACTGAAATGGTTTCTTTTTTTTGTAACAGCTGTTTTTCTTTTTGACACATGCTTATTTGGTAGTAATAATAGTAGTGATACATTCTCAGTTTTGGTACATGAGGGACTCCAGTTTACAGGCATCATCAATGCAATAAATAACATATACGAGTAAGCATACTGACAATTACTCATATACATAAGATATACATAGGAATAGGTTATGGAATAAATAATACCTATAATGTCCCTCTACACAGGCTTCATTGAAGAAATTCAACCAGAATGCGCGTAACATTTGATGTTTGCATTACTGGAGATAAGCATGGTAGGTTACTCACAAAGTGATGAAATTGCTTTGTAAAACAGATTATTATTATTATCCATTTTGCTGCTTTGAATTCCTAGTGGAACATAAGGCTTCAAGCTTGAGCTTTGAAGTTTGAGTAACAATGCTATCATTCCTCTTTACTGGATAGCATTGCTGGCCTCAGACCCAACCGCCCCTCTTTATCGGCCTTGCTACCAGCCTAGCTAGCTTTAGGAGTGAGTCGGACCGCGGACTACATGCGTGGTTGGCGAACATTCTAACTGCTGAACTACTCAAGCAACTCACATACAGAAGAATCCTGTGTTTAGTCGAACTTCGCATAATAGAACCATGTTGTCTCTTTCCAGATATTAAACTAATCAAGAATGATGAACAGGTCTGAGATGTCATCACTAACTTATGAGACTACAGGTCGCCAGTCAAGTGACAATCACTTGACATTCAGTTCACAGTTACTTTCAATACTTTCAATCATAATATACTGGGAAGTTGAACCACCTTCCATTCTGGTAACTGCCGCCATATCTAGTCAAAATTCAAATTATACGGTTAGTCAGCTGGAACCTAGTTAGCTGGTATTGGGTTTTAAGTCACATATATCGTGTAGGGAGTGATGACACTACTCATTTGCCCAGGTTGAAGTAGGTGTATAAGGATTACAACTCGGCACCCGTCTGTTTGAAGTTGGGTGCCTAAATCAATGAATGAGTGATATCTCCACCGAGTAAAACTATATTGGTCAGTATTCTGTGACAAATCAGCGTAAGCCCTTAGTACTGACAAAAACAATCCAAATGTTAACCACCATTATTATACAAAGAAATAGTCAGTGGAGCTAGAATTAAAAATAGATCAGATATAAATAGAAGTGATCAACAAAACCTACTAGATATATCTAGGTATATCAAGAATTATAAATAAATTATGAAGAAACACCTACCAGATATGATTCATTAAATTCAAAACAATGGGGAAATTGCCTGCGTATCTGATGTACACAATCAAGCCATTGTAAAAATATTGGACTTTGTTCATTCAAATTTGATGAAAGTGAAGGATGTCCACTTCGATCAGCAAATTTATGTCCAAACTGCAACCATTCACGTTCGACAAGAATATTAAAACCCTACAAGAGAAAAAATTTAAACGAACACATTTAACTTGAGGTTGTATTTCCTCCCCCCCCCCCCCCCATTAATTCACAACTTAGTTACAAATATTAGATTGAAAAGAACAAAAAGTTCAGCAAAGATATCTTTTCGGCGATTTCATTTTCAAAAGCTGTACAATCGCATTTATATAGGTTAGTTTACATGGATACAATTATTATTTGTTTAATTAATTCCACATAGTAACGAAGGTGATAATAATTTTCAACTTGATATGAAAGTTTGAAGGTAGGAATATAGATTACAAGGGGCTTAGAGATAAGATTTCATAGGATTAGAAAACAGTTACAACGTATGCAAAATTAATATTTGATAACTGCAGAAATAATTTTAAAGGCGAATAAAAGGTGATAATTGTTTTCAACTTGATATGAATTACAAGAGGCTTAGAAACGCAGGGATAAAACGAATTACAGGTGTGAACAAAATGAGCATGGAATCAAATTGAAATCAAAATTTTCAACTTGAAATGTAAGTTAGGAGGTGTGAATATAGATTAAAAGAGGCACAGAAACAAAAAATTAGACAGGATTAGAATACAATTGTAAAATGTAATGTAAATGTAAAATGTAATCTGTATTCGTACCATCAAACTTTCATATCAAGTTGAAAATTACTATCACCCTCGTTACTATGTAAAATTAAATAAATAATAATTGTATCCATATAAACTAATGTATATAAGTGTGATTGTACAGCTTTTGAGAATGAAATCGCCGGAAAGATATCTTTGCTGAACTTCTTGTTCTTTTCAATCTAATGTTCTAATTAGTTACAAATAATCAGAACTGGCCACTGCTTACCTGGATTGTTCGATAGAAAGGATCTGCTAACAGCTGAGCCAGAGAACTTATTTGAGGCGTACGATCCCAACCATCTGTACAGTGAACCATGACAGGACGAGCGTTTTCCTCCAAGGCGATAGCTATTTCAGTGGCAGTTTTCAAAAGTTGACCAATATTATTTAACCAGGACGATTTTTCCAGTGACGAGAACCAGCTACAATGTGAATACAAAATATTAAAGACAGTTAATCAGCCCTAAAATATTTTCATACAGATTCTAGCATGGAAGAGGAAATATAAAAAATCAAGTGACCCAATATCTAAGCAAACCATTGAGTATCAGATTACTGCATTGACTAAGACGGCTGGGACACATATTACGTATGGCGAGCCACTGTCTTCCCCGACGAGTGATGTTACCTGACATAAAATAAGGTTGGAAAAGAATTACGGTTGGTCAAGTCAAAATCTGACATCAATACATGAAGTATTTGGTTGTTAGTTTGAGGCCACATAAGGAGATGTAGACTGCCTACATCGGGACCTAGCGATAGCAGGAACTAATGGCTGGAAACTGTTGGTGATACTGCTCGAAACCTTTCTCAAGGACTTAGATGCATTCACCATATGTAATTTCCAAGATCAATTAAGTCATCTTTTTCTTCATGTAATTATTCTTTCCTCCTCCTGACTATTTCTGTTCGTTATGGTTCTTTTGAATTTTGTTTTCTTTTCCACGACTCTCGTGAGCTAAATAGAATATGACGAGTTGAACTGTTGCACTTCTGTGCAAAGTTGTAGCCTGACAATCAATCCGGTCACGTATAAGACTGCAAGATGTGTCTAATACGAGACCCTAACATCACAGTCTTACCTTTACGAGTGAACAAGCTTTGTACAACTGAAAAGATAATACTAGATAGAAAGTTGTGTGATTATGCATAAAATGAAGATACGGAGTTATAAACTCCTTAACAATCAATATGACAACACCCCTACCATAGCAGTAATCTGTAGTATAATTAACACGGAAATTCCCAAATGGAAAACTACTATAACATATCGATGCTACACCTTCAGAATAATTTAATAACATGTATTAATCAAAGTCACAAAGTAGTAGCAGTAGTAAAGTATGCGACAATGACGTAAGAAGACAGTAAAGACATTAAAATCCAACAAATTTATCTGCCAAATAAATAAATATAGATTGTTATTTCCAACTGCGAAATATTTTGGTGAAGCTATCATTCACAATCTCTGAGCAAATATCACTGAAGTAGATTAAATTTTGTATAAAATGGCAGATAATTTCAAAAAGTGAAAATAGTGACTCACTATCATTAAAACAGAAAAAAGTTGTAATTTGGTGTAAACAGTTCAAAAGGATTTGGAAAGTGTTTATTCTTCACAAAATATTCTTAATCACAATGCAATGCCATATGAAATACAACTGTAAATAATCATAAAATAGTTAATGAATTGAATTTTGATTTTCCCGTCGATTGATTGGACCGAAGTGCTCGGTCTCAGGTTGACATGTCGGCTTCTTGTGCAGATGCTTCGACGATGTCTGGACATTTAATTAGTATACGATTGGTGGATGGTGGCTAGCAGTTCAATAATTAATATGACCCATTGCACAGGAGGTGCTCTCGTGGCCCAAGTGGTCTAGTGGATAACGCTTTGGCGTTTGAAACTATGGGCACTGGGTTCGAGCCTCAGTGGGAACATCATCACTCACTGAGAAATGCAGGTACATCCAGCCGACGAGTCCCAAATAGGACGAAATGCGCATCCTGGATTCCACTGCTAGCCACCATCCACCAATCGTATACGAATAGAATAGTTAACCCTATTATAATCCACAAGTTTAAGATAGATGATAAGAATGAAATCACTTGAGGTATTGTGGTATCCTCCTTAGTATGAATGATTTTGAAGCAGTGTTCACGTAAAATAAAATCACTAACTGTATAATGACAAAGTCAAAAATAGAGAATAAGACAGTGAGTTCCCAATGAACTGTGACAAAACATATAACTGTTAGTGCTTATTTTCACGTAAGGCAGCATCAGATTTTTAAAAGTTTAGTGCTCGGGGCAAAAATCTGCGGGATCTTCATAAATATCATACAATGCAGTAAGGAGCGAGGAATTCAATCACCTTGACGGATTTATATACACGCATACTTATAGTGTGAGGGCTAATGATATACAAGTGCCTCAACTGATGTAGGTGAAGGATTCAAAGTCGGGAGTTACTGGTTGGAAGTTGAGTGCTTCAGTCAACCAGTCACATGACGTAGCTAAAAATTAACCACACTAGGATATGTGCAATCACCAGTGCTTGAAGATTGGCGATTTAAACATTATTCTATCATTTGTGATCTTATATTTTGTACTCAAGCAATACACCGAGCTATTTTCTCACTAAAACGTCTTACACTCTTAATAATTTAACTGGCCATTATATTAAAAGGAATAAACACACGTACAGTAAAATGAAGCGATTCTGCTTCTGAATAAGCAGCGTAGTACATGTAACTTCATTAAAAAGACACAGTGGAAAACTTACTTCGGACATTTCCCGGCAAATAAGTTGGTGAGGGCTTCAAAATTTGAACGCACTGTATGCAAATTAGGTAGATCCATAAAAACAACTTCAGCTTGATCGTAATATTCAGGATATTCAAAACCACCACCCGTATACGATTGAATTGTGCACTACTACGACTTCTTGCATCCACTATCATTAACCGATGAGTATCTAGAGATTAACAAATTAAAAAAACACCATATTCGTCCGTTAAATTGGTAGTAACCAGATTTAATCACTTTCAGAAGTAGACTTTATTGCAAGGTGTGACAACTTTATCCATAAGTGAGCTTCCTGAACCATTTATACTGCGTTAGATATAGGCGGTAAGAATAGAAACATTTCTCACAATTTAGGCATTTAATCATTAAAAGCAGTATAATGCGTGCGGAAGTATCGAGTAATGTATTCATAAATCACTGATTATTACTCAACAACCTGTTATTTCGTAATATTCAATGGAATGTAAGCAGCTTCCACTTCAATACAGGAGCCGACTACAACTAAAAAGAACTTTTATGCTAATGAGACAAGAAAATAAAAGACGTAAGCTAATCACGCGCACAATTACAATGTGTGTCCATAAAATCCATTCGTTGTATATTAAAATGTAAAAACTTAGGACAACGATAATATTGACGTGAAGAATCCCAGTGAACAGTCAGTAAAAGAAATAACTGACACTGTATGATGACCACTGATTATTAAGCTTCCGATGACTTCAGTCAGGCAACTGACACTTCAGCAACTCAGACCAACAGTAAACGAATTCATAGATTGATGTCATATTTTAACCTAACTCCTTGTAACTCTTCCAACTTAATCTTACTAATCGAAGATAACAGTGTGGCATCTGTAATAAACAACTTCATCAGGTGACTGAAGACTCTTGCTTTAAATCCACAACTAATTCTACCGAAAGACGAAATGTCCGTCGCCATGACTCATATAATCATAAAGTTAAACGGATAGAAACACACTGAAACACATATGCGTCTTGACAGGAAAGTGTAAATCCTCGTGTATTAAATATGATAAAAGTTTGCGAAAGTTAAAGGAGCCTTTGGTATGCGCTCTCAGATGACGTCAGCAACCAGTCGATTAGAGTTGATGCAACTTCACAAATAAGTGAAGTGACCAACCTATTCAAACATTTGAATTTCTACTTTAAACTAGGAATTGGTGAAAATCAGCTCGGTAGTATCATCTTACAGAGAACTGAGCCAGATCATAAACTCACACCTACCAAGAACAATAGTGGTATTTCTAATTTACCAATATGCCGATTTTATTTATTTTTTCAATGGAGATATTTACGAACATACACTGACGAGTTATTAGTTATTTTTAAAACTTAGTTGCCTAAAGTAGACTTCCCAAGCATTGGGCTATGTTCCCGCTTATTGAGATAGGGCTATGACCCCACCCAGTTGCCCAAGCTGAAGTGGGCGAAGTGCGATTCAAACTCACAAATCTGATAAAAAATCGGATGTTTAAGCCAATGAACCATATTTCCACCTAACAAGTACAAGTAATATATTAGCACAGAGGATATCACTTACACTAGCCATAGGATATATATGCGTATTGTGTTCGCTCGATATTAATCGAACATATTATATGTGATGGCAAACATATATTATACAGCCTGCTAAAATTATGCAAGTTTACGTAATGAACTCTGAATGAAATGCTTATGATACATGCGAAAATAACAAGTGGTCAGGAACAAGAAAACAGCGAAATCACAATTACACTGAGCACATAGACAGAAAATTTATGCATATACACACCTTTGTTGGGATTGGCAACAGGTTTCTTTGGACAACAAGAAAGAACAGTTCGTAAGAATTTCTCATCATATTCATTTCGTGAACACATAAGTCCGACACAAGGTTGAGCACAACGAAGCAAAACAGCTCCAGTGACTTGAGAACTGTAAGAGAAACATTAAATTATTACATTAAATTACCGCCAAACAACTGTTAGAAATCGATTGTGACTTCGAAAGCTCGCCATGTTGATGACATCATTATCACTGATCGACCGTGGTACAATATGATGTCTAGGATATGTGGAACAAATTCTAAAACAATGGACCATAGGGAGAATAAAATATCATTAAATACTTGAATTCATTGTTAATATCTGTTATCTTCCATGCCTCATCGAAGTTCATTCGACGAAATTCAAAACACACTAAGGCTGTATCCAATGCACTATCTACATCTGTATAATTAGAACTATTAAAGACAAGTGAATGTAAACTAACCATTTATTTGCAACAGTTCACAGGCACCTAAAGTTAAATAAAAATTAGTGAAAAGAAACTACACTTACTTAAAAGGAAAGGGTGGCTTGGAATGTTGGCTTCCAGAGATGAACGAAATTTACAAGCAAACAAAGAATCAATATCTTTAGGTATATCAATTAATGATGAAATATGATTGTATCCTGCGTCACATGCAATTTCATCCAAAAATGACCAGCTACATGGGATAAGGAATGAATATCAAAACACAATAGAACTTACGTAACAGATATGCCAATTTTTGTTATAATTTTGATATGAATCATTTCGAATGCTTCAGCTTTCCATACTAATGTAAGGGGTATACTCCATGAACTGTGAGGCTTTCTGGTTGAAAATATGATCCGATAATTTGTAAGAATTAGGATCCCATCAGCTATCGACTTGGTACTAATAGCTTTCTCCCCAGGGAGAAAATGCATTGTAATCATGCTCATTCGGAAGATTTATTTTCAACAACGAAATTGAAATTCAGAAACATCATATGGAGAGAACACTGTGCTCTATAAAACATGGAATACAAGATATAAGGTGGCAAACTCGATTATTCCATGTGGTTACATTTTTAAAGTTAGCAAATTATAATGACCAATTGAAAAAGCAACGAGTAAGGTCACTGATTTCAGATATTCAGGTGTATTTGAATGATCACTTCACAATTAAGCCCCAATAATACTACCACCCGAGCAGGAAATAGGGAATTTACTCGGTTTAATTACAAGAGATGGCAAGATTGCGATAATACTATGATAAAGCTAACACCTACAGAATCTTATTGATTCCGTGGGTTGTGACGAACATTTTGCTGAAGAAAAATAGACTCCATCAAGCTTTATACTTAATTATACCTATTATTTTTATGCAGAAACTGACTTAAGTCTAACTACCCCACAATTCAAAAGATTGTCGGCAAGATAGATATCCGACGCGACACGAATCCATCTAAGTTGGTTGGCTGGTGTACGTGCTAAGAAATCTATGTATGGGAACTACGCGGAATAAATCACGGTCAAGTACAGTGGCACAGATATATCCACATTCCGCCTTTATCTTGAGCGTTACGTCACGTTTTCCCATTTCCTTTCCTCCCTTCCTTTGTTCTACCGTTTTGTGACTTCCCATGATGTATTTGTATCCTCCTTCGGCATTACTTCCTAACTATATAATTGCCAATGAAACTATATTGTTCTTCGCTATTACTATTCCTTTGTCTCACACCTCTGTTTACTGTCTTTATTATGCATTTCTACTATCTTCTCGAGCTTTGCTACATGGTATGGCGACTTGGAGTGTGGCGTCCCTTGGTTGATAGCCGGATGTCACGCCTACGCCAGAGATGGTGTAAGTCAGCGAAAGCAGCACGAGATTTTTGAATCTGTGCTGAGATTTCGTCGCCAATCAGTCCGTTGGTGCTGATACAACTTCCCAAATAGGTGAATTGGTCAACATGTTCTATCACTTCACTCCCTATCACTAAGCTAGGAGTTGACATAGTCCAGTCCTGTAGCAGCATCTTACATTTTACAGGGGCGAATCGTATGTTTGGTATGCGATTCGCTCCCGCCATTATAATCAGCACATTTCACTTTGCACATGTAATTTAATTTCCATAATTTCCAAACAATAATTGAAGTAATGATGAAGAACTCTTCGTAATGTGCAACCAACAAAACTCTATGCTACCAACAATTTTATTCTTTGCTCTCAAAACATCTTAGTGAGCCGGTTTACTAAAGAATACAACGAACCTTCTAAAATTCATTTCTCACACTGAGTAACCCAGTGCAACATTTTGAAAGCAATCAAATAAATCCCGATCACCATAAGTATACAAAACTAAAGGAATTTAATTTTTGGAAATCCATTTTTCAAAAAAAATGTAGCACCTGTGACAAGAGTGCAGCAACTTGGACGGCTATATTGTTATACGGAGAAAACCCATCTAGTCAGTACGGAAAAAGAAGAGTCCGCAGAAGCCGCTCAACCTAGGCTCCTTATTTTCAACTCATCCACACAAAATAACCTTACCTACCAGTTTACGAACTACATTTAGTGTGAGGGTTAGTGGAATTACATAGTCGCCCGGATGGAATTAGATGGAACGGGACTTGAGAATGATACTCACTAGCTGAAAGTCAAGTGTATAGACCTATGAATCACAACAGTTAGTCCAGAGCTCACTGGGACACTCACCACACGCCAAATAGCAGTACTAATTTGTTTCTCAACTGCTTAACAACTACGAATATACCTGTTGAAGGACCATGAATAAACGTATCACAGATTGTTAATGACCGTAATAGACAACAGTGAGTGATTTAACGGCTAGTAGCTCCAATTACTTGCATATGCAGAGAGAATTTATGAATATCCAGTTGCCTGGAAATTCGCATTTAGGGATGCAATTAAGTCCAATTATTTAGTAAGTGAGACGAATACTTCAAGATGGGAAGACATTTCATTACGCATTATCTTGAATGCAGTTATTTACCAATAACCACTTTTGATTGTTGAATCTATGAATGGTTTTGATGCAATGAACCTCGGAGTATGATATTTTAAAGTAGAAAATATGTTGGATCACTCATTTAAAAAAGCTTGTGGTTTGTATTTTGCAGCTGAGATTGAGTGAAAACGAATCACACTTATGTAAAAAAGTTTGACAATACATATTTTTTTACTTTTTCCAAGAACTTACACCGGTAAAATAGGTTGTAATAAGTTTGAAGTCATCGGTAGCCGTTTGGAGGGAAGGATGACATTTCCTAATGGTAACCATACCCTGAGAAATGATAGTACATTCCGTGGTAAGGTTCAAGCAAGTCACCATCCGGACTGAACTTGTCTTGAGGACTTAACACGACATGGTTAAATAATTTCCCTTGCAGCCCATGCATCTTACATACCTTGATATTGTTAAGAAGTTGGTATTCCTTCGGCGAGGCTTTGCAGCTCGGCGAGAAAAGCAAATGGATGGTTAAGTGATAGCAAATATAAATAATGGACCACACTCTTTCTGATCTCTAGAGGAAATGTTGGTCGTTAGATAAGGTTAGCCAATGGAAGGCAACGGTATGAACTTTCCCTATGATATTTGGGTCCCGTCCTACTCAGGAACACTGCCCATCGCCTCTGTGCTCTAATTCACATAGACTACCTAGTAGTATACTCACTGTCGCGTACGAAATACAGACGTCTGCTTTTGGATGCTGCCCGGACAGATTTAAACGATTTCTTACTGCAACATGAGGATTGTTTCGGAAGTGAAAACACTGTTTGCAATATTCATTCCCTGAAACACATAGTTGATAACGTCAACCTGCATGGGCCACTAGAAGGATTTAGTGCATCTCCCTTTGCATCCTATATGCTTAAGATTGAACGGTCCTTTTGCTGTGGATATGCTGTGGCCAAGCAGGCAGTTCAGCGTTATGTTGGGCACGTGTACTTAACGAAAAAACATGTGTCAAGCATGTACCTAAAGAAACCGGTGCTAAGGGCGCTTACATCTTATTCACTGAATAATGTCATCTTGGCTTTAGGTAATCGAGGGATTATAGTGGAAATGGAAAGTGAAGGTAATATTCGCTTCCAAACATAGTGTGATTTCAGTGATGACATCATTTCATTATTTAAATCCAGGAATTTAGGGATATTCAGATGTTCGAAATTCAATTCTGAAACACACTGGATATCCTGTCTGAATATTGTTCGCAATTGCATAACTGTCCTAACGCATAGGTAAGTAGTCATCCCCCTGCTTCATACTTAAATATAGACGTTGTGCAGTAAGTTATCAGATTAGCGAATTTGTTGCTTGAACTGTTGACATGTAGTTCGTCTACGTTATTTTGTAAAATCTTTGTTGTCAAGTCTGTCTGTCTCTACTAGCAAATGCTGTTCGTTGAACTGAAGCTCATTTAACAGTTTATTCTGAATTTTTGAAATATGGGTACATATACAGGCTGTTAATTTTTGCTCAAAAACCTGATACGCATTAAAGTAACACTGCCGTATTTCCAATTGGTTAATTTCCTTTAGCAAAATTCAACAGCAGTTAGATTTCCCGTCGTCCGTTTGTTGAAAGACGACAACATAGTCGCAATCCAAAACACATGAGTAATGCGAAGTTGTTTATGTGCATTCAAAAACACTACACAATATTTAGAGCCTGTGTATACTTCGGATGGATGGTCATTATTTGAATTCTGTCAACTTCAGGAATGTGGTAAGTTGGAATGCTTCTATTGTAACCTTCCTAGATACTTATGAGGACTCTCAGAATCCCGTGCAACTTTTGAGAAGATATGGTCAAAGTAATAAAACGCCAGTAATAAACCGAAAAGGTGAGTACCATTTTCTGTGTCTTACATATTCTTTAGGGATGCAAAGAAAACTGACAAAGATCTTTTTTTACAACTGTCAGCAAAGTTGGTTGCATGGAACCGCAATTCTCAGTTTTCAGTATATTTGATGACTTTGCCCCACTCCCTCCAGCCAAGCTACTAACTTAATTAAATGCCATCCATTTTAAGTACTTTACATGCCTCAAACTTCCTTTCCTCATCTCCTATTGACAAAAAGGCGACAACTGTATCTATCCCATAGGAATAAATGTGAAATTCTGCATACTTGCTTTAAATTATTATCTAAAGAATTTGTTAAAGAGATGTTGACTCGTCAGTGGAAAGGGCTCGGTAAGTACTTGCAAATAATTATTAATTTCAATAATCATCAATGGAACTTATCAACTTGTGTACGAAAATCCTAAATATTGTTACAATTAATAAAAAATCTCGACTGCAAATCGTTTCACCAAACTATGACTACACACTAGAGTTTCCGATAGCGAATGAAGGTCACTTTTAGATGTTAGAAGCACCCTTAAGGGACGATAGGTATAAGGGGATATTTTTGCGATCACGTACTTAACTCTAATTTTTTAAACAGCTAAAATGGTTAACCACCTTCAGGGTGATTCGAAGTTGTTACTGTTCTCAAACCTGAAGTGGACTTGAACCTTGCATTTCAGACACTGTGCCCTATGTCTTCTACGAAATCATGATGTAAGGTCCATTTATAAAGTATTTACTTCTGTAGCTGTGATTATGGTGGGGTTCTCCAGCCCACTGTCATTAAAAAGGTTGGTAACGTTATAAACAAAGCTACGAAACCTAACTTTCGTAATTTGACATACCGTGTCTAGAGGCGTATATTGAATAAAGGAAATCAGGTAATATTAAAAAACGCCTACTTACTTTTAAAAGCGATGGTTTAAGCTAAATGTAGTAATCGCAATATTGACTTTTATTTTCAGGTAAATGGAAAAATCAAAGGAGGTAACAGCGGAAGTTATCTAAGCACACCTTTCTCAGTGTAAATGCTGCAAATATGATGAGCAGACGTTCTCCCCAACTAAGCTTACATTTTGCGTATTTGCAGAATGCTGATAGTGGCCCTCACTTCACGGATGTACTATAATAACAAGAAAATTCTGAAACTAAAGTGTTCTTTCTGCAAACTCAATGAATTACGCAAGCATAGAATGGTGTGTACGATAATCCCAATCAGTGTTTCTATAATGCACTATATATGTACATTTCTTAGGGAAATTATTTGGCTGGCTGAACTTCGTGATTTGCACCATGGCAATGAAACGATGCTAGTCACTGTTAATTTACGGCTTAAATCACTCTGAATAATTTGATAGTATGTGCTGAACTAATTCTTGTCCTGATGTAATGTCAGTCAGTTCTAAATCAGGCTGAAACAGTTGAAATAAGGCTGGTAACAAACACAGTGGGTTTTGAGCCACTTCTGAAAATGCCTGGAAGAGCCCGATTGGGCACCCTAAAGTGCTGAATTAGTGCCGGTCATGCTGAAAACCAGCAGGTAGAGTTTGCGCAAACATTCAAACCATTTCAGAACAATACCAAAATCTACTCACTATGGGAAGTCAGAGTTAGTTCAGAATTTGGGAGATTTACTTCAGCGTAGTTGTAAGCTTGAGTGGAAGTCGATTATTTTCGACATTCTGTTTGCATTCCCTATGCTATATTGAGAGATAATGTGACAGAGTTTAATTGTAAGATCTCAAGACAACTGTTCGAGGCGAATATTACTGCAAATTAGAAAAATAAACATGACCAACATTTAATCTAGTCAGAATGTAAACATGAAAAGTAAACTCAAATAAAAACGAACACTATTTGTAAAATTAAATATAATAAAAAACACATTAAAACGGTATCCTACTTACTTAAATTGAACGGAATAACAACCGCTCGAACACTACCTCATACAAGACACAAAATGTGTTGCAGTTCCAAAATTCCGCGACATCATGGCCTACGCTCAATTTCTCAGTGCTTCAATAGGGACTGAAATTAGAGGCAGCCAGTATACGGCCGTAGGTCATTTGATCAGCTGATGGGTACTGGCTTTATTTATTGACGAAACCTCAAAATTAGGTAATTTTTCGTTCTTTTACACACTTTTACACTTGTATTCCAGCTAAAATTTGATGAAATACGGCGTTTTTAGTGTAAATAGCGAATGATGGTGTCCTTATCCGGCCGTAATTTACGGCAAATTTGTAAATTGTTGAAATACATACTTTTCCGTTCGGAAAATGTCGAATTACTTGAAGACAAATGTTATAACGAATTTTAGTTATGTTTATTTTTGTAGTTCAAAGAATTATACACAGACAGGATGAGGAAGACTAACTAGTTTTTCAGTCATTTTCACTTACTTTGTTGTGTACCTTAGGTGGTAGTTTCATAGGTCCTTCACAAGTATTTATTTAAAAGAAGCTTACAGAAATACTCGGGAATTATTTCCACATAATATTTAATTCTCATACCCCACAGATTTGGTTTTTACGGGCAGACGCAATGTCCATATTGTCTGCTTGAAAATTATTGAATAACGTAAGCACACACAATTTAACACATTATTTAGTACTTTCCATCACTTAAATTTTGTATTTATAATGGTAACAATGTTCGTATCTTTTGATTGCCTATTTTTTTGGGTGATGGCTACTTTTGGGGATTTCATGGAGTCGGAAGCTAAAGAAGATTTCCGCCATGTCATTGATTTTGTATAACATGTTAATTCATTGATAAATCTATTCCTCGTTATACGTTTGCGTATTCCACTTGATAGGACCGAATATAAGCCCTTGCGTAATTTGTGAGGCATAGAGTATATGAAGCTATCTTTGAAATACTAAGTTTTTGCTTTCCCTCACGTTCCCAGTAGGACATTGGGCCTCAAGCTAGTGGCTTGAAGTTTCTGTAGCAGTGTTCATTTTATACAAGATTAGGTTGCTAGCTTTATGCCCAACCTTTCCTCTTTACCAGGATTATTTCTGACTTAACGACGTAAAGGAGTGCGTCGGTTGGGGATCGAACCCCGAATCATATGCATGGTTGGCGAGCGTCCTAACCGCTGTGCCACCGACGTTGTGGCCTATTGCTAAAAAGATTATGTTGAATTCAAATAAAGTTGATATATCCGAGTGTAAGAGGAGGTATTGCGATTATAAAGTGTTTTGAGTTATCTATCGTCTTAGCAGAATACATAAACTGATTCGCGATTCATAGTCACAAGTGAAAATAAATCTACCTCAGATAGTGTGCTTGTGATATCTACCCATCGCAATGTGCCATAAGGGTAGACTATACTTATGCTGTTAGATTTGTAACTCAGTGCAACTAAGGTTACCGTAATAATTAAAAACAGAATGCATACGATTCTCAGTGACAGAACACGAAACGTTGCTATCTGTTCATATAATCACGTAAGCAAAAGTTTTCCAGAAGCCGCATTCACTCCCAACAGTTTACCCTCAACTCCTACCTTAGCACCTGTTACTTATGTTACTGGAACACAATCGCTTACACTCTTTCTCCCGGCGTGTGGACCGCAGCTAACAATTTCTCCGTGTGCATTTCATTCTCACAATAGCCTCCCCGTATACGCCCACTGCTGTCTTAACATCAATCAATTCATTCACGGATGTAGAAGATACAACTAAGTAATCACGACAAAATTTTAACAAAATTATGCAATAAACAAGGACGAAAACAACGAGTAAACACAATGAATCAAAACACCAATTGTATGACACACACATATAACAAACAGAACAAACCGCTCATGTCTGATGGAATCCTTGAAGAATTGCAGGACTTACACCAGTACGCCTCAACCTTCAGGTTGACTAGTGGAATGTCCGACACAAACAGAATTACCACAGCTAGATGACAGATGATATCAATTCAGTAATACAATATGAACATATGTACAAATCACACACCAGCACATTGGACTGCTCATTGATGCGCTACCTTTGAAGAAGTAGGACTTACACAGTACGCCTACAACCCTTCTCAGGTTGACGCCCTAGGTTGAAAATCGTCGCAGATTCATTTGCTAACTTCCTTCTATGCTATATCCTCAAATCTGAACGGCAACACGCCCATGTCATTGTATCGTAGAATATAGATGACAACAAACACACGACATATCTCATCAACCAATAGAAACGAGTAATTTACACCAAAGATAATAACATTCAAATAGTAACTTGAAACTAGAAATGCAAGTCAATTTAACAAACTCTCTCCTTTACACTGGCTTATCCACACTAAACTGCCATTGATATCGTCTTTCAAACGAACTGATACTACATAGTCATTGCACAAGATATGAGTTGATGGTCTGTTAAACACCAACGATGACTGAGTGACACAAGTGATGAACTTAGGTGGATCAGAAGCTGTTCTTGTTCGGCTTCAGATAGTTGTCCAACTGCAAGATTACCACCACTGCTGTCTTTCACTACTATTCGGGTTTAGCACTATCATCTGATGATAGGTGGGCTACATGCTGATCAATTACACTGACGTCTCACAAGTATGCACCTTCTGAACTGATCTGCTTATTCTACTTCACGTTCAGTTGTACAGAACCTTTATTTAACTTAGCAGTAGTAGGCATCCCCATTCATCATGATCAACCAAAGACAAATCTGCACTATCATGATCATTACACAATATAATTTACCGTCAATTCATCATTTTCAAACTCTTTAATAACAGAAGTAGACAATTTTGGTTCCTCCTCACAAATCATTAAAGGTTTTATAACTTCACTCTGACTAGTATACTTGTAAACTTTGGAGTCAGAACTCCACTCTGACTCTATTCTGTGACACTCTATTCAACAACGGCTTACCAGTTGCAACTACAGACTTCTTCACCGTTATCGTCACACAATTCGGAGTCAGACCTGGAGTTTACATTTAGCTTATCACTGAACTTGCTCACTGGTTCACAGTTCCTTTGTATGCACCTCTTGCAACGTGTAAACAAACCGTGTTTGTCTTGCATCTTGTAACTTATCTGTTGAGGATGTACTACGAAACCTGTTACACTCACTAGGTCTATATGCATTACTAGACATCATGGAGCTTCTCGATATCCACCTCTCTGAGGCTATTCGTCATCAATGATGCGTTTTACCCTCAGACTGCTCTATTCTAGGGTGAGATCTAAGACTGAACTTGCTCATATTGATTGACACTTTTACCAGTTTCAGGATATCATCAAACTTTGGCTCGATACCCTCATCCTCCATACGGGAGCTTATCTTCACCCACTTCCTTTGCAGTCGAGGTAGACGTCTTGCTATTACTTCTAGTATAAAACTCGAGTTGAGGTCACTCATTCGATTCATCGAAATCATTCCATTCTTGTAAATTAGCAAATTATCTAAAAACTCAGTGAGTGCCTGGGAGTCATCCTGTAATTGACCACCATTACCCTAACAGCCTCGAATAATTTCCCTGCAATCATCGAGGTCTTCCAAACCTTTGACGTAATATGCTCATAGCCTCATCGTAGCCCTCTTTGGCTTCATAAACTTACAACTGTATAGCTCTTGCAGCATCTCCAGTGCAATATCTCATCAAATACATTAACTTCAATTCATCATTTAATAAAAACACTCAACATGATCTCAAACTCCTTTACAAATTGTAAATAATCAGCGGGTTTCCATCAAAACACGTGGTTCAATTTAGGGAGTTTGATGTTCCTATTATCCCTGAACGGCGAAACAGTAACATCAACCATGTCATGTTAACATCAGACACATCGTTACAATTAACACAAGTCACCATGACTTACTTTCCTGTTTGCATCCAAGACACTCTGTCCCTTCTTTGACCCAGGCATTGTTGAACTTGACCAATTCCAAAAAGTTCCAGATATTGCTTGTTCAAAGAGGACTTGACCGGCACCAGGAAAATGAACGGCGACTATCCAAACTTTCACCAACTGTTTCAATCCGCAGATCTGTTTTATCGTCAGAAACTGTCAGCAAGTCTCATAAACCGTTAATGCCCAGCTCTCGCTACGCTCGGGCCCACGCTGTTCTTAGAAGATTTCTCAGAAACGCTTAGTTATAACGGACGCAAAAACCAAAACACCGATCTGCCGTTTGATATTTTGTATTGTTACACCAACATATAAAAGGAATAAGCGAACTAAGGTCTGAAACAAATATTACAATAATAAATCTTGTATTACTTCTGACGATGTTTCAATCTTCTTTCTGAACAGCGACCGATGAGACGATGACTGTCGTATTGATGCCTCCGCGAAAATGGGAAGTTGATTTGAGCAAACAACCAAGAATTGATCGTTCAATCTTCAACTCCATTGACAATCGCATTACAACAGAAGGAACACAGATTCATTGAAGAATTGTGTATTAAACAAAAATTAGATTTCAGATGTACAGATAATTCAGATGAGAAGTCCTCTGTTACCGTCAGTAAGTACCATCTGCGTACATGGCACGTATATGTCTTTCCACAATTTTGAAAAGGTTTAAGAAAAGCATTATTAAATTTGGTATTACATGTATGATATGGATAAAAAATTTCTTGATAAGCATTTACAAGTAATCACTTTACAAGCTATATATGTAGGTAGCTAAATAGTTTTCACTAAACCAAGGGGACTTCGCATCTTATTGTTGGTCGATATCTAGTAGGTCCATCGAAGCATCATGAAATGATAAAATTATTTAACGACAAGTTATGCAGTAGTTTCCAAAGCTTGTACGAAGATTATAGCAAAAATGACAACGGCTTTATGACGAATGATAGGTCTTGACAGCAGTAATAACAATAACGTTCATGTTCATAGTGACTATAAAAACAATAATTGGTATCATTATCGCAACGAATTTATCATTAACTTAGATAGAAAACTGATAATAATACAATCATATCAAATAAATGTATCACGTAATCTTAAGAAGCATGTGTTTACTTACTTTCACTGTATTCTCTCAAGACTGATGTGTCAACTAGCTTATTCCGAATGCACTCAAGATTACTTATGAAAGTGAATGGAGATGCAAATTATGTCAAATAAAAAACATGTAGCCTACATGCATTACACTGCTTACTGAGACATTTGATATCTGCTTTCGGACCTTCGTGGCAAGAACATAGTATATCCAGGTATAATTACGTATACATAAGTATACGTATATGCTGCATAAACCATGCCGTTTTTATCATGATTAACCAGACCACTGTGTCAATGCAGTTGAGGATTGATCGACTGATTCACGGTTGTGTGCTCAAAACCAACTTCCCTATATTTTCGGGGAGGCATCAATACACCAGTCATCGTCTCATCGGTCGCTGTTCAGAAAGAAGATCAAAAACCGTTAGCAGTAATATCGTGATTTATTAAAATAATATCTGTTCATACAACTTAGTTTATTATGCTGCTTATACGTTGGTCTAAGAATAAAGAATTCTCGAGTCGCCGATCGGCGTTTTGTTTTTTCCGTCCGTTAGTACTAAGCGTTTCTGAAAGGCTTCGAGGGACAGGGAGAAGCCCGGCGTAGCAAGAGCTGGGCATTAACGGTTTTTGAGACGTGACTGACAGTTACTGACAGGTTTCTGACGGACTGATGAGAGTTTCTGACGTTTAGTGACAGTTTGTAACATTATGGATAGTCTCCGTCAATCTTTCCTGGTGCCGGTCAAGTCCTATTTCAGTAAGGAATATCTGGAACATTCTGCAATTTTGCTTACAGTTCAGTGCTGCCTGGGTCAAAGAAGGAACAGAGTGTCTTGGATGCAAACAGGAAAGTAAGTCATGGTGACTTGTCTGTTACTTGTAACGATGTGTCTGATGTTAAGCATGACATGGTTGATGTTACAGTTTCGCCGTCCAGGGATAATAGGAACATCAAACTCCCTTAATTCGAACCACGGTGTTTCGATGGAAACCCGGCTGATTATTTACAGTTTGTAAAAGAGTTTGAGATCATGCTGAGTAGTTTTCTATTAAGTGATGAATTGAAATTGATGTATTTGATGAGGTACTGTACTGGAGATGCTTCAAGAGCTATCCAGTGCTGTAAGTTGATGCCCCCTAACGAAGTATATAAAGAAGCGATGCATATCACGCGTCAAAGGTTTGGAAGAACTTCGATGATTATAGGGAAATTATTTGAGGCTGTTGAGGGTAATGGCGGTCAATTACAAGATGACTCCCAGGGACTCACCGAGTTTTTGGATAATCTGTTGACTTACAAGAATGCATTGATTTCAATGAATTGCATGAGTGACCTCAACTCGAGTTTTGCCCCAGAAGTAATAGCGAGACGCCTACCTACTCGACTGCAAAGGAAGTGGGGGAAGATAAGCTCTCGTATAGAGGATGAAGGTATTGAGCCAAAGTTTGATGATATTCTGAAACTGGTAAACGATAGTGTCAATGAATCTATGAGCAAGTTTGCCAGTGTATTGCATCTCACCCCTAGAATAAAGCAGCCTGAGGGCAAAACGCAATCATTGATGACGAAAGGGTCTCAGAGAGGTGGATATCGAGAAGGCTGCATGATGTCTAGTAATGCATATAGACCTAGTGAGTGTAACAGGTTTCGTAGTACATCCTCAACAGATAAGTTACAAGATGCAAGACAAGCACGCTTGTGTTTTACACGTTTGCAAGAGGTGCATACAAAGGTGAACTGTGAATCAGTGAGCAAGTTTAGTGATAAGCTAAGTGTGAAATCAAGGTCTGGCTCCGAATTGTGTAACAATAACGGTGAGGTCAAGAAGTCTGTAGTCGCAACTGGTAAGCCATTGTTGAATGGAGTGTCACAGAATAGAGTTACTGCTACAGAGTGCAGTTCTGACTCCACAAGTTTACATGGTATTACTAGTCAGAGTGAAGGTACAAAACCTTTAAGGATTTGTGAGGAGGAACCAAAATTGTCTACTTCTATTATTAAAGAGTTTGAAAATGATGAAATTGCCGGTAAGGCGAATATTCTTGATAATGATCATGGTACTGCACTTTTGTTTATGATTGTTCATTGTGAGGTGAGGGGAATGCCTACTACTACTGAGTTGTACAGAACCTTAGGTACAACTTGAAGGTAAAGTAGAATTGAACGCAGATGCAGTTGCAGAAGGTATGGATACTTGTGAGACCGTCAGTGTAATTGATCAGCGTGTAGCCCACCTACCATCAGATGCTAGTGCTAAACAGGAGCTAATAGTAAAAGACAGCAGTGGTGTTAGTCTTGCAGTTAGACAACTTTCTGAAAGCCGAACAACAACAGCTTCTGATCCGCCGCTAAATTCATCAACTGGTATCAATCAGTCGTCGTTGGTGTTGTCATCCACAATGAAAAAGACGCCCATCAACTCAAGTGTCTTGTGCAATGACTATGATAGTATTGGTGCATTTGAAAGGACGAAAGATATTGCTCAGTTTAGAGAGGATAAGCCAAGTGTAAACGAGAGAGTAATTGTTAAATTGACTTGCATGAATAAAGGCATTTCTAGTTTCAAGTTACTATTTGAATGCTATTATCCTTGGTGTAAATTACTCTGTGTCTACGCTTGGTTGACCAGAAACGTCGCGTGTTTGTTCGTCATCTATATTCTACGATACAATGACATGAGCGTGTTACCGTTCAGATTTGAGGATATAGCTGATAGGAGGAGGTCAGCAAATGAACTCTGCGACGATTTTCCAACCTAGGGCGTCAACCTGAGAAGGGTTGTAGGCGTACTGCTGTAAGTCCTACAGTTCTTCAAGGGCAGTTTGTCGTGCGAGAATCCACAACATTTGATGTGTTGATTGGAGATATGTTTGTGCTAAATAATTGTGTGAGTTCCAATTATCGTAATTGTTGGTTGATCTTGTTTGTGTCCGGACATTCCACAACTTACAATCGTCAACCTGAGAAGGGTTGCAGAATAAAGAATTCTCGAGTCGCCGATCGGTGTTTTGGTTTTTGCGTCCGTTAGTAGTAAGCGTTTCTGAAAGGCTTCGAGGGACAGCGAGAAGCCCGGCGTAGCAAGAGCTGGGCATTAACGGTTTTTGTGACGTGATTGACACACCATATATATTATACTTAGTTAGGGATCTCGGAAGAATTGCCAAGCGATAATTGAAGTTGCCTGAAGTTATTACCTTTTCAAAACATTGTTTGCATTCTTGACACTCCCGAGGAATCCTTATATGTTGATACGGCATTAGTTGGTTGAATCCATCAAATAAATTTTTAGGTATATCATTTCTCTCCTGAGCTGTAATAGTTTGTGATGTCAGTTGTCTATCCGACTTGATAAAACGCTCCTGGAAATTGAGAACTTCACCAAGCAGCCAAATGATTTTTGAAGTTACCTTAACTCGAATGACAAACTGGTCAATCACAAGCGAGCAAATCACTCGTTTGTCCCACTCGCGGGCACTCAAAATTACGGCTGTCAACAGGCTGCTGAAATTAGACTGGAATAATATGTCACGTTGATTTAAATTTCGCCTGGAAAAGTTTTATCAATAATTTTTAATAAAATTGCGTTATACGTCACCTGGATTGATGGGAATCCCCATTTCCTGACTAGTTGCGTTGGTGCCCGTGTCATGTGATCTGACTGTGACACACCCCAGCATATTGGTCGCAATGATTAGAGCTTCAGGCGGACTGTGTCTAAATATCGCTACAATGAGCAATATGAATTAATTGGAGGGTAATCTCACCTACACAAACAGTTTACTCTATTTAGAAGCTGCGCCTTTCGGCATAGTATCATTCAATGAAGACCTCACCCAAGGTATCGGTGTAGTTATTTTCGTGTTTTTCACCGTTTGTGTGTTTGGACAGGGATTATTGTAAGTTAAAAAGTTATCTTTAAGTGGATTTTATATATATTTGCACCACTTGGTGCGGTATAATATGGGTTATGTGAATTAAATGTATAAAATGTATCTCTAATTTACTAATACTGTGTCACTGTCTGCTTACCTGATTGCTATGCGAACAAATTTAGGTTGTTCTAATGATCACTGCAAGTGCAGTGCAGTGAAGAAGGTAATTATTCGTTTAAATTTCCTTACTTTCGCACTTAATGCGTTAATTCAGTTTATGGTATGATTGTACACATGGATTGTGTTGATCATGAGGACTGAATCTAGTCGGCTTCATTATTATCAGTCTATAGATTAAGGTGAAAAAATTGCCACAATGGGCCGAATTAAGTCTTTTCGTCCCGAAGTGATACTAGTCAGTGCTCAATACGCCCTTTGAGGATTGGAACAACGCTGATAAACAAACCCGGTATGTTCTGATCCACTCCTGAAAATTCTCAGACAAAGAAAAGGGTGCTGAATTAGTGGCAGTCATGCTGAAAACCAGCTTTGAGTTCTGGTCTGTACCATTAAAGAAGCCATTACAGAACGGATCCACAATTTAATGACTATAGAATGTTAGAGTTATTTCACAATTGGTGAGATTTAATTCAGCGTTATATTAAGCTTGGGATATAGTCCGCCATACTGTTTCACTGACGCTGTATGCTCATTGCTGCAATATTTTCGATCACCAATAGTGGAAATAAATTTCTCCTGAAATTTCCATTTACTTGAGGCAGTACAGGTGTAGTGTCACGATTGGATGACTAGGTTGAATTATATGCCACTGTTATCCTCATCAATAAAATTGGTCTGTGTATCTCACAATATTTAAATTATTTCTCTATGTTGTTAACACTGTGTATAGTTGCTTAGATGTTCAGCTTATATCTGATGGCTACAGATTCCTAAATATGATAATGTATTTTTGTAAGATTCATAAAACTATACTCAGTAGACATCGCTGAGATTGTTGATCAATTTTTAAGTAGCGTGTTTACAATACCTCATTTAATGTAGACGTATTTAGTGCAAAATTGATGAATGGATGTTTCAGATATTGTCTTCAAATTTGCGTATAATCCTCTAACATGGGGAAACATATGAGGTCTATTTATGCATACGGTGTCAATATAAAGACCAGCTACGGGCTACAAATACTTTCATTTGTGTGGGAATTTTACTTAGTATTAATAAGATCAGCGTATTCGACTTGCATACGCATATTTAAAATTGGCTTTAATAATTTCATTTTTTACTAGTTCTTGCATATGATCTTTTTTCCAGGTAAATGGAGGTTATCGAATATGAAAGCGAAAACTTCGACCGGTCAAACTAACGCTAATACCTTTCATCGAAATCTTCATTAGTAAATTAATGGAACGTTTAATATACTCTTAATTTCTACTACTTCTGAACTTCTTCGCTGTGCCGCTATACCAAGTGCTTTTGTAATATGTGAAGTTGGACCAATCTATGTTAAGCTCAGTATTATGAAACTGTCACATTAGTCATTCATAGAATTTCTCGCCTGTTTCTCTACAATAGCACATTGTAAATACTAAGTAGGATTTAGCAAGTTGAATAACAATCATGTACTGTTCGATACGCAAAAATCGCCTTATCTAGCCAGTTGCAAGCCTGTATGCTGCTAAACGCCAAGTATGTAGTACAAGTAAGTGTAGTAACTTAGCTACTTCATCATTCTTTTAATATGCAGTGACACCGTCAAGCAGCTATCTATCAAGATACAGTAAATAGTCATAAACTGAGTCCTCCAAAATGTCGGACTGTTAATTTCGTTTTCCAATGTAAAAGAAAGTTAAATGAAGTTGTAAATTCCTATGGCCGATGGTGATATAGAAATCGAGTTTGACGTTGTCTTGGATTAATTCTTTCTTCTGACCAATCCTAGTCTTCCCATGTCTTAGCGATTTCCGACGGGATATTTCGCCAGACTTTTCACATCAAGAAGCACGTATTTTATGTGATCAGAATAGTGTCAGGGACAAACTAAATAACCTGGCCAAGTTAAACTTTAATCACAGCTAACTAGCAATCAGTAAACGACGTTGAATTATCCAGTGAGGTTCGCAAACGTTAGTTCAATGTTGCATAGCGCCTGATTCATTTCCAATGCGTGCCATATCAGGGTTACGGTTGCAATTTGAAAGGGATAGTGTTTTCCAGTATTGCTTGGATTTAGGGTTGCTCCGGAAGTTGAGAACTTGTTCGTGTGGGGGTGTCATGACTTTAAAAAGCTTTAGCAAGTCAACTGATGGATTTGTCCATCGTTGTACAATATGCTTGAAGCGAGTTAGAATTAGAGAGGGTAAGCTGATAATTTTATTATTTCGTAGGAACCTTTTTGCAAGGTCACACCTATCCTTGACGCAAATTTCGTGTATCTGCATTTAATGGGTCTTGAGACAGTCAGTGAGAGCTGCAGCTGCTGAGAAGGTGAATAGCTTAGTCTCTACAGCTCAATGTTATCAGCATTGCAGAGATATTGTTTCGTGGAAAATTAGGAAAATCACTTCTTTGTTAGGTGGAGAAGACGTTGTTGTGCACGTCAATGAAACTGTGTTGGTGAAAAAGAAATACAACCGTGGTCGGCAGCGAGCGAACTATATCTGTGTAATAGGTTTGTACGACGCCTCCCTCCGAAAGGGATTCGTCGAAATGGTAGCAGACAGAAAAGCAACTACTTTAGTACCTGTTATTACCAAATTTGTGAAACGAGGATCTGTAAAACATACGGACGAATGGAAAGTTTATAGTTCCCTGCCATCTCTGGGATGTATTCATCATAGAGCCAACCATTCAAGTGATTTTGTTGACCCCGTTACGGGGACATATACAAATTCTGTCGAAGGATATTGGGGCAGGTTAAAAAATAAGATAAGAGCTATAAATGTACCTCAAAAGGATCTCACAGTCATTTGGATGAATATATTTACAGAATGTGGTGTAACTTTTCTATTGACAGTTCGATGCCTAACTAGGAGACGTTTATCTCACATGTTAGGGAGAGATACCCCCTGTAACAGTTTTATGCTTTCTTTCATGCCTTTTTCTATAAATATACGTTTCCATTTATCATATATGCCTCTTTAATGTGATTGGTCCAATCAAGGTCGTTTGGTGATTGGTTGTTAGTGGTGTCGAAAGTTTAACTTTGCCACTAACCTCATTTGAAGAATAATATTCTTGTGGTTCCTCAGCACAAGTTATCAATATATTTATATTTCGAGCCGTCCTGTTTTTGTTCGGGATTTGGTCACTTTTAATTGGACTCGGTTAGTTATTTGGGATTCAGTCGAGCTTTTTTGAACGATTCAGTTTTCTTTTTGTTTAGGAGAAGGCTGGAAGTCTGTCTCTTCAATGATTATTCGCGTGGCGCCTGTAACTCTTTTGTTAATATTATTCTACAGCAGGCATCCTGTCATCTTTTATACTGCCGGCACTAGTGTAATTGATTCGTGGCTCCCCAAATCCTCTCAAACAAGACTAATCTGTCCTAATCGCACGTCGACAACAACAAAAATAATACCGACAAAGAAATAAGACTGCACGTTGATACGAGAGCCTTTACTGTCTCGACAGCTGTCCAAAATGTCAAACCAAACTCCGTATTTATACAGTTAGGAAAATCAATGTTACATTTAAAAAGTATTAACGACCAATGGGAATTCAGTAAATTCAATCATGCAGGTGCGAAAAATCAGTACTGATGAGTCACCAGTGTATATATCACTTTTGTAACCCTATAGACATACCTCTTCCCTTGTGATACATTATGATATCTAGAAATCATGAGCACTGTCTTCAGTAAATTTATTTTTACTTCTTAAGTGACTAGAAATAGTGAGTCATTTGAGGTGACAGGAAAAATACCTCTAAACGGCATCTTTGAGATTTGGGGATATTTGCTTTTTTCGACTAGGAGACAATCTATTTACCAAGAAAGTTCTCAGGATTTCTACTTTTGCTTTGTAACTCAAAGATAACATCAAGTTGCTCACTAAGGTAGTAGCTATAGGAGATTACCTTCAGGGGAAACTATTTCAAGGTAACTACGTAGCTTCAAGTAATGCGCCATGAAAGTAAGCAGCGTGCGTTGATCGTGTTTAAATATATTAAATGTTGTATAACTGGTCAAATCGTGGTTCTTACATACTAGCTAGACTTATGAATAATGAATGTGCGGTGCAAGGGTTTACTTTGATTTGCATAGCTAGCTCATAAGCATAATGTATGCATTTGGGCTGATACGCTGTATGACGGGTTCTGTGAAACACGCTACTGTCATGTTTGAAGCAGGAAGAACAGGTCAAGCATTCCAAAGATAGTTCTTTTTAATACAGAATTGGATTCTCAGCATTTGTCACAATACTGCATCTGAATCACTTAAAATATTAATAAACCATAGGAACTTGCACACAGTTACGGTATTAATTCAGGAATATTCCAGAGAGGATTATAAACATAAGAATAATAACATTAAAGCTTGATGGGATGAGGATGGGGAGAATGGTCAATTCACTAGTGCAAATGAGGTTAGTGGCAAAGTTAAACTTTCGACACCACTAACAACCAATCACCAAACGACCTTGATTGGACCAATCACATTAAAGAGGCATATATGATAAATGGAAACGTATATTTATAGAAAAAAGCATGAAAGAAAGCATAAAACTGTTACAGGGGGTATCTCTCCCTAACATGTGAGATAAACGTCTCCTAGTTAGGCATCGAACTGTCAATAGAAAAGTTACACCACATTCTGTAAATATATTCATCCAAATGACTATGAGATCCTTTTGAGGTACATTTATAGCTCTTATCTTATTTTTTAACCTGCCCCAATATCCTTCGACAAAATTTGTATGTGTCCCCGTAACGGGGTCAACAAAATCACTTGAATGGTTGGCTCTATGATGAATACATCCCAGAGATGGCAGGGAACTATAAACTTTCCATTCGTCCGTATGTTTTATAGATCCTCGTTTCACAAATTTGGTAATAACAGGTACTAAAGTAGTTGCTTTTCTGTCTGCTACCATTTCGACGAATCCCTTTCGGAGGGAGGCGTCGTACAAACCTATTACACAGATATAGTTCGCTCGCTGCCGACCACGGTTGTATTTCTTTTTCACCAAAACAAATTCATTGACGTGCACAACAACGTCTTCTCCACCTAACAAAGAAGTGATTTTCCTAATTTTCCACGAAACAATATCTCTGCAATGCTGATAACATTGAGCTGTAGAGACTAAGCTATTCACCTTCTCAGCAGCTGCAGCTCTCACTGACTGTCTCAAGACCCATTAAATGCAGATACACGAAATTTGCGTCAAGGAGAGGTGTGACCTTGCAAAAAGGTTCCTACGAAATAATAAAATTATCAGCTTACCCTCTCTAATGCTAACTCGCTTCAAGCATATTGTACAACGATGGACAAATCCATCAGTTGACCTGCTAAAGCTTTTTAAAGTCATGACACCCCCACACGAACAAGTTCTCAACTTCCGGAGCAACCCTAAATCCAAGCAATACTGGAAAACACTATCCCTTTCAAATTGCAACCGTAACCCTGATATGGCACGCATTGGAAATGAATCAGGCGCTATGCAACATTGAACTAACGTTTGCGAACCTCACTGGATAATTCAACGTCGTTTACTGATTGCTAGTTAGCTGTGATTAAAGTTTAACTTGGCCAGGTTATTTAGTTTGTCCCTGACACTATTCTGATCACGTAAAATACGTGCTTCTTGATGTGAAAAGTCTGGCGAAATATCCCGTCGGAAATCGCTAAGACATGGGAAGACTAGGATTAGTCAGAAGAAAGAATTAATCCAAGACAACGTCAAACTCGATTTCTATATCACCATCGGCCATAGGAATTTACAACTTCATTTAACTTTCTTTTACATTGGAAAACGAAATTAACAGTCCGACATTTTGGAGGACTCAGTTTATGACTATTTACTGTATCTTGATAGATAGCTGCTTGACGGTGTCACTGCATATTAAAAGAATGATGAAGTAGCTAAGTTACTACACTTACTTGTACTACATACTTGGCGTTTAGCAGCATACAGGCTTGCAACTGGCTAGATAAGGCGATCTTTGCGTATCGAACAGTACATGATTGTTATTCAACTTGCTAAATCCTACTTAGTATTTACAATGTGCTGTCCCTTGAAGCCTTTCAGAAACGCTTAGTACTAACGAACGCAAAAACCAAAACACCGATCGGCGACTCGAGAATTCTTTAGTCTGCAACCCTTCTCAGGTTGACGATTGTAAGTTGTGGAATGTCCGGACACAAACAAGACTAACCAACAATTACGATAATTGGAACTCACACAATTATTTAGCACAAACATATCTCCAATCAACACATCAAATGTTGTGGATTCTCGCACGACAAACTGCCCTTGAAGAACTGTAGGACTTACAGCAGTACGCCTACAACCCTTCTCAGGTTGACGCCCTAGGTTGGAAAATCGTCGCAGAGTTCATTTGCTGACCTCCTCCTATCAGCTATATCCTCAAATCTGAACGGTAACACGCTCATGTCATTGTATCGTAGAATATAGATGACGAACAAACACGCGACGTTTCTGGTCAACCAAGCGTAGACACAGAGTAATTTACACCAAGGATAATAGCATTCAAATAGTAACTTGAAACTAGAAATGCCTTTATTCATGCAAGTCAATTTAACAATTACTCTCTCGTTTACACTTGGCTTATCCTCTCTAAACTGAGCAATATCTTTCGTCCTTTCAAATGCACCAATACTATCATAGTCATTGCACAAGACACTTGAGTTGATGGGCGTCTTTTTCATTGTGGATGACAACACCAACGACGACTGATTGATACCAGTTGATGAATTTAGCGGCGGATCAGAAGCTGTTGTTGTTCGGCTTTCAGAAAGTTGTCTAACTGCAAGACTAACACCCCTGCTGTCTTTTACTATTAGCTCCTGTTTAGCACTAGCATCTGATGGTAGGTGGGCTACACGCTGATCAATTACACTGACGGTCTCACAAGTATCCATACCTTCTGCAACTGCATCTGCGTTCAATTCTACTTTACCTTCAAGTTGTACCTAAGGTTCTGTACAACTCAGTAGTAGTAGGCATTCCCCTCACCTCACAATGAACAATCATAAACAAAAGTGCAGTACCATGATCATTATCAAGAATATTCGCCTTACCGGCAATTTCATCATTTTCAAACTCTTTAATAATAGAAGTAGACAATTTTGGTTCCTCCTCACAAATCCTTAAAGGTTTTGTACCTTCACTCTGACTAGTAATACCATGTAAACTTGTGGAGTCAGAACTGCACTCTGTAGCAGTAACTCTATTCTGTGACACTCCATTCAACAATGGCTTACCAGTTGCGACTACAGACTTCTTGACCTCACCGTTATTGTTACACAATTCGGAGCCAGACCTTGATTTCACACTTAGCTTATCACTAAACTTGCTCACTGATTCACAGTTCACCTTTGTATGCACCTCTTGCAAACGTGTGAAACACAAGCGTGCTTGTCTTGCATCTTGTAACTTATCTGTTGAGGATGTACTACGAAACCTGTTACACTCACTAGGTCTATATGCATTACTAGACATCATGCAGCCTTCTCGATATCCACCTCTCTGAGACCCTTTCGTCATCAATGATTGCGTTTTGCCCTCAGGCTGCTTTATTCTAGGGGTGAGATGCAATACACTGGCAAGCTTGCTCATAGATTCATTGACACTATCGTTTACCAGTTTCAGAATATCATCAAACTTTGGCTCAATACCTTCATCCTCTATACGAGAGCTTATCTTCCCCCACTTCCTTTGCAGTCGAGTAGGTAGGCGTCTCGCTATTACTTCTGGGGCAAAACTCGAGTTGAGGTCACTCATGCGATTCATTGAAATCAATGCATTCTTGTAAGTCAACAGATTATCCAAAAACTCGGTGAGTCCCTGGGAGTCATCTTGTAATTGACCGCCATTACCCTCAACAGCCTCAAATAATTTCCCTATAATCATCGAAGTTCTTCCAAACCTTTGACGCGTGATATGCATCGCTTCTTTATATACTTCGTTAGGGGGCATCAACTTACAGCACTGGATAGCTCTTGAAGCAACTCCAGTACAGTACCTCATCAAATACATCAATTTCATTTCATCACTTAATAGAAAACTACTCAGCATGATCTCAAACTCCTTTACAAACTGTAAATAATCAGCCGGGTTTCCATCGAAACACCGTGGTTCGAATTAAGGGAGTTTGATGTTCCTATTATCCCTGGACGGCGAAACTGTAACATCAACCATGTCATGCTTAACATCAGACACATCGTTACAAGTAACAGACAAGTCACCATGACTTACTTTCCTGTTTGCATCCAAGACGCTGTGTCCCTTCTTTGACCGAGACATCGTTGAACTTGACTCAATTCCAAAAATGTTTTACATATTGCTTGTTCAAAGAGGACTTGACCTGCACCACGAAAGATGAACGGTGACTATTTAAATTCGTGCCAACTGTCCAAAACCGTTTAACACTGACGTTGTTCCGTCAGAGACTTTCTTCACCGTCAGACTTTCTTCACCGTCAGAAGCTGTCAGCCATGTCTCAAAAACCGTTAATGCCCAGATCTTGCTGCACTCGGGCTCACGCTGTTCCTTGAAGTTTCTCAGAAACGCTTAGTAATAACGGACGCAAAACCAAAACACCAATTTGCGACCCTAGGATTCTTTATTGTAACAGCAACCTATAAACAATGTTACAACTAAGGTTTCTGACGGTTTTCTGCTGACTTCTTTCTGAACAGCGACCGATGAGACGATGACTGTCGTATTGATGACTCCGCGAAAATTGAGGAGGTTGATTTTGAGCAAACAACCATGAATTGATCGTTCAATCTTCAACTACAGTGACATACGTTATTATCCGTTGTGCAAATACAAGGATTTCAATTGTTCGATTCAAAATTAGTTCATATTCAACAAAATCTCAAATCAAACGAGAAATTTCCGAGAGTTCAGTGAAGAATAATTTTTCACGCTAACACAATGCCAAATCGTACATAAATGTTTAAAGGTGGAATATTCGACGCAACGAGAAGTCTGAATCAAAACAGCTTACTTTGTGGACATTAAAATAGTCTCAAAAAGATTAACCTTCGTGTTACTTTTCTTCTGGCGGCCTGTTTAGCAGAATGATTGTTAACGGTAACAATATTTATTTTCAAAATGCGAAGACATAAACATGCAAAGGCAAAGGAAAATATAGGTTAAGCTGCTTCACAGAGTTGGAATCAGTCTACATGTTTAATTCTGGATGGCACTACCACCAAAAATTTAGCTTATGTGCTGCATTATTTAAGGGTTGAGTTACAAATGCTCAATGTGGTAGGCCATTTGCGGGATCGTTCATGTGAGACGTTAGTTAGCTTGCCAAAAATAATCTCTAAATCATTACTGAGTGGAAGCGGCTGACCACAGCGGTCAGTGTGCATTTAAACATTTGAAAAGTACTACTTTATCCAGTAATTTTAATTTTATACGCATTTAGGAAACAAAACAATGTTCAATTAGTGTATGTAAAATTACAGATGAAGCCAGAAGTAGATGGAAACCACCAACACATGAGTTAATGAGATCTAAAATGGAATCTTTCTCAATTTTTCACTACTTCGTCAGTCTTTTAGACTTATTCGCACTGTAATGGCAGTAATTAGATGTGACTATTGCTGTGACTATGATAACCTACAAGTGTCATAAAAGACGCATCACAAGAGAAAATCTCCCACTCTTTACGTTGAGCATATTAAACGTTTCTGGCTAGTGTGTTTTTCCAGATCTTTTTCTATTCTTATTGTAAGTCGCTCAATAGAAACGTATTTTATTGTCACCCAGGAAACCAAGTAGGCGCAACGGCGCTGAATGAAGGAGGAAAAGAGACGATGGGATGAAGACAGAAAGAATCTCAAGGAGCCATCAATAAGTGGTATATAAATATGTGTTTAATGAGTATCGAAATCATGAAAAATATTGATTCGCTAACTGGTTCCGTTGTGTTGACCTGAATACCACATGTATGAGGTAGTATCTACGTCCTGTCTAACGCACGACCCTACCGTCGTCAACGTGTATCTGAGAAGTATAATCTTACACGTTTAGTGGGCCAAATATATCTATGTTAATGAAAAGTTAGGGTAGCAGTTGAATGGTGCAAGGCATGGTAATGTTTTATGGGTCTGGTGAATAAGGAAGTGAGGACTAGTATTGTGTTTGCGTCAGGCACATTAGCAGGTAGTCTTTCCCAAATAAGTAGGTCTCATTTAGAAGTTGGCCCGCATATTAGTCTGAGAATGCTCTGCGGTAATCAAGTCGTTTTGATTTGTAAATCCCGAAGCAAATTCAACTATTTGCGCAGATGAAGTCAAAAGAACAGTAGTCAATTTCTAGTAGAAAATAAGATAAAGCTGACACCGTCTCTTCAAGAGTGCTTTTATCCACTGTCTTTTGAAATGCTTAGTGTAGTGGGGACCCCGCTATGCGTCTAGAGCTCTTAAAGTCAAGCTTTACTGTACCCGGTTGAATTATAATTTGCCACCCGGACCACCCTCACAAAACTTATACAGGATTTAGGTCGTTTTTCCCGCTAGTATTTGGCATAATTTTACCTCCGCTCACGACTGTGTGAGCCAATAGTTCTGTCTCAGTCTTTTCACCAGTAGTATGTCAAAAACGACTTCATTTGTCGTCCCCCTGACTATGACGCATCTTAGACAGTAATTGTCTTGGCTAAAATCACAGATAAAGCTTATTAAACAGCTGGTTGGGTTTTATGTTTAACACAAAAGAAATACGTAATTTTTTGGGAGAATGAAATTTAACTTCCGACTTTGAACGAAAACCGTACACAGTCATCTGGAATCAGTGCAGATATTCGATGATGAACATAAGGCAACTTATGGCGGGTCGGTGTAGAAACATTTTCCGCGCATATAACTTAATACATGTATAATTATAAACCAGAGGACATGAAAATTCGCCAACGTAAGCACATATGTATAGGTTATAGTTGTCCCACACAAAAATCAATATCCAAATAGAATAAGGGGATTACATACCTTCTTAATAGAATGAACTTACTGGACAGTCTTCCTCTTCTACAGAACACTGCGTGCACCTTCAGGAGGAATTTAAGCAATGGAATGGTTGGGGTTGCGTTAGGTCAATGCACATCCCAAATCTTCTATATTTGATCAAGTGTCAAGCAATACCGCGGGCAAATGTTCACCTTACTTCGATTTGTAATTTGCGTAATCAGGGAGATTTCAGCTGTCTGTAGAATTTTTCCACTTCACTTCGAGGAGTCCACTGAATTTTCCAAACAAATTTGGTAAAGTCTTGCTCCTACGTTTGATATAAGAATAGGCGTTCACCATGATTTGGTACACAGAAGTCAACAAAAATGAGGCCATATTTTTCGCGGATACTTCATTTAGAGAATAGAAAACATTCAGCCTAGTGAAACTATCTAATGTCATAAAGACATTGGTAAAGCATCTCCATATTGGCACGTTAAAACGGTATCTCTGTGCACTTGTTGAAAGCGCACGTCAAGGATATAACGTGAACGCTCCGGTGTGCCTAAATGTCATCAGCCACTAACATTACAATCATTCAGAGCTTCAGAGTTTACTCCCGGACTTATGAAATGCTGTCTGGTGAGTTTGACGGCAGGGCATACATTCAGGAAGAGACGGCGAGTTCGATTACTCAAGAATAGTTTTCCAACTATCTTAAGAAACAAATGAACGGTGAGCAAGGCATACAGATCACGAACAAACATTAAGTCAGGTGTGAGAGCCGATAAATCTTTTGATTGTAGAGAAAACTTCTCATTGTCGCTAGTTCTGTATCTTCGTGTTGCAGTTTGGTTCTACAGTCAAGACTTCTATTTTTTAAATATGAGCTGATTTATTTTACCGAGGAAGAGAATCAGCGATGACATTCTCACCTCTAATTAACTGGACATCTGGCTGAAATTCGGAAATTCGGCGCTAGCTGATCAGTAGATGTGGTGGCGGTCACTAAGGTGAATCGCCCCATTCTGCAGGAACGGCAATACGCAGTTTGGCGGCTCGAGATTTTTCTGATTTTTATGAGGGATTAGATCTTTATCTTGAAAAAGATAATAATGAACGCCTAGACAGATCATACTTCTGTTTTTAAACATGTACCATTCTCTCAGCCTATTGTCGAGATACGTCCACGTGGGCTCTGCACAGATTTATGGGGCATCTTATAAATTAACTTGCTGTCCATTGTCGGATCTTTGAGCACCACTTCACAATGTCTCATCTCATTTACTTTCCAATAACGTCTTTACTTGATCCTCATTACATTCAATTAAACCTAACATTTTATAGCTCTATATGAATTCGATTCGACCCATTCTATTCCTTTTTTCTGCAGGGTACGGTTGTGCAGCAAATGCACAAAAAGGTATAAAATAAAAACAACCGGCATGAGGATAAGTGTATTAAAACCAATAGTGGACATCATGATAGCAAGACCTATATGGGTAGCATTATACATTGCAAATGAACGTTGTCAGCCTAGGGATTTTCCTTTATAAATGCGACCAATTGGTCCCTTGTATCTGCTAATACCAATATAATGCTGTACTTACCATCTAATGTGGATTTTTATAAACTTTTGAACCCTTATTGATTGATAAATGATAATAATAGCGGTCTGGATCCAGTGTGGCTTACTCTAGCACCTGTATATCACCTGTCTTCTTACCTTCCATTAACGGAAAATTTCATAATTCCCGCGTGAGTCTGACTCACTATGAGTATATTAAATATTATAATTTAGACTTAAACCAAAATATTATATTCTATTCTTATAAGTTTCTAGAGGTCATTTTCCGATTTTTAATTTCATAAAACAGTGTTCAATTTCAGACTGCACTTGTCTAATATGATCATGCCTGTACAAACGGCACGTGAATCATGTAAATGCTTAATTTATGTGAAATATATAGTTATTTACTTGCACTTACCTATTTCATTACACTTTAATGATTCACCTTGCGCTTTTGCTTTTCTAAAACAGCTTTAAATCCCTTGTAAAAGTTGTACTTACCTCAATATTGGTTGGTTATCGTATACCTACAACCACGGGTTCAAAATGAAACGAAGTCAATTTTCCCGCCCAACCTGGAGGACAACTGTACAATTCAATAACTATGCGGCCTGGATCAGACAATGAATGTATTTATATATATGTATCAAATATTTTTCTGTTGAAACATTATTAACTTGTAGACAGTCTACGATTTGATATTATATCATACTTGATCGTGCCTGTAAAAATGGCATGAATTTTCATATAAATTTAAATGTTTATATGAAAATATACATTATTATTAATATATCACACTCCTATATGGTGTCTGTCAATGTAGTTGAGGATTGTACGATCGATTCATGGTTGTTTGTTCAAACCCAACTTCCCCATAATTTTCGCGGGTTACCAGTCTGCCAGTCATCGTCTCATCGGTCGCTGTTCAGAAAGAACCTAGAAAAAACTGTCAGAAGTAATATCGTGATTTATTGTTGTAATATTTGTTCTTTCACCTTAGTCCATAATACCAATAATGCTGGTTACATGTTAGTGTTAGAATAAAGAATTCTCGAGTCACCAATCAGTGCTCTGGTTTTTGCGTCCGTTAATACTAAGCGTTTCTGAAAATCTTCGAGGGACAGCGTGAGGCCTAGCGTAGCAAGGGCTGGGCATTAGCGGTTTATGAGACGTGATTGACAGCGTCAATCTAGTGAAGTAGCTGAGACGTAGCAAAGCGATATGGAATCTGTGAAGGCAATGAAATAACTTCCTTATAACGGATAATTTAAGTGCACAGCTACCTGTTAGACTGCTAACATTTTCCCGCCAAAAGCGCTGTTGAAATTTAAGGCATGCTCCATCATCCTTGAAAAGAAGGCAAGCGCGGTAATTTCATCTTTATTCTTCTCCCATACAGTACTCCTACTGCTATTTGCGATGCATCCTCAAGTAAAATCAGAGGTATCTTAGGACTGATGTGAGACGGCATGGTTACTTTCGTCAGTTACCTTAGTACTGCTGAGTTTTTCTCCTGCAGGAAAAGGCTTTATTATCTGTGTGGATTAGTAAAGAAGGCATCGAATTTTCTCTTAAGAATCTGGTTTTGGGAGTTTTTAGCAGTTTCTGTCACCTCGCACGTGGACACGAAATCTTCTGGTGTGATCAAATGTCCCAAAAACGCCCCGCGAAATTCACCATGTACAAATTCTTAAGGACTAATTACTACTGCAAACCGTTCAAGTTATCTGTATGGTCCATGTGTTCCTCTGCATTTGTGCTTTCAATGAGAACATCGATTTTTGCAGAATGGAATCAGGACCTGGGAAGACTTGTTTAGCAACATAAGAGCACGTTCCCTCATTCCGACGCGCTTTTCCTTCTCTGACTGGAAAACCGCCATTTTTGAATTAACTGATTGGGAAACCGGATCTTCCCAGCCAATGAACCCCATTCAACCATCAATTCCACATTAAATCACTGCGTGGTAAGCCTAGCTGTCTCAACCTTCTGCACTTAGACTCTGGCGGTTCGTTCGAAATTGGTGACATTTTTGCACGTGTTTGCTCTGAAATTTTTTACTGCTTATTTTCTTATAATTCTTCAAATTATGGTCCAAGTCTCTAAAAACCTTGTTCGTAGAAACACAGTTGTTTTAGATAGTGGCTCAAATTCGGTTATAACTGCATTACCGCTTGGTAATACACTATCAACTACTAGCTCTCAAAATGGTTTGAGTGCAGATCTCACTCCTGTGATACAGGTGAAAGATGTTCTGTTAGAGAACTCTGAGTTCTGTAAACTAAACCTCCTTTTGAAAGATATGCAGAGGCAAGTAAGTGAAATTCAGAAAAAATTAGATCGGTTTGATAGTATGTCACTGCCAATCTCAAATACCACGGAGAGCCGTTCTGATACTGGTCAGGTTAAGCGTTTACTGGATGTAACTCAAAATAAGCTTTTGAATTTAGACCCAATAGCCTGTCTTTTAGAAAGGCATCCTAAAATATCTCCAGACAACCTAAATAAAGCTGAAAATCTGATTGACTGCTTGGCTACGGAGGTGATGAAGCGTATAACCTCTTCTCATCAAGCTATAGTTTACAACGTCCCAGATTCTCTGCCCCTGAAAACTGTAAGACACAAAATCCTGATTTGTTGCGGTATGGTTAGTGTTCCATGTGAATGCGAAAGACTTCGTAAAAAGTCTAACCAGTCTAATTGCCCCATCATTTTTAAATTCAGTAATTCCCTTGATGCTAGTAAGTTTACTAAATGTCAGGATCACTTAGGACTGAATAGCAGTTATAAGTCTATAACCGTAGCTCAGGATAAAACACCGTGTCAGCGCAGAATAATGCGTAGTAATAACCTGGTCACCTCCTCTAGCCTGGATTTACCAAAAAAGGATCGTGCACAGCAACAGACACCTAGTGCTGAAACTAGCATTCAGCAAACTACACAACAACCACGCATGCCAATGGAAATAGGAACTGTGTTTATCTTCCTTTTTACTTGGTATTTTTATTGCATTTTTTTGTTATTTCTGTGTTTGTTTTTGGTTTTTTGTTGTTATTGTTTTTTTTTAAATATTTTTTTGTTTTATAATAATCCTTTTAAATGTATGATGAAATTAGATGCAATATTGTAGATATGTGCTGAAATTCCACACTGTACCACAAGTACTGTTTCTGGAATAAAGCGAAATTGTTATTGTTATTATTGATTTAGATACCAGTACCCCTGTAAATAAAGCCTCATCGAAAGATGTTAAAATGACTAGAACTTCTGCAAGTTGTTCTAAGAAATTTCCCCCTAAACGTAGTAACCTCACCACGATGAACAAATTTCGCAGGGTTGAGACTAATGATGGGGAAGAATACTTTGTATTCAATAAGCCTGCTGAGAGTAAGAATGCCAACAAACCATCACTTGTTACGAAAAACTCCTCTCGAAACATAAGTATGTCTGGAGGTTTTCCGCATGCTCCACCTTATAGAAAGTCAGGCTCCAAGACTCCTAAAGTCTTGCAGCCAAAGCACCTTCCTTCACAATTCCCTTTAAGTTATAAAAACAACCCGAAGGTGTGTACCGGTATGACGAATAGCAGTTGGATGGGTAGACCTTCTGATGCTATGCCTTTTAACCGTCAACCTAGGCCCAACCTGTACTACCCTTATATCCAGGAACACATGGTAAATTTTCCAGGTGTCCCGAATCACTGGTACGACCCATGGCACCTAGGACCACCTCATTGCACTCCAACCCTGATGTACGGACACCCAGTCCGACCCCCTTTTCATTCATAAACTCTTGCGGTGCTGACGCACAAATAGATTTAGGTTATGGTGACATTTTAAGCCAGTTTGTAGTATCCCGTGACTTATTCACGATATTGCTAATTAATGCACGTTCCTTAATCAATAAGATATCTGAACTAAGGACATTATTATTAGTCGCCAAGCCTACTGTAGCTCTGATTACTGAGTCATGGTGCTCATCCTCTGTACTTGATGTGCATATAGGTATCGATGATTACACTGTACACCGTGCAAACAGAGATTGCAAGCGTGGTGGAGGATGTCTCATATATATACATAGCTCATTTGTAGTCAGTAAGGTGGAAGATGAAACAATGAATAATGTACCTGACTCACTCTGGGTTGTCTTACATGGAGATAAGTACAAACTTCTCATAGGCTGTGTTTATCGAGCACCAAGCGCAACAAAAGAAACTGATGCGTTATTAGCTAAATCGTTTGCACATGCCTCCCTGTTTAGTGCTAATTACAAAATAATTGCAGGGGACTTCAATCTTCCAGAAGTCAATTGGCTAACTAGTTCCGGCCCCCAACGCTTCGACGAATTACTTGCCACTATCGACTGTTATGGATGGCAACAACACGTCCAGGCACCTACTCGTGGTGGCAACATGTTGGACCTTGTTTTTTGTCATGACACAATCCCAGTATCCACGTATGTTGGTAATCGATTTTCCAGTAGTGACCATAGAATGGTACTCTGCTCTCTGCCTTTCTCACCACTAAATACAGGAAACAAACAAGACTCAGGAAGCACAATATGTCGTAGTTACAAATATACAGACTGGGGATTAGTCCAAGAACTTATTCGACTCTGTCAATGGGATGACTATTTTACCACTGACTCCCTGGAGGCCGTAGTAACCTGTTTTACAGGAATGTTACCCTGACTTGCATGATCTGTTTAGCAACGTAAGAGCACGTTCCCTCATTCCGACGCGCTTTTCCTTCTCTGACTGGAAAACCGCCATTTTTGAATTAACTGATTGGGAAACCGGGAGAGAGGGTATACGCTATAACCAGGTGTTATCGCACAGCGACATCGGTTACCGCGTTCACGGCTACAGGCGCTATAATCGCCTATTAATTGGGAAATAGATCATATTTGACTAGTTTTAGACTTCTGGAGCCACACGGCATTATTTTGTTCATAGTAAAGCGTAAAATTTTATATTATAGGTCTGACGGATTATCAATGAAGAAGTCATCCTTTTGAAGAAAGTTCGCATAGAAAGAGTATTATTTGCATTATAGTGCGTTGAGGGTTTGTTTTTCGCAAGTTGTTTCAAATCTTAAGGTTGTAAATATACTACAGGCAATGGCAGAGTACTTAATGTCAGAGTACTTAAAATGAGTATCAGCTATCTGTTGATTAGTAGCTAGCAGGTGTGTCATACAACTACTACACCTGTTACATAGATTATATCAATCTTAATAATTATTTTGTTTCAAATCACTAAGATATTCTGAGATCCTTAATGACTTAATTGTGGCTATGAAAGATGCACTTATAGCCCTTATATTTCAAGCAGTTATTACTAAACAAGTTATCTGTAAGCATTTTGTGATGTTCTGGTTACAATGCTTGAGTGTATGGGGTTACTGCCTGCTTCTGTGAGTTAAGGGATATTTGGTGAAAATCATGATACAATGAAGGTTCCTATAGAGTCACTATGAATACTGCAAACTGTTGATAAGAAACTGCCTCAAAGGAAAAAATGCCGAACAGCTAGAAAATACTAGCTCAGTTTCGATGATTATTACCTTTTGCATTTGTGAATCATCCTTCCAAAGCTCAGATTGACGGCAAACCATCCATGGTACCCCACAGGCCCTACAGAAATTTGTGAGAGATCTTACATGTCAGGTTATCTTAGAAAATTGTAAGGTTGCAGATATTTCAACTTACCTGTCACTGAAATATCCCTTATCTACTTCACGATGGTCTTTTCATTTGTGCACTATTACACTACATTTTATCTTAACTGGATATGCCTTTATTAAAGCTGAGACTTACTCTTTGTGCCTATTAGTTGCTTGCTTACAGTCTAGTTGCTTTTATTAGAAACACAACAGCACCAGTGCTTGAACAAAGCTGTATTTTCATGGAAAACGTCATATTTTCTATGCTTACACCGATATGGTTGGCATTACACATTGCAAATGTATACTAACATTCCAAGGACATAGCACTTAGCCAAATGTACAGTGTTCATTGTGAAGGGTTTACAATTTAACTCTTATCATAACCTGTTCTAATTATTATTATTTGCTTGCTGCTATCCTTTAGAAGACGAACAATATGTGTGACAGTAAAAACCACAGAAGAATGCTGTCATGAACGAAGAATGAGAAAGGAGAATGAACCATTTTCAGCAAAGGTAGGCAAATATAAAGCGTTTAACTTTAATATTACTTCTTTCTTACTTCAGCGAATTAAAAAAACACTTTGTTACTTATTTGCAGATATCCGGTAACGTCAGTCAACCCGGTCACAGCGATTCAACATTGCCCCAATTATTACGACAAACAACTGCGTAAAGACACTTGCTTGTTATTATTTTTCATTAAAATATATTTAACATCATGCTTACCAGACCTTTCTTGTTCTATCTGAGTGTAGCTATATTTGTCATGATGACTAGATGCAGGCATGACTTATCAATGAGACCTGACGAAGTAATTGGTGGCATATTTTAGTGTAATGTAAGTGTGACTACGATTGCTACAGCTCAACCTATTCAATTATTCGTCTCTTGTACACTTCACCTTACACTGTAAGTTAACACCCATAATCATATAAATCGACATCACGCTTTAAGTGAAATATTGGTAATGAACTACTTTTGAATACACTTCACCTTTTAAGAAATCGACTCAATTGCAGTGCCCGAGTTCATTTCTTATTTTTCAAATACTGAAGTATTTGTGTACTTGGTCCCTACAGACTGCCCTATGACTAGGAGACGTAATCGCGTAACTTTAGGCAGATTTTTGGGCTTGAGTAAAGTAGTTATAATTCACTACTTATATCGATCGATAGTGTTCCTACAGAATTACACCTATATACAGTAACGAGTTCATATCCTAGGGAGTACCGGTCTACCATGCCGTATTCCCACCGCATGCAGAACAAATACAACACAAGAATATTAGATAGAAAATTTTATTTTACTGCCACGCAAACAAGTTTATTTACATGTATTATCTGAGCACAGTCAAAGATGAAAGTCTTCGTTTGCAAAGTATCTCCTATTATTCGACGGAAACTGCCCAGTGTCCGAAGTGCGTCACCTTTGAATTTTTCCAAAATTCAAGTAAACAGAACTCTATCCCCACATCCAAAGCTATCCGGTATCACAAACTGCAAAACAGAATATCTGCATGGTTATACATGAATGAGTGAACTTACCTTCACTTGTTGTTGCATGTAGAATCAATTCCTAATACTGATTATGTAAATGTATCTGGTTATAAGTCGTAAGACGCTCATCACTGTTTTTCGGATATCTTTGTACGAATGCAGCTACATCTGCTTCCACTGAACTTAATTAACTGGCAGACCTCATTGCGACTTATCATTTCTAAAGGTGATACAGATTAAATTCACTTGAATAAATTAAGCATTTAAATAATTAACATGCATGACCACAGTTGAGTTAAGTATAGTCTTTCTAAGTTACACTCTTTTTGAAATGTGGAGCACGTTAATGGTGCAGAAAATATCATGAACATAACGCATACATAATATTATTAACTGCCAGTAATTGTGCCATCGAATCATACTACAAGAATACATTTGATAATACTTTGTTAGTGGTCTGAGGGACAAAAATACTAGAGCGAAACATACAAGCTAGATGAAAGTTTCACAAAGCTGTCCCACTAAAATAAAATCCAATATCCAATATCGTTTTTACGAGCTAGTATAAACCAATTTGATTTCTTTGTGCTCGCCTCTTGATTGTGAGGTATAGGTTCTTGATCTTCGGTAAACTTCTGCGTAGCTTGTCCCGCCACTCGACTGTCGTAGCTTTGGTTGACTCCAAAGGGAGTAGTGCTGGGATTAATTATATGTGGTTTGTAGTATGAGGTATGTTAAGACTGTTACTACTGTGATTGGAGTTGATCCTTTCGCCAGTTAGTCCTTCGGTATTGTCGACAAGAGAAAAGAGATAGTAATAATAATAATAATAGATATAATTAGTGAAGCTATTCAGACTAAGAGACAGAAACGAAAATAGGAAACGTAACAACAGTCAGCTCATGAAGTTTGAAGAATAATATATATATCGGTAATAGTAATAATAATAATAGTAATTATAATATTAATAAGTTGTCAGGAGAGTAAGACGGGAGAGAATGTAAAGAAGTAAAATGACGAGTTTAATTATCTACCCTGATTGGTAAATGCGATTTTAAGGAGATAGGCCATTTGGATGCAGTCCTTGTATCGCTGCATGGTTGTCCAGCCTTCGCTTAAAGGCGTCCAAAGACGGTGCCATAGCTACATCTGCCGGTAAGGAATTCCAGGGACGACAAACCCGCAGTGAAAAGAAGTGGGAGCGCACCCGGGTCCTTGCCCTCTGGTGAGCTATCCTTCTGGGATTTCCACGTGGAAGCCTATACCTACTCAATGGCAGAACACCTTTGTTTGGGTGATTCTGGTCATTTGTTATTTTGTAGGCAGTAATCAAATCCCCCCTAAGCCGACGGTAACTAAGTGTGAACAGGCCTAATTTCTTCAGCCTTTCATCATATGGTTTGTTTCGGAGACCAACCACTCCTTTTGTTGCCCGTCGTTGGACTCTTTCCAAGAGGTTGGCATCTCTTCTCAGCATTGGGGGTGCAATAATATTATGCACCTCAAGGTGTGGCCTGACGTATGTTTTGTACAACATTAGAAAGAGCTCAGGAGTGAGTGCACCTAACTGTCTATGCGTAAAGTGTATGACCGCATATGCCCTCGCTACATCCCCTGTGTAATTTACGCTTGTGTCCATTTTTTCCGTTAGAACTAGACCTAAGTCGCGTTCCGACGTTGTGCAGGACAAGCTTTCATTGCACAGGGTGTAACTTGCATTCTGCAGTCTACAGGTGCGCAACTTCACTACTTTGCACTTTTTCAAGTTGAAAGTCATGCCACTGGCCACCGCCCAGTCTTCCAGAAGGTTTAGGTCTTCCTGTAGCCTATCTGAGTCCTCCGGACACTTTATCGCCCTCCATATTTTTACGTCGTCAGCGTACAGGAGAGTCGGGCAGCTCAGACGGCGTGGTAGATCATTGATGAAAATCAAAAACATCAGTGGTCCTAGGATAGAACCCTGCGACACTCCTGATGACGATCTGTGCCAAGATGATCGGACTCGGTTAACCTTAGTGCAAAATTGCCTGTCGGCTAGGTAGTCCTTCAACCATGACAGAAGTGGCTCACCTATGCCTGCCTGTCTTATTTTATGTAGGAGAAGGTCATGGTGAACAGTGTCAAATGCCTTCTCAAAGTCTAGGAAGACCACATGGACTGGTACGTTCAAGTCCCAGCATGATGTCCAGTCGTCCCAAGCTGACAGTAGGTTAGTGACGCAGGATCTGCCTTTTCTGAAACCATGTTGGGCTTCATGCAGTATATTAGTCCTATCGAAATATTCCCTGATGTGGTCGTCAATAATACTTTCCAGTACTTTTGATACCACTGGGAGTAGAGCTACTGGTCTATAGCTAGCAGCGTTTTGCCTGTCCCCACCCTTGAAGATTGGAGAAAGGATGGCTCTTTTCCACTCCCTTGGCAGGGTCCCCGAATCCATTGAGTGTTGGAACAAGTCGCACAGGGGTCTACAGAGAGCCTCGGCGCACTGTTTCAGAACAGATGGCCTGATGTCATCACAACCTGGGGACTTCCCAGGTATGAGTCGCTGTAGCTTCCTTAGTACTATTGCGGGGTTTATTTGGGGAGTAGTCGCTAGGTCTTCCTCCTCTGAAATAGTGGTGCCACCATTTTGGTCCGTAACTGTAATATCCACATTGCTGTTTAGCTGTTTAGCGAAGGCTGAACTGAATGTTTCAGCCATCTCCAGACTAGTGAGATATTGACCGTTTGGGCCTACTAAGGCGCATGCCCCTTGGTTTGTCGGTTTTCTTTCCGACATGAATCGGTACAAGTTTTTAGGGTTTGATAGGAGTTTTTTAGCAAGGTTAGCCTGGAATGACCTTCTGTCCCTCCTAACTCTTGCATTACACCGGTTCCTGAGTTCGAGGTATGCATCATGGTCGGTCTGACTCTTAGATACACGCCACGTAAACCAAGCCCTCCGCTTTGCTTGCAGAATACGTTGCGTGCCTCTCTTCAACCATGACGTCTTTCTCTTAGGCTGTGTTGTGACTAAAGGGACGGTATCCGAGATTGCTGCATGGATAATCTTTTTTACCACTTCCCAGTGTTCATCCACAGATAGGTCGTCCCATGCTAAGGGCCAGTCTGCGTCGGACAAGAGCCTCCGCATTTCAGCATAGTCAGCCTTGCTGTAGCACAGACATGGTCGCGTAACATCCCATTGCAAACGCTCACGGAGGACAAGATCGAAACCTATGACTGCATGGTCACTGCTTCCCAGAGGAGTCATGATCTGGACCTTTTCGACGAGTAGCTGGTCACTAGTTAGAATATAATCTAGTTTTGATGACTTTCCACTAGGGCCCCACCTAGTGTCGTCTCCAACATTCTCAGTCAGTCCCGTGTTTCGAATAGTTTGCAGTAGGTTTCGGCCAAATTTTCCCTTAGCACACCCGGAGCCAAGGTTCAGTGATGGAGCATTGAAATCTCCAGCTATGGTGATTTGGTCGTAGCCCAAATCTCGTATTCCTGTGATAGTGCTGAGCAGTAGCTGATTGTGCTCTGCCCCACAGGTGGGAGATCGGTAGATGCCACCCAGTAAGTGCTTGGTGTGGCCTACGGTGAAATGACACCATATGGAGTCTGGGAGTTCGATAAGTGGTGGGTCCGTTGCGCGCACACATTTAAGTTGCCTATCAAAGTATATAGCAACTCCCCCTCCTTCCTTATTATCCCTGTCTCTCCTGACCAGTACCATATCACCTATACTGATTTCATTGTCGGCGATAGTGGGGTTTAGCCACGTTTCAGTAAGAATGATTATTTTCAGTTGAAGGTGTGCTTGGAGATTTCGGAGTTCACCTACTTTCCCTCTCAGCCCCCTCACATTGCTATATAGGCAACTGACAGTGAGTCTAACAACCTCAGAGTGTTGTGGGGTAGTTGACGTGAAACCGTCTGCTGGTGGGGGACTTGATGTTGGAACTAGTTGGCCGATTCCGATAGAACCGGCCCGTTGTAGTTTTTTTCAATGGATTTAGGCAGGACACTTGGGAGACACAGACTATTATTCTCAGAGCTGCATCGCTCTAGTGTCACCGAAGCTTGGGGTCGTATTAAAGCCTCAGTTTGCTGCCTCCTTATATTTCTGGGTCTGCTTTCACAGCATCGGATGTGTCCTCCAATTTTTCCCTTGGTCTCATACCACCGTTGAAGTGATATGGACAACTGCTCCGGGGAGTTGAATGTGACACACAGCAGCTTTGGAGAGTTAATCAATGTTAGATGAGCGGGACGAGGTAGTCGGAAAATGGAGATGGCTCCAGAAGCGCCAGGGGCCATCTGAGATGACAGCCATCTCCATTGTTGTACGTCGTGCATGTGTTTTTCACAAGCAGTGCCGGTTTCCAGCTCCGGAACACCGTGTACCACCATAGAGGTGGAAGGCATCAGTTCCGGTGACTCCCTCGCCATATTTCTGACGGCCCATGGTCTATCTTGCCGCGCTCTTATGTTAGAACTTCTGTCCAGGGCTAGTACCTGAGCCATTAACAGTACTTTTTCGGCCTCTTCGGCAGAGTCCAGTGTAACCCGTAATGGGGGTGGCTTACCCTGAGGCGTGTGGACACCCCTGTACAGTCTGCACAGTTTTGCTGAACTAATGTTCAGACCTAGTTTGCCACACAGGTTGGACCACTGTTCCTGATCAAACAGGGCCCGTTGTTCGAGCAAGCTATCCGTGCTCACAGGTACGTTAAAGAGGATGAGAGAGTTAGACCGACTACCCTCAGACTTAGGTTTTGCCTTCGGCTTCTTGCAGTCCTTTGCATCATTAGCAACATTAGGCTTCGTCGGTACCTGGACAGCCTTTTTTGTGTTGCCAGGCTTGCTAGTGGATGCAAGTGGTGCCTTTGTAATTTTGCCCTCCCCTGATGTGGATGGAACCTTGCTAATCTTCACCTTGTGAGAATTGGCATTTCCAGTCAGTAGGGCTGGTGTGTCCTTCTTTAAGTCTTTGACCAGTTTCGGCAGTGCGAGTTTAGCAGGGGGGAGCTGCATGATACTGTGTTGGGGCACAAGAGCATGTTATTTCTGCTATCCGCAGACACGCTTTGTGGGACTATGCCAGGGCGACAAAGTGGACACACGTACCAAAACCATGGGCATGGGTTATTTCTCATAAACTCATAGTATGCTTTCGGTACTTCTTTGTCACAACGGCAGTGCACCCATCGTTTGCAAAAATTACATTCAAACGCTGAATCAGTTTTAGAAACTGTGATGCTGCACGCCTGGCATTCATCCCCTTTCCTTGATGACGCCTTCGAGGTCTTATGACGTCTTGAACGTTTCCTTTTAGGCTTGATGTGTTTCACACACTGGCCTACAGTTGATGCAGGTGTAGAATTCTGTCCTTGTGGTATTGCCTGTGCCGTTTCAGTACTAGACTGTGGCAATGCAGGCGTTGTATCAGGGCAGACTAAAGCTACACGAGTCTTTAGGATCGGTATGCGGGAAGGGGTTGAAATCCCTGGATTTTTTCCTTCCCTGGCTGAAGCCCTTGTGACTACAGAGTACGGTATTCTAGTGGCTTTTTTAAGGCTGCTTTCAACAACCATATTAACAATCACTATAAATTATGCTATGTACGTCTAAGAGAGCAACAGTTTCTAACCAAAAGAGCAAGAATAAGACTGAAAAAGTGTAAGGCAAGGAAAAGAAAAGGTTTTCGACTTTACCTAGTACTTTCTGAATGATCGGCTTCACGGCAATCACGTGGTAGACCAACAAGTCTTGTTTCTCTGAACGAGTGAGGAAGATGCTGCTACAAAAGTAGCACCTGAAGCTTTGGCAGTAGTTCGAGACAGCTGGACTTACCACACAGAGATTTACTATGTAAGTAATGGTTGAATTAAATTCACCGGCTAGGAAGATCAGGTTTCCCAAACGGATAATTCACAGAATTGGTATTTTCCGGTTGGAGAGGAAAAAGCACGTCGTATTCAAGGAGCGCGCGCTAACAATGTCTCACTCATGGATTTCCTATACGCATGTGAACGCATCCACATACTGGTATGCAGAAAAGTTCGTCACTGTTAGCAATATATGAAGTTCACGCCTTTTATATGTCTTCTAATGCTTTTGTAACTTCTTACATATGTGCTGCTTGCGCTCGCACTGATTACCTGCGATGAAATTCTAGAAAAAGGGCTCGTTAACAAAGCACATTATTGCAACAGCTTGTGACAGCTAAGTCGCAAGAAACACAGGATACCAGATCATGTGAGTGAGAAATCACGAAGTGGGAAATACTGTTCCTATAACCACAACTCAAGAAATGCATTGGCACCCACGGGATGGTAGTCACTGATAGGAACCATAATGCCTGACCAGTTTCCAGGGAGTTCATAGCGAAAAGAGAAGTGTATCTGTGTAAAAACAGTGAAACAATGTTAAAATAGTCAAATATTACATCTATCTTTGTCAAATTTGCTTGCAAACGGCGCATAACACAACCACACAAAACCTCACACGATACGACCTACCAAGGACAAATCAAATATCCAATTGACCGCCACTGTTCTAGCCAATGAAAGACGAAAAAACCTGAATCGCGGAAAATATAACCACGTTATAACGTATACCCTCACCCGGAAACCGGATCTTCCCAGCCAATGAACCCCATTCAACTATCAATTCCACATTAAATCACTGCGTGGTAAGCCTAGCTGTCTCAACCTTCTGCCAGAGCTTCAGGCGGAGCATCTTCCTGTTATTCTGCCACTTGGTTGCTGTGAAGCCGAGTAACCTAAGTGTGCTGGGCAAAGTCAAGTACCTTTTATTTTTCGTACCTTATACTTCATCAACAAATTTGCTCTCCTTTTAATGGTCAGATACTTGAAGTATATGATATCATAGCACCCGCATGCGAAGCTTTTGGAATGGATGACTAAGTGGTGGGAGGATCAACTGAATTAACAGCTGCAACCTGGTCTTAACTCACTGCATGCTCGAGGCTACATAGCATCAGTTGAAACACCACTCCTTTTTGGTGTCAACCAAAGCTATGGAGTTGAGTGGCGGGACGAACTATGCCGAAGTTTACCGAAGACCAGGACCTTTACTTCACAACCAAGAAGCGAGCATGACCAAATCACATCGGTTAACACTAGCTCGTAGATAACAATATTGTATATATTGAACCTCGGACGAGTTGACAATATCCCTCAGACCGAAAGACGTGGACATTATATCGAAATGTCCGAAAGTTGTCACGATGGCTGTTTCCTTAAAATATTTTGTAAATACTGGGACATGGTGATATTTAGATAAGCCAGTCAGCTAGGCTGCTTGAGCACCCTGCAGCTCTTTTCCCACCAACTTCAACTGAACACACTTCTCACGATTGTTTTGTGGCCGGCTGTCCTGCTACACCCGAGCTTAGCCTCATAAGCCTGCCCCGCCTAACCTGGTGGGCTAAAATAGAGAACGGAGAATAAAAACCTTACATCTGATGAGTGACCTACCGCAACTCAAAGCTGCATTCTCATTGCTTCAAAACCCAATTCTAGTGAGGTCAGCACAAGAAACAAAATTTATCTTTGAAATAGGGATGTCTGACATCTACTCGAATTGGCGAACTAATTCCAACTCCTATAGTGTCATTACTTGCAGCACCACACAGATACGAGTCTTACTTGGTCTCAGTCACCATGAGCAAGGGCAAAGCTCGTCGTCTGTTAAGAGGTCCGATGGCGCTTAGCTGCACTAAATGTTTAAACTCCTCATTGGAATTCACTGGTCTGTTAGGCGATATAAGTTACGGACGGACAAACCTGTTGTGACTATTATGAGTTACCACAAGGCGAAAGTCCTAGATGTAAAAACAGGGCATTATCAAGCTTAACAGTAAGAGGCGAAACGTAGAGCCCCGGGTTTAAATAGGGTTAATACAAACGGTGTCAATGCACTTGAAGATTGAACGATCAATTCATGGTTGTTTGCTCAAAACCAACCTCCTCAATTTTCGCGGAGTCATCAATACGACAGTCATCGTCTCATCGGTCGCTGTTCAGAATGAAGTCAGGAGACAACCTTCAGAAGTAATATTGTGATTTATTATTGTAATTTTTGTTCATAGACCTAAGTTGTAAAGCTTATTTGTACAATGGCTATATGTTGGTGTTAGAATAAATAATTCTCGAATGGCCAAACTGGGTTCTGGTTTTTGCGTCTGTTCGTACTAAGTGTTTCTGAGAAGCTTCGAGGAACATCGTGATTCCCAGAGTAGCAAGAGCTGGGCATTAACGGTTTACGAGACGAGGCTGAAAGTTTCTGACAGTACGGCGTCAGTTTTTGACGGTTTCGAACAGTTGGTGACAGTTTGGATAGTCACCGTTCATCTTTCGTGGTGCCGGCCAAGTCTTCTTTGAACAAGCAATATGTAAAACATTTTTGGAATTGAGTCAAGTTCAACGATGTCTCGGTCAAAGAAGGGACACAGCGTCTTGGATGCAAACAGGAAAGTAAGTCATGGTGACTTGTCTGTTACTTGTAACGATGTGTCTGATGTTAAGCATGACATGGTTGATGTTACAGTTTCGCCGTCCAGGGATAATAGGAACATCAAACTCCCTTAATTCGAACCACGGTGTTTCGATGGAAACCCGGCTGATTATTTACAGTTTGTAAAAGAGTTTGAGATCATGCTGAGTAGTTTTCTATTAAGTGATGAATTGAAATTGATTTATTTGATGAGGTACTGTACTGGAGTTGCTTCAAGAGCTATCCAGTGCTGTAAGTTGATGCCCCCTAACGAAGTATATAAAGAAGCGATGCATATCACGCGTCAAAGGTTTGGAAGAACTTCGATGATTATAGGGAAATTATTTGAGGCTGTTGAGGGTAATGGCGGTCAATTACAAGATGACTCCCAGGGACTCACCGAGTTTTTGGATAATCTGTTGACTTACAAGAATGCATTGATTTCAATGAATCGCATGAGTGACCTCAACTCGAGTTTTGCCCCAGAAGTAATAGCGAGACGCCTACCTACTCGACTGCAAAGGAAGTGGGGGAAGATAAGCTCTCGTATAGAGGATGAAGGTATTGAGCCAAAGTTTGATGATATTCTGAAACTGGTAAACGATAGTGTCAATGAATCTATGAGCAAACTTGCCAGTGTATTGCATCTCACCCCTAGAATAAAGCAGCCTGAGGGCAAAACGCAATCATTGATGACGAAAGGGTCTCAGAGAGGTGGATATCGAGAAGGCTGCATGATGTCTAGTAATGCATATAGACCTAGTGAGTGTAACAGGTTTCGTAGTACATCCTCAACAGATAAGTTACAAGATGCAAGACAAGCACGCTTGTGTTTCACACGTTTGCAAGAGGTGCATACAAAGGTGAACTGTGAATCAGTGAGCAAGTTTAGTGATAAGCTAAGTGTGAAATCAAGGTCTGGCTCCGAATTGTGTAACAATAACGGTGAGGTCAAGAAGTCTGTAGTCGCAACTGGTAAGCCATTGTTGAATGGAGTGTCACAGAATAGAGTTACTGCTACAGAGTGCAGTTCTGACTCCACAAGTTTACATGGTATTACTAGTCAGAGTGAAGGTACAAAACCTTTAAGGATTTGTGAGGAGGAACCAAAATTGTCTACTTCTATTATTAAAGAGTTTGAAAATGATGAAATTGCCGGTAAGGCGAATATTCTTGATAATGATCATGGTACTGCACTTTTGTTTATGATTGTTCATTGTGAGGTGAGGGGAATGCCTACTACTACTGAGTTGTACAGAACCTTAGGTACAACTTGAAGGTAAAGTAGAATTGAACGCAGATGCAGTTGCAGAAGGTATGGATACTTGTGAGACCGTCAGTGTAATTGATCAGCGTGTAGCCCACCTACCATCAGATGCTAGTGCTAAACAGGAGCTAATAGTAAAAGACAGCAGGGGTGTTAGTCTTGCAGTTAGACAACTTTCTGAAAGCCGAACAACAACAGCTTCTGATCCGCCGCTAAATTCATCAACTGGTATCAATCAGTCGTCGTTGGTGTTGTCATCCACAATGAAAAAGACGCCCATCAACTCAAGTGTCTTGTGCAATGACTATGATAGTATTGGTGCATTTGAAAGGACGAAAGATATTGCTCAGTTTAGAGAGGATAAGCCAAGTGTAAACGAGAGAGTAATTGTTAAATTGACTTGCATGAATGAAGGCATTTCTAGTTTCAAGTTACTATTTAAATGCTATTATCCTTGGTGTAAATTACTCTGTGTCTACGCTTGGTTGACCAGAAACGTCGCGTGTTTGTTCGTCATCTATATTCTACGATACAATGACATGAGCGTGTTACCGTTCAGATTTGAGGATATAGCTGATTGGAGGAGGTCAGCAAATGAACTCTGCGACGATTTTCCAACCTAGGGCGTCAACCTGAGAAGGGTTGTAGGCGTACTGCTGTAAGTCCTACAATTCTTCAATGGGTAGCGCATCAATGAGCAGTCCAATGTGCTTGGTGTGTGCTTTTGTACATACGTTCATATTATATATACTGAATAGATATCATCTGTCATCTAGCTGTTGGTAACTTTGTTTGTGTCCGGATTGCTCCCACTTGGATCAGCAACCTGAGAAGGAATGTAGGCGTACTGGTGTAATTCCTGCAGTTCTTGAAAGGAATTCCACTAAGACATGATCCTCGTAGTTATTTGTACTGTTTGTGTATATGTGTGGTGTGTCTTCTCAATTTGTGATTTTGAATTAATTGTGTTTACTCGTTGTTTTCGTACCTTGTTTTTATTACATAATTTTGTTAAATTTTTCGTCGTGATTACTTCTGAAGTTGTTTCTAGTCTTTTACATCCGTGAATGAATTGATTGTTGTTAGAGACAGCAGATGGGTCGTATACGCCGGGGAGGTTATTGCTGAGAATGAAATGCATACGGAGATAATTGTTAGCTGCGGTTCCACACGCCGGGGAGAAAGAGTGTAGTTGGTAGATAAGAGGATGTGCGTAGAGTATCGTGAAATGGTGCTATGGTCACGTTGCGTTCTGCAAGAGTTATTCTAGCAAGTGGCGATTGTGTTGCGAGATGTCAAGAGGATGCCTTTAACTTGAAGGTGTAGGTCGTCATTGATGTGTTTGATTGTGCTGTGGTTATGCTTGTGGTGTGTTGGCTTTTCTGTTTGTTTTCCATTTCAGCTCTGTCCATGTGACCCAGGTTCTCGCAATGGCATCCAAGTCAACGTGTATCGGTCGTGATGGAAAAAAGGGATGGATCCCTTCCTTGGTGGGGAGTGTCAATGTAGTTGATGATTGAACGATCAATTCATGGTTGTTTGCTCAAAACCAACCTCCTCAATTTTCGCGGAGTCATCAATACGACAGTCATCGTCTCATCGGTCGCTGTTCAGAAAGAAGTCAGGAGACAACCTTCAGAAGTAATATTGTGATTTATTATTGTAATTTTTGTTCATAGACCTAAGTTGTAAAGCTTATTTGTACAATGGCTATATGTTGGTGTTAGAATAAATAATTCTCGAATGGCCAAACTGGGTTCTGGTTTTTGCGTCTGTTCGTACTAAGTGTTTCTGAGAAGCTTCGAGGAACATCGTGATTCCCAGAGTAGCAAGAGCTGGGCATTAACGATTTACGATACGTGGCTGACATAGCGCCTCCTTGAAAATATAACATTTATCTGGTTTTCCACAACACACTGGTTCTGCGTCGGAGCTTGTTAAGGAGTACTAAATATTTTGATGTGAATTGTAAACAGTAACTTCAGACGCCATTCCTCTGGTCATAGTGCTACTTAGGAAGCAACAGTCTCGGACAAAATTACACGTGAGTCTTACGTGTTGCAGCGTACATGTGAAACGTATGCATGGAGTTGAGGGGTCAAAACATATAATTAGTAACAAAAGAATGACACAACGTAGTACTACGAACAGAAGAGATCATTGCTACCAGGAGCAACACTAGCTATCAGAATATATACCAATTCACGACTGAAATGGACCCGAATTATTGGTGGATATGGTGAGAAGTGCCTAATTATCCAGGAATGGCTGCAACTTTCAACTCTTTTATGGAGTTCAAACTCAACAATACAGTAAGAAGCCTCACATAACGGCAAAATAACCGGTGATTGTGCCACAGAAGTAGAACATAAATAAGCGGTAAACTTGAAGTTGATAATAAAATTCAGCCTGATATTAAAGCTTGAAGGAGTGAATATATTTAACATTTAACGCAATTACTTTTCAGTCTTGTGTTATTTTGTTTCTAAGCCCTTTATATTCTATATTCACACCTCCAAACTTTTATATCCGGTTGAAAGATATTATCACTTTTAATCTACTTCGTTACTGTGTGGAACAGAGTAATTATTGTATATATGAATACTTATGTATATTGCTGGGATTGTACAGATTTTGAGATTATAATCACCCGAAAAATATCTTCGGTGAACTTCTTGTTCTTTTCTCTATAATGTCCTAAAGCATATATTCTGCACTTTGATAAACATAACAAGATGACGATCAGCCGAACTCATCTGGGGGGGTGACTTCTCTTCTAGATGTTAATGGCAAAAGGACCTTATATTAGATAAATGAAAATAAAATGGATTCCTGTTCGTAATCGGTAGCCAGGGACGCAATATATTGAAAAAATAGACCTCACCCAGCAGCTAGTCAAGAACAGATTGTACATCAAACAACCAAAATACTGGACTAAACAGAATCACACTATTTAGTGTTATGTATCTGACGGAAAAGAAGGTTGGGTCACCTTTCAAAAAATTATCTGGCGAGTAACGACTGAGATCTAGACTCTGAGCGTATCGGCTTGCATAGATACCATCGAGGACTGCATACTCGCCAAAAAGCCCGAGTGTCAACTAAGCTTTCTGTTTCGATATAGTAAATATTCAGTTATCGCACAGCTGATTCATTTCATTTTTTAGGTATCACTGCGCTTTAGGCGCTACATTTTAGTAACCGGTGAGCGACTAAATACTTTAAAAACATAATTCGAAACTACCTCTGGAGCACATTCAAATTCGAAGGAAAGTGTTGGAAGTGCATGATGTTCTCTTTCAGTCACTCAATAACAATTATCTTCAGTAATAATCTTATTCAATTGAGAAACTGGTTGTTGAGAGGTCTGGGTCACCCGCGTGTTTTCTTTGGTGCGTTGTATGTAGAATTTGTATAAGTAGGGTGTAAGTTATTTGCCAACATGTTATCATCATTTTACATATTTAAATCTTGGCGATAGAAAGTCCTACTGCACTTAAGCGCTATTTCCCTAAAAGGATCATACTCAGACTGCGCCACTAGCTCTGACAGTGCCTAGTTATCACGTTCTGGGCAAAGTTCAACTATCATAGTCAGAACCACATCAATCTTGAACAACCATTCAGAATCCAGTTACCGAAAAGTCGCATAATCGTTGAAAAATACCCTAAAATACTACGGACGTGATATTACACTGCATGTGTAATGTGTTGTAAGAATGTCTTCCAGTCACTACACAGATGATCTATAGAGAAATAGTGACATGTGACCGTAGATAATAATACTTCTAGATCCATTGATATTTCTGGCACTATTCTCTAACCTACTAACTCTATCCATGTTCCTAACTTTAACCATAAACCTAACCTTAACCCTAGACCTTAATCTTAAAAGTCAACCCTACCTAAGAGTGTAGATTTGCAGAAAAAGTGCCTAGCAAATAAACAGAATACTGTGTCTACCCTCTCCAAGTCCATAAATTCAGGCATGATTTGACTTGGAATGATCTTTCATAGCATTCCGGGTATCTGCTCGCTTCTTAAAGGTTAACTTTCGAAAGACCTCGAGTTTGGCTATGATAATTTAACTTTGCCGATATTTTTCTGCACTTCAAGCCGCATCTTAGCAATTGTTAGCATCGTTTCCGTACTGCCCAACTTAGTTTATCATGTACTGACATTTTCGAATTAATAATTCTGAACTTCAACTCCGATTCAACATTAAAGAGACATCTGTTTACGAAATTACACATGGTTTCCCAGAATTCCCCTCGTGTCAATAAATACACTTACTTTCCCCCAAGACTAATGGGCTTTTATGTCTCTCGGTAATATGTAGTTCAGGTCACTCGTAACTTGATCCTAATGAAGCTATTTTAAGTATTGAACTCTGTCCGATTGGAATCTAAATAGTCACCGACTACTTACAGTTGATTACCAATGCATGCTCCTTCCTGAGTCTTATTGTTGTCCACCGTAGTTTGTAGATAGGTTTCTGGGCTACTTTTTTTCATTTGCTTTCTTTCAGGTTTTCTTGACAGCGCATAAACTAGTCTCGGAGGTGATATTGGCCCTTTTTGTGTTAGACGTGCTACAGCTATCCTTTTTATTGTAACACCATCCAAATTCCCACATCACACCTAGCCGCTACAAGAAGACAGTCAACTGCAGGAATGTAGAGGGGTTCATGGCACTCCTAAAAACCTACTCACTTTTGTACTATTTTAGATTTCATATTTTTCATACCTTGGAGCTGATACATAGCTAAAGTTTTCCTTTCATCGGTCTCTACAGATTTTTCTGCTTGCTGGGTCGGACTCCACCGTCAGTCCTACACAAAATCTACCAATTATTCTTTAATAACACATCCACAAGCTAAATAGAAATTATCAACAGTTGGTGCGTTGCTATTGTTTAAATTGGTGTAATTAGTTGTTGAATTGCGTCGTATGTCTCCTGGTATTATTCTTAACTACCACGAGTCTCTCTTGTACCACGATGATTTGGATACATTAAGAGAAGGAAATTTTATCAATGATAATATAATAACATTTCAACTGGAGTATCTTCGCCACACAAAATTATCTCAGTCACAAAGTATCCTCTTAGTGGATCCAGCTGCATCTCATCTATTGAAATTGATGGACGAAGAACATGTAGGAATTGTGTTAGATCCATTGGACTGCAATAAGAAGGACTGGATATTTTTAGTTATTAACGATGCTGTTTCGCGTGTTTCATCCGGTGGATCTCATTGGTCATTACTCATATTTTCTCCTCTTATAAAAAATGCTTTCTACCTGGACTCTTTGGAGTGCACTCCTAATTATTTGCAAGCAGTTATGTTATCTAAAAAGCTATCCACCTATCTCGGTATTTCACTTGTGAATGTGGAAAAGATTGATGTCGTAAAGCAAAATAACGGATATGATTGTGGAATATTTTGTATGGTCTTCATTGAGACTATATGTGATATGATACTAAAAGGTGATATGTGTTGGCACCAAGGTTTGGATTCTAAACTAATCCTAAGTTTAGTGGTGCACAAAAGAAAGTCATTGCTCGACTGCATCAATAGTTTATGTTCGACTCAAAATTAGGTTTTCAACTGATACAACGATAATTTCTTTGATGTTTCGTTAATTTGAAGACTCATCCCATGTTGATTTCCTTGTAAAATATACACTTTGAAAAATGTTTCTTTTGCATGTTGTTTTGTTCTAATTTTTAATTGATGTAATGGTTGCTATTCTTCTGATGCGTATGTTGCCTAGTGGTATTTCTTTTAATTGTGTTTGTACCTTTCAGCATATCATTGTTTCCACGTTCATATTTTAAGTGTTATCAGTATCATAAACATGCAAAACACTCAAAGCTAAGCGAAATGTAATTCGCAGGATCATGCTGGAAGTATAAATGTCTCGTCTTTATGGATTTACTCTACTGTTGAATAATAGAGAGTTGTATTCATCTGTCCAAACCTCTTCACACTAAATATATCCGTAGCAATTTTCTATCTTTTTTAAGTAAATCTAGATTCATTTGTATAAGATTATGTTCAGTAATATGAATAGAGTGGTTTTAGGTTCTTTTAGAAGACAAATTATTTGGTGGCTCTTTCTGAGTCTTTCATAAGAAAGACTCCTTGGTTAGTGTTAGAATGATGGTTAATTTTGGTCACTGAAGTTATTAAATAATTCGTGTAACTACTACATTTCATTTCATCAAATATGTGGAGTACTTGATTAAATCTAAGCCAAATATCCAAAAAATCTTTTTATCACTAAGTTCGGCAATGTGTTCATCTTTTTTGTTTTGAGGATCTGGATAATCAGTTAAGTCCAAATGATTTTTGGAACAAAACATGTAAGCACAGAAAGAGGCCATATGCAAATCATAATCCCATGCGAAGTCATATTTTTAGGCGTAATCATATTGTGCTACCATCTGTTATGTGGTTATCTTGCATATCTTCTGCTATAGTCTTTTAACTAGACAGATCTAACATACTGATTTCATTGTTGAACTACTATTATGTTAGTACTCTCCTGTTCATAAAGTTTCCTTCTGTGTTGCGGTATTCTCAAATATTGCAGTGTTATTGACGTCTTGTTCAGATGAGCTTGGTAGTTTCCTGTGAATAAGGTACTTAAGTGGCTATTAATTATATTAACCAGGATATTTATCTCATTTTGCCTGCATGAGTTGTAGAGTTAAGGTTATGCTGCTTGCAGTCCATTTTGCTGCATAAAAGACACTTAAAATTTAAAATAAAGACTTTCAAAGACATTTTACCACTATACTTAACATTGTTACGCATGTATCTAAATCATTACTTTTCACGTCATGGTAATTGAAAGTCTACAACTGTAGACAAGTGAAATTAGCAGTAATGACAATAATTACCATGATAATGATAATAAAACAGGAGATAATTAATCAAGTGAACATTTCTTAGTAAAGTGCCCTTAGTTTTAAGGAAAATAAGGTATGGACACATTTGTAATAGCCTAAACAGTCTCTAGGGAATTCTGCGTAAGATTTTTGACCTCTGGACTTCATTCATGGATCCAGGGCAAAGCAAACTGCCAATTAAAGATTTTGTAGATTAGCTAATCACTTGCATCTTGACGTGATAATTGGACTTGTATATTCTTGTGATCCGGTTCAATTTGCTACCTCACCTTGCCCGGGAATATCGATCAGTGGTAAACTAAAGGAGCTATTGTCCATTATGGTTGGTTTCGTTGTAGCCGCGCTAACTTTCGGTAAAATTCTGATGCTGATTGTAATAGGACAGTGGTGGTAATGTGCATTTTAAAGTATCCTGCCTTTCCTTTATATAAGAAACGCTGAAAATTCCATACTGTAAATTGTTATTGTTGTGGAATAAAGTGGTTATTATTATTTTATATATATATATATATATATATATATATATATATATATACTGGCTTAACAGTTAAGCCTAGAACCTTTGATGTTATTCAGAGATTTTCACACGTAAGATTGATCAGCTTATGAAGTTAAAAGGTGTACACCGCGTGGCATTAGCCTGAGTAGTTTTAAGATATCAATAAATAAAAATGATCAGGTGGGAGTGTTCTTATTGTCTATCTGTCTGTCTGGATTCAACATAGAACTTGGCACCGAAGTGCAGCAGTTCGAGTTGCCACGTTCCAAATGGCACACAAAGGTAGACAAGAAGATGAGTAAAGAGAATCAATGGTTTGACAGGCATAAGAGCGAAACACAATGGGTAATGTAGTAAAAAGGAATATGAAAGATTACAGAGACTGAAAACATCTGCGCTGGCCATTGACAACGATTTTGAGCCATGTCACCTATTGTCTCCAGCCATTGATTCCTAGAGTCCCGAGGGCCCCAACCCGGAAGTCTGCATCTCCCCAACTGACTGACTCAGTTTAACTGTCAAGGATTTCATGGATTGATGCCATGTTTTTGTTTGGCCACCACTTACTCTTTTCCAACCTGCACCTATATCAGCTAGTAACGCCCGTCCGGGGAGGCGATGGTTAGGCATACGCAGCACGTGGCCTAGCCATCTCAATCTATGTAACTTTATAGCCCCGTCGATTGATTTTCCCTCTTTGCCCAACACTACGCCTAACATCAACATTACTTACCTTACTATACCATCTAATGTGAGAAAGAGATCGTTGTCTCTTATTGTCTATGGATTCTCTGAATCATGTCAAGTTCTATATCATGTCTCTTTAGCAAGGTTAGATTGTTGGAAAAATTGGTGGTTTTCTGTTGTTTAAAATTAGTTACGAGTAACTGATTCTTAATGTTCTATGCTCTGAGTTGCATTTATCATTGTGCGTGGACTGGTGTCACTCCCCAGGCATCCTGGCCGAAATAGGACTCTAACCCGAGTCTCATAGGTTAATAGTCATGTGGTAAAGTTAATTTGCCACATCTCATGTCCTTATTCCTTTATTTTATCTAGTTTTGTTAATAGTTGTAACCGCAGTTGTTTCAGTTCTACTTACTGTTAACACCTCGTGTGTAAAGTTTGTACTTTACTGATACAGTCAAGTGTTTCACAACTACTTTCTAATGATACCTGCCCGTATTAGTTTTATCAAAACTGTTGCACACAGTAATAGAGTCTAAGTTACTATACGTAGGTAGGGTGATGCATAAACGACACAGTATTCTTGTGCAGTTACGAATAAGTGCGTTATTATGTAAATATGGTCTAGGTTGAAAAATATAGATATGACGAATAATCAGGTGGCGAATTTTACTTTTATTTGGGTTATTATTTTTATAGATCTCACAATGATAATTTTGCTACTTGTAGATGATCGACTCTACACAATGTATTCATCCATTTGTTCACTGGGGTCAATCAGAAGAATATGTATTTCTTTCAATTAAAGTAGCTAATGCAAATGTACGTCTGTCTAATCTTCAATTTACAATGGAGTTTAGGTTGATTCCATTGTTATTAAAGAAGAAGAATTCAGCTTTTCAGCATCAAGTCTTGTGGCTGATGGTGTTAAGAAGTATGAATTTAACATGGTCTATTATCTTCCAATAATTCCTGAAGTAAGTTCTTTTTATAGGTTACACCATTGTCCATATTCTCCTCTTCTGATAAAACACTGTTGAGTGATAGTTTTACTCTTTGACTGGTTTGTTATTGCAGGGTGATTTTGGGTGGGATGCGGGGGCGTATTTAGTTTTTTTTGACATACTACTGTTAGGTCAGGAGGTGGTGTATTATGAGTCAGTTTTTCTTACGTGAGATTAACGTGTAGATTAAAGATCAGGTCAGTGGATTTTTCTCGTACGCGCTAACCAATGAAAACATGTCTTCCTATATTATAAGCCAGTAATTCATTGGTTGTTTAAAACAACTAAAGAAATATCTGTAATTTTCCAATGATATTATCTTGTCCTTCTCAGTCAGCTTTCGGCGTCAACTCAGTGTGGGAGTAGTAGTCCAGTGATCAGTAATATATTGTTGTTGAGTGTGTTGCAGTCCCAGTTACATTTTGGCAGTGTATATTGTTGTTTTATTGAAGTAGCAGCAGGATAAACCCCACAAATCCAGTATCACTAGATTTCACAGCAACTACAAGTTATAAGATATAACACTGGCATACCTGTCGTATTGTAATAGAGGTTCAGGGCAATTGCTTTAACAGCTATCCTCATCAACTCAGAAATTGATATATTAATGCATTAGTTCAATTCACCACATAATATCTTAACATGAAAAAAAAAACGGAAATCGAAGAAGAAATGACTAGTAGAAGGTGTTTTATTCTTATGAAAAGTTGACTGAACTACTTTCATTCCACTTCTGCTTTTTTCCCTCAGGTGTTTCTTCTTTGACAAACGATTACTGTTATCTTATACAAGTCAGTTAGATCACTTTTATTTCTTTGGGTTGAACAATGCTAATGTAGGAATAATTTATTTTTATGTATTTCTGTGTAAGTTTAGTGTGAATCAGAAATGTAATAAGACATATCTATTACAGTTTGACTGATAATACCAAAGGTTAGCGGGATTGAAAGAAACAACTTTTCGAGAAACATGACAGTCTCTATCGTTGTTTCGACTACGTTATATAATATATGGATATGGTGTTAATAATTCGACGAAAAAGAGTGCTCATGGAAATTAGACTGACCTTTAATTGAGTGAAAATTATCCTTCTTGATAATTTCTTCTTCTGGCTCTACAATTTTATATATGTGTATATACATGGAATATTCTAGAATAGTAGTCAATAATAATATTAGTGTTTTTTAAATAATATCGATTTGTAAAGTAAGATCTCGATGGAATTACAGTTCCTTAAGATGCATAAATTATAATAATAATAAAAATATAATATAATTGACTACTATTCTAGAATATTCCATGTATATACACATATATAAAATTGTAGAGCCAGAAGAAGAAATTATCGAGAAGAATATTCTTCGCTCAATTATTTTGTGTTTTTTATAGATGTCTGAATGAATTTTTTCGCTATGTTGATCTTTAATAATCATCTTGAGTATTTTGTCAGAGGTAGTGGGTGGGGTGTGTTTATAGGTCAAATAGTCAAGAAGATGAAAAATGTCATCTTTTTTATACTGTAACGTCGTAAAACAGAATTAAAGTTACCTTTAGTAGGTATGCCTTTAAAGAAAATGACTCACCAAAGTCTTAACTGGTTGAAAATAATAAAATGTATCTAAAATGTATTTATGACGAAACGTCTCATCTTTTATAGTACACTCTGTTAGGTAATGACGGTGTGTGGATGTGTGGCTTTTTATTTTATGAGGACTCGGAATTCTGCTTTTTAGGACAGTCGGTATGTTGTAACCAGTATGTCAGTGAATATCAAACTGAAAAAGGAGCTGAAAGATTCATGGCCAAGGTTGACATACAGTAGTCAACGTTTACCTTGGGTTCGTCCAGACTTTGATCGTTATCAATTCCAAGAATCTGATTTGGAAGATGATGAAGATGGTATCAAACTGAATGTAGTACATCCATCAAAAGAGGAAAGAGTAAGTTTGCCTACATGTACTATCTGTAGACTAATTCGTTTAACATTATTCTCTGACTGTTTATTGTATTCAACACATTAATATTATTTTTTTCTTCAAAGTTTGACACGTTTTAAAACTGCTAACACTCACTGGAATTCTAGAACATGTAAATGGGAATTTCATTTAACATTTTCTACAAGCTTGCCGTACACAATGGATCGCTATTACAAGTCGTAATATAAGACGTTTCTGTCGTAAAATAAAATAAATATTGATAGCCTTACGTTCTGGTATAAAAAAGCCTTTGGTATCTAGTAATTTACACACGTTTGCTGGATAGATATTTATTCGTTTTTCTTGGTTTTATGTCTTGTGTTGGTGCTGACTGCTGAGTCTCAACATAGAACCATGCTCAGGAGTGCAGCACTTCAAATTGCTACATTCTATGTGGCACACATAAGCAGAAAATAAGGGAGGAGGGATTCAAAAGTCTTGTAATTAGCAGAAATGTGAGGGAAAAAGCATGGTAACATTGGGAAACATTAAGGTTTGATAGATACGGGAAATCAAAAAGAGTGAATGCACCTGCGCCAGCTATTGAGAAGGATTTTGAGTCATTTCACCAATCGTCTGCAGCTATTGGTTCTTAAAATCCTGAGGACCCAGCCTAGAAGCCTACACCTTCCTACGTAGATCAAATCCACTGTCAAAGATTTCATGGACTGAATCCAAGTTTTAGTTTGACAACCAGTGGTTCTTTTCCAACCTTATCCATCCTATGTTAGCTAACGTTTCACGTCAAGGAAGGCGCGACACATGTCTTAACAATCTCAATCGATGTAATTACACAACCTCGTCGACCGGTGTTCCATCCTTACCTAACAATCGATCAAGGCTTGACCTCAATATTACTCACCCTATTATACCACCTAAAACGGGAGATAGGACACAGACACCTATAGTCAAAGACGGCTAGCCTTTTCAAATATTTCACTTTCAGTGGTCCTGTCTTGCTCACAACCATAAAGTAAGTAGCGAACTGGTTTATTTCATGTATATAAGTAATGACACGATTCAGTGAAACAATACTATAGGGAGCAAAATGCCGATGGCTGCTCAATTAGTCTTGTCGATTACTATTCAGTTCTGAATTTTAAGAATAATTTTGACTAGAATGCAGTCGGTTGGCCGTCCCATATGCCATTTCCGGCTTTGGATTTGAAGACCATTTTTGAAGTAACTTAGAAACAAATATATCTTTATCTTATCAATTATATATATATATATATATATATATATATATACGTATCTGTCATGAACTTCGCAATGGTTTCACTTCCTTGTTGAATATATATTCATATAAAATAAACATTCAGAGCAGTTTATGCGTCGGTGACACATTGGTGGAATGCTCACCAAGCACTCATGCGGTGCGGAGTTCGATCCCCTACCGGCGCAATCCTTTACTGTGCTAAGCCAGTATTAAAACTGGTAAAGAGGGAAGGTTGGGCATGAGGCGGCTAGCAACCCCATCCGTAGAAACTTTAAAGCTGTAGCTTGAAGCCCTGCATTCCATTGGAATGTAAAGGAATAATAAAAATATAAATAAGAGCAGTTTGCATTGTACTGTGAATTCACTCTGCCATAATGAAATATGGAATTGAAGAATCAGGATCTTAAACACTATTTTAAGTTAAAAAAAAGTAAACCAACTAGTCACTTAGATAGTTTATCTTTCTGTCTTCGTAGACTACCACTGATGGTAATTCGGTAAGCAAAGATAGTAGTTATTTAATTTCCCTTGGTATTGGTTCGTCGCCAACCAATCAAAACGCTGACAGGTTTGTTCACCAGCTAACATAAGTTAGATAAGCACTAGAAAACCGAGGATTATTTGACAGCTGTTTCATCCTAGTTTGGGATACTTCACAGTACGCAACCATTGCGGTTTAAACCAAAAAACTTCCAGTTACATGGCGAGCTTATAGACCATTAATAAATTAAATTTATAATTCATATGTCATATAAAATGACCATGTGAATGGCTGTAATTTCTGGCAATTTGTCTTTTTTGTAGAAGGTTAAATCTTGCCTTTACAGTCTGTCTTCTGTGTGTCCTCATTGTTTGCATAGTATTCGACTGGTCATTTCTATATGATTGTTCGTTAAAGTACTGTGAGGGATTAACAACGGTCTTCCTAATTTGGTAGAACCTGAATTAATTAGCACCCGACCACTTAGAAACTATATGAAAAGCATAAAAGGCTGAAATAGTTGAAAACCCGGTGAGACTGTTGACCAGTAAGAAGCGGAGGTTTCTCATTCACTATTTTCGGAGATAAAAGACTAGAATAAAGCTAGGTCTGGTTAAAGGAAATTACCATACCATCAGTTCATGAATTCTTTGATTTCTACATAGGTAGTTTCTTCTAAACGTAAAAAAACTCACTGTTTGATGCCAAGTTGACATAACCTGTAGGTCATAGATGTATTTGTTCCTTATCTTTCTCCTTCACTTTTGCAGTATCACTTTTTAATATGTATAGGGTTGTCTATTTCAGTAATTTTCTAAAGCATTACGATCTAACCTTTTGTCTGTTATTCTTTATCTTAGGATAAACACAATTTAGAGCAGATGATGCTGCAAGATGAAGAGGAGTGGGAAGCATTTTTAAATTGTAAGTTATGCATTGTATATAATTCGGTAATTGCTTTGCACCCAGTTTTAATCATAAAATCTGTCACCATAATTGGTGTAGTGGTTTGCAGTTAGTCTGTTGCTATTGGATGTTTTATTCTTTATTATTATTATTATTTAATTCCTTTGCTTCCTGATCGGAAAGTAGGGCTTCAAGCTTAAGCTTTGAAGTTCCAGTAGCAGTGGTTTTATTTTTAAGAGGCGGGGTTGACAGCCTCACACCTAGTCTTCCCTCTTTTATTGGCATTACTACTAGCCAGGTGAAGTGTAGGAGTACTTTGGCTGGGAGTCGAACCCTGGATCAAGGGAGGCGTGGTTGATGAGTATTCTACCCTTGAACCACTGACGCCTAATGGGTGTTTAAATAGTGAGTTTTAGCAGTCTTTTTGTGTGATTGAAGCATAATTCCTTTTTTCGAAATAAAACTGTTATTGTTATTATTAGCAAAGAGTTGAGTTTTCGTGATTTTAATAGTTTAGTGGATAACATCTTAGCATTCGACATGATGGATACAGCGTTCTTGCTCGTTGATATTACCGCCAACCAGCTTCCATCGTTCTCTCACCAAGTCAAAGCTCCATGAGCGTTCAATCTTAGTCGATCCTTCTGCCTGAGTAGCATAGTTATCTTCCCACTTACCGTAGGTTGACTTAATTCCATTCCGTTAGTGGTCACCTGTATCAGTATATTCATGGTTCGGTCCAACTTTTGACTGCGGGCAAGTCTTGACGGATCCTGTTCTAATGCATGTACTATATATGCATTCTAAGGTTAATCAGCTTCGTCTTCCTGTGTGGATAAAAATTCATCCAATAAATTCCCTTTCCCTGGGAAGTACGAGATCGTGAAGTCGTACTTGTGTAGGTGTGACATCCACAGCGACAATTACCCACGTGGAACTCTCATTGTCTTCAACCACTGTATAGTGGCTTATGATCAGTTTCTATGTGAACCAACAGATAGCCGAGTAGATAAGATCTCCATTTATCTGACGCCCACACTATAGCTAAACATTCTCGATCGTTGAATACTTTTGGCATACTTGACAACTCCTTCACTCTGTCTTAGTACTGCATCTATTCCGCAGTCACTTGCATCTATGGACACCGTAAACTTGCCAGTAACACTAGCCACTTTGGTGTACATAAAATTGAACACGAGGTTACTTAATACCACCCATAATTGCATATAGAGGCGATTATGTTTAAATATTTGCGTCAGTGGTGTAGTAGTAGAATGCTTGGCGGCCAACCACGCCTCATATTGTCTGGGGTTCGATCTCCGGTTGATAAACTCCTCAACCTCGCCTAGTTTACTAACCAGTAAGTAGTAAGCTTGGGAAAGAGGGGAATGTTGAACATATGAGGCTAACAACCACTCACGCCCACCTACCCCCCTCATAAAAAGAACACTACTCCTGAAAATGCTAAGCTATGAGAGAAAAATGTTCAAATATGTTAGACATATTGAACTCACTGTTGGTAATTAATCTTTCTTATTTCTTCTCTTCTAGTGATCAAGAATCCATTGACAATATATTTATTCATGTTTAACATTATTCAATTTGCTGGTACCTTTACACTTGTGGAACTTTACTCTTTGGATTAATACAATATAAAGAAGTGGAGAAAATAGCATTCTATGACTGGGTTATTGATCGACTGTTTTTAGTACAAATTTTAGCTACATTAGAACCTGTGCATGCTTTATTAGGTTGGATTCAAGGTGGAAATATTGTAGCTTCATTTTTTCAAGTAAGTTCTCTCTTTTTCTTTTTTTTTGTTGTTGAGAAAAACGTCTCAAATACTGATCATTGTCTCTACTTAACATTATTCTCTATGTGTGGAATAATGGTGGAGAGCTGTCTCATTGAGCTTAGCTATTTGACTTTCAACTATTGGGTTGAGTGTTCGAATCCTCGTCAATGGCTCATTTATTTATTCTTCATATTTTTCAGTATATAGAATTATGCATTACAATGCAGTCACAATATTTTAATTACAACAAATACTTCGACAATTTGCATTTATATCCTTGATAAATTATTATCCCTTTGACAAGTTGATAATAGTTAGCAATTGTTAAGAAACTTACCACTACTGGATTGGGAAAATACATATCAGATTAAAACCACAGAGTAGAGCCATTGATAAGAATCTAATTGGAAAGTTAACATTTCTTCACCCAGTTTATCATATAACAGGAGAAGGCCACCACGCGCATTTCCCTTTAATTTCATCATAGATGTACTAATGGAATCAACCCCAACTGCTGAATTCAGCGACTCAGGGATTGACTTGTTACCAGGGAATAATAGTCTCGTTGACTTAGAATATACGGATGATATAGTCCTTCTAGGTGAAGACGCTGACAAAATGCAGAGTTTTCTGAACTTCTTGAGCTGCAGTCTGCGGATGTTTGGCATGCGATTCGCTCCTGCCAAATGTAAGATGATGCAACAGCACTGGACTACATTGACTCCTAGCTTAGAAATAGGGAGTGAAATGGTTGGTGAAGCGTGTTGACCATTTCACTTATTTGGGGAGTTGCGTCAGCCCCAACGGGGGCTGATACAGAGGGCTCCTTTGGTATATACCAACTTATTCCATCTCTGCCGTAGACGTGCTATCCAGCTGGCTGTCGAACAGAGGGCGTCTGTACTGCTCAGCAGTCCATACCTTTCTCCATTATGGCTGTGAGCTAGACAAGACCACTGAAAGTGAAATATATGAAAAGGCTAGCCGTCTTTGACTATAGGTGTCTGTGTCCTATCTCCCATTTTAGGTGGTACAACAGGTGTGTAATATTGATGTTAGGCGTCAATTGGTAGGTGGGAGGGGAAACCGATCGGCGACTGTGAAATTACATCGATTGAGATGCTTAGGACATGTGTCGCGTATGCCTAGTTATTGCCTTCCTCGACGTGAAATGTTAGCTGACATAGGATGGATCAGGTTGGAAAAGAGCCACTGCTAGTCAAACCAATCTCTCCTCACTCTCTTCTTTTGCTTTGTGTGCTACGTAGCGTGTGGCAACTCGAATTGCTGCACATTTTTGTGCAGAGTTCTACGTTGAAACCAGAGATATCAAGAAAGGAAGGAGATAAGAAACCGCGTAACGGACCTTTGTTAAGGAATACAACATCATATTTCTACATTAGCCATATTAAAGTTCTGCTGGGTCAGAGGAAAATAAATTGTTCTGATTGGTTAGCAACTGGTCCTAGGTTAAACAAACTGTGCATTGCGGTTATTTCATGTTCACAATGTAAAGTCTGTAGACGTTGACTTGGGATGTGCATTTCATTTTGACTATTTCCTATCAATTTTGCATCACTCCACAATGAGCATTTTTATATTTTCACTTTATATTTACCTGATTCGAATAAATTTACACATATCTTCACGTATTTAGCTGATTGCAACTTACAAGTCAAGGTGGAAGTTTGTCCATAAGTGCATCAGTTAAGGTAGCCATACTTCTAGAGTGTATACACTTAGTGAGTTTTTTCATTTACTGAGTTATATTGTAACTACAGAAGACAAGGGCCAGGCAACAGATCGTTTATTGAGAAAATCAAGAGTATTTATAGATTTTTATGTACATTATTGCCAATGGAGAAGCAACGTCTTCTGATTGATCGTTTTTTTACTGACGGTTATTCTGTACTACTTGTGACCGTTTCTTAGAATGTTAAGCTATGTATCTGCTAATCGCATTTGTTCACGTTAAGTCAGCTGTGATTGGTTGGTGAGTTCTTCGACGTTAAGCTTTGTTACTGTTTTTTTCATCATGACCTTGATTCGGGACGTAAACATAGACGTAAATTGTTGTCTACAATTTTGGCTTGCAAACAGCTCTCACCACAGTATCTTCAGCTTATTACAGAAGTGAATCTTTATCATTTTATGAATTATAACAGTAAACGTGAAAGATAATTTTTTATATTTTGTGCTGTAAATTATTTCTTTTTAATTACTGTTATTGTTTATAGGTGTTTGGTCGTTCTCTAGTCTTATTTTTCATCGTTCTACCGCATTCTCAATTTCATTCAGAATCTACAACTTATTGGTTATTCTTAGCATGGAGTCTTTCTGAAGTTATTAGGTAAGATAACTCTAATAAGTTAGTTTATTGTTTTCAGAGTTGTGTGGATAACTCTTAATAGATTCCCATTTAGACATTTTGAAGATCACCGATGGGGTCCTTAATATTAAAATGAAATGGGATATTCATCGATGGCATTGGTGAGGGCAGCGCTATATCACGAAATAACAAATTTAAACTAACAGGCCCAAGTGGGTGAATGAACGTCAACGAGCTTGGTCTCACAATCTGAAGGTCCCAGGTTCGCTCCCTGGCAAAGCCGTGGGTGCACATCCATGAGGAGTCTCAGAACAGGATGAAACAGTGCTCCAGGTTTTCAATGGTATCTCTGACTAATGTTAGTTTTTGACGAAAATCTAACAATTGTCTTTTTGTAGTGTCTTTTTAAGTGAAGCTTTCGACACTACACACATGTGGAAAAGAGGACATTTCACAGCTGAAAAATAAACGTAGTGACTCTGATTTCTTATTTTAATTCAATTTGGATTGTCCCGTCGATTGAATTAAATAATTACTAAGACCCGTTGTACAAGAGGTAACTATTGTGACCCAAGCGCTCTATTGGATAACGCTTTGGCATTTGAAACTACAGGCACTGGGTTCGAACCACGGTGAGGACACCATCAATCACTTGGAAATGCAGATACATCCAGTAACGAGTCCCAAATGGGACGAAATGTGCATCCTAAATTCCACTGCTAGTCACTATGTACCTATTGACGTCAAACTCTGATTCCTTGTTGTTTTAAAACTGTAGTGGTGATCTTACTGTGAAACACTTCTTTTAAATATGTTTGTTTTAAAGATTACGTGATTATCTGTATAGCGGTTTCTGAAACATTTATTTGTTTTGCATCGCTTACAGGTATCCATATTATATACTTTCATTATTAAGTTTTCAAAATGGACTCATCACTTATTTACGTCATACACTATGGATAATTTTATATCCAATTGGATTTATATGTGAAGGTAAGAGTTAGGAGTTCACTTTTTTTTCGAACAGATTATTAAATGGTATTTGTTGGGTTTCTGAATGAAACTGTAATAAAAATTTCATCCCTCGAACCGAGTGTACATTGCAAATGGTTAACTAATTTGCGAATTCTGAATTTGATTTAGGGTGTCACAAATTCGTCACCTGAGTAGTTAGTTAGCTTGAAATTCGATAGTTTGAACTGATTCGGCTCTTGGAAGTGAATCAAACCACTTCCACCGCTGATGAGTTCGGCCCTAAACGTGGGAAAAGGGCGTCCTGTACTGTAGTAACCTTGATTTGGCTATCGAACACTGCTGACTGATATGAGTGGTATTAAACTACTCATCTCAACCAGTCAGTAGTAGTATATAGTTTTATGCAAGTATGTTTTGTTTTTAATCGCGTTAGTTTTTTTCTTAGATTACTTAATTGTTTTATTCCCTTTATGTTATATCTTTTCGCTTTAATAGTATTAAGTGGTATGCGTCAGTGGTTCAACGATAGGATACTCGCCATTCGCTCATGTGATCCGGAGTTCAACCCCATGCCAGTGCACTCTTAAACCTTGCTAATCCGGTGGTAACCAGTTTGGTAAAGAGGGAAGTTTAGGCGTGAGGCTATCAACCCCACCTCGTAAACATGAAACCACTTCTATTGGAACTTCAAAGTTGAAGACTGAAGCCCTATGTTCCTCTCGGAACGCAAAGGAATAAAATAATAAAGTGGTAGAAGCATATTTATTGGCCTAGAATCCATTTATGGTTGAATGATAGAATGCTTGCATGCCACGCTGAGCTCTGCATTCAACACATTCCTGAACCTTGACTACGCTAGGAAAAGAGAGAAGGCTAAACGCGCGGTTAGCAGTTTCATCCCGTAAAAACAGTGCATTCGCTACTAAACTTTCAAACCTTCCACTTGGAGCTCAGGGATTAAAAAAGCTTACAGAAAACATTTACATTTAAAAAGCTATCTCTTAATATTCTAAATTAAAACAATTAGTTCTCTTTATGAATGTAAACAAAGCAATAAGAAAATTTAATTTGTCTGAATAGTGTAATGTATTTGCGCAACACATTTCGAATAATCTCATCACACACGGACTTGTCATAGGAATATATATGAAATTAATAAAGAGGTAAGAGGTGAGAAAATACACTTAGGTCAAGTTAAAAGGAAATATTAAAGGTCAAAATAATAATAAAGATCACCAAACTAAATAAGTGAGGTAATACTATATCAACCCTGGTATCGAATCAAAGTTTACCAAGTAAGGTTTAGTGTGATGGTGCATTGTTTTCGAATGCATGAAGGTGGATTTAAACTTCCTAATTGCCAGGGATCCCACAAACTTTAGGATACTCCCCAAACACGTTTTATAGATAGGTTTAAAAGATATGTAAACATCAATTTTATGTCCTGTTTGTATAATGTGTTTCGCAATAGAGGAGCTAGGTCTCCTGTTCTCACCATTAATGGGTTCTGGGGATTCTGTTTGCTTCTGGAGCCATTTAGGAATATGCTCCCGATATTATAATTTGAATGAATATCATTGAGTTTTTTTTTAAAATTTCCCCCGCTGCATAAATGACCTACTCCAGCCGAGGCTGGGTAGACTTCGGTCTCTTTCTCATGAAGCGGTCTCATGTGACCACATGCGTCCATAACCTCTGCCAAGTAAGTCCTATTCACTGCCTTCACGTCGTCGAGGTTGTTCCTCACAAAAGTGAAAGGAAGAATCCTAAAGTCTGGCACTTACATAACGGACATATTGGTGACATACTAGTCTACCTAAGGGAGCTGAAAAACCTGATTCCAAATATATGGTGTATATAGGCTCCAGAACCCGTAGGAATTGAATGACGTATGAACTCGTTGTGGTCACTGGAAATTATGAGGATACTGTTTCAATGTTTTATAGACCAGACTTCAAGTCAAAGGCTTAAGGGTTTGGGCGCCCTCCTGGGCAGTATTCCAGCCTTCTCACGATCTATGAGATTTTGTATGACGGATCTCTTAGTGTCCATAATTTTGAAAAGTTTGTGATTTGAAAATAAATGAAAAAAAAGTTTCATTTCTCAGGTGTGTTCGAGTATTTTTCGACCAGTGGAAGTATATATATATATATATATATATATATATATATAATATAGAATTTCTGTTTGAATCTTATTCATTTACACAGCTAATGATAGAGACGATATGCAGGGTGGTTTTTAATCAAAGATCCAGTTTGCTTTGATTGAACAGCGGTTAGTAAGTAACTAATGTCATGCGTCTAATCCTTTGGTTGGTGCAGGCTGAATTCTACCTGTCATCTTTGCAATGTGGCCACCATTCTAGGTGGCTCTGAATTGTTATTGTTAGATGGTTAGAAGCAGTCGTAGGAAGCCATGGATCTAGATTTCATGCTTGTTGACACTCGTCAGCAAGTCCCATCCTTGACCTTGAAGGAGAGACATCTCTAACTGCAGCACTGGTTGACCCAAGTTCGAACCTTAGAAGGGACGTGAGTTCCTTCAAGGTTACAGATACGCCTTGCCGACGACTGCCAACTAGCATGAAGCCTAGTTGGAAAACTCTTTGCTACTTTCATTTTTATTTATTCTCATGTGGTATATTTGTCATTATTAATGCTTTATTTATCAGGTAAATTAATAATTCGGTCAATTCCACTGTTAAAAGAATCGCAAAGATTCTCTTTGGCACTACCAAATATAGCAAATATCAGCTTTGACTTCCCAATATTTCTGCAAGTTTATTTATTAGCTATGTCATTCGGTGAGTTGATTTTGCAATTCCTTTTTACAATTCTTCCTCTTCTTCTTATTGGGGTTTGTGTTTGATTAAATCTTTTTCATATATAGATATGGTAGGCTTGTCAGGATCTGCTAGTAAATCACTGTAGAAGGCGAAGTTCGGAACAGCTGTTTTGTCTCTATTTTTTTTTCTGTTCTGCATTAAATTCATCCAGGACGGAGAATGCAAGTATCAAGTACAGGGGTTTCAGGTTCCTAGTTAACTGAGTCACAATACAGTCCTTGGGTCTGTGTGCATTCAATATCTCATCCATTACAACTTTACATACACTAATGTTACCACCATCTCTTTAGTACTATCGATATTTGTTCGGATTCAGTTACCCGAAATGAAATGAACCACACATTTATTGTGTGAAGGCTGATAATGCCACGAGGTTGAACAGACTGAGGTAATTGAAGTGGAATTTGAAACTGAGATCTACTGGTTGATAATCCAGTGCTGTTGATGAGTAATTCTCCTCACAACCGATTTAGTGTAGTTAAAATTCGGGAGGTGTATTCAGAGGCTGGATCCTTTATAAAGCATTCACTAAATGAGATTTATTATTATTCCCTTGGGTTCCGAGTGGAACATAAGTCTTCAACTAAACATCCACACCTTATCCTGTTCTCTACAGTCCTCGCCAAGTGGCTCCACGGTTGACCATAAAGCTCTCATCTTCTCACATGATCTCCCTCAAGTAATCCTCAGAAGCCACCCAAGTCGTCATTTCTCATTCGGGTTCTACTCGAGGGTCAGTCTGGCATGTGATGTCAAAATTGGATGTAAGGGAAGGCTATTTTGATGATCCATGGATGGTGGTAGTGTTTTTTATAGTGGTATTACGGTAGTTCAAATCCTTGGGTTATTTAATAATAATCATTCTCTTCCTTAATTCAATCCCTTATGGAATTAGGGACGTACGCTACTGAATAATAATAATAATAATAATTTGCTTTATCCAAAACAGTACTTGTGATACAGAATGGTATTCTCAGCATTTTACTTCAGTATTGCATCCAGTTAGTAAATTATCAATAAATAAAATTCTACATAGATTAAGGAAATCTCAGTTCATTATGACAACGAACACATTGGCATGTAGGTAGCAAAGCCGAAAATTGAACATAAGAGTGATAATCTTTCATCACATCAGCATACTTTCATATCAGGTTGAAAATTATTTACCTCTTTTAGATCTATTTTGTTACTATTAAATTATAATTGTAATTATGCGGAGTTAAGTATATAAATTGTAATTGCACAGCTGTTGAAAATGAAGCCTCCGAAAAAGTGTCGTTTTACTGAACGTCCTATTTTCTCTTTCGAGGTTCAAATAGGTAAGATGATTCTTCTCTTACCTTCAAATAGCTTACTCTTTATGGTCCAAATAATTATGTACAATTAGGCGTGGTTCTCGTCGAATTTCCGAACATCACCCTGCGTGGTTAAGTAAAGGACAAACAAAATCTATTCGCAGAGCTATTCTATCTCATCTTGTGGATACAGAACAGAAGATTGACGTTATACATACTTTCAGGGTCATTTACCGCATACCTACGAATCTCAATTTTCCCTTAAGAGTTCGATTACTAAATATTGCTGAGGCTGTTGGTATCCATATAAACAAGCCTAATTTGTGCGTCCAAAAGAAGCTAGTTCAGACATTGTCCTTACATTGGCCATCTAGGTTTGAATGATCCTCAATTTTTGTGGAAATTCCCCTAATTTTAGTTGATATTCTATTTGCTATCATATTTTTATTATTATTATAATTTATCATCTTTAAGGAACTGTAATCCCACTGGTTTTATTTTACAAATCGATATTATTTAAAAAAACACTAATATTGTTATTGACTACTAATCTAGAATACTCTATGTGTATAAACATACATACAATTGTAGAGCCAGAGGAAGAAATTATCGAGAAGGATATTCTTTGCTCAATTATTTTGTGTTTTATAGATATCTGAAGGAATATTTTTGCTAAATTATATATGAATTAATTACTGTTAGGCTACAAATACACTTTGCCAGCAATCACCAGCGTAAAATACAAAACCTAAGTCTCAAATTTTAATATCAATTATGTTCACTGAAGGAGAATAATCTCCTACCTTCTTGTTTCAACTTTAAACTTGGTCGATAGAATTTCAGTTAACTGGAATAACTAAATTGACGGCTCTTTCCTCCTTTATGGCTATGAGAAATAGTCATTAAAATTGGGAGATATGATATGACTAGTTGTCTTTGATCGCAGATGTTTGCGCCTTATCTCGTGTGTTAATTACTATAATATGCTGATTAATATCGAGGTTAGGCGTACAATGTTAGCTAAGGTGAGTAAGTCACTCGGTTAAGTTGTGATGGTGGATCGATTGAGATGGTTAGGAAATATGTTACGCTTTTGCGTAGCTATCGTATTCTTCATCGGGCAATGTTGAGTGACATTACATTAGGTTGAAAAAGGGTTAAGGGGTGTTCAAGACAAAACTTGGAATCAGTCAATGAAATCTTTGACAGTGAATTTGAGCCACTTAAAGGTCCAAATGGCGAGATGGCTCAAAATCGTTCTCAATGGGGCAGTTTCATTCATCCTCTGTGATCTCGCAAATACACTCAACTGTTATGTTTTACCATCTTACTGTTCTTTCCCCATCACCTTTGTTATTATTATAGTTTCAACTGATTAAAAGCGTCCATTAAAATTTTCAAAAGAATGATTACTGAACAAAAAAATGCTCTTTTCGATAACCCCTTCTTCATCAGGTTCTACAGTTATATATACACATAATAGTGAATGAATTAGTAATATGAACACATTTAATGTTGTTTAAATAACATTGAATCAGCAATAATATCAATGGATTACAGTTCAACAGCATCAACATAACACTACACTGAATATCAGACAGGCAAATTAGGAAAGATAATAATAATACAAATTCATGAATTTATAGTCTCCACTGAAGGCTGGCCAGGGCAGTAGTAGTGGCTGGACTTGCTTCTTCTGCACAAGAAGCACTGGTTGTTTCTTTAAATGTAGCTTTTCTCTTTCCTTTACCTACTTTTGTGTAGTATATGGAGTGTGGCAATTTAAACTGGCGCACTTCTTTGCAAAGTTCTGTGTTGAAACTCAGACAGTTAAGTAACATAGTCTTAGTTATTCTTTAATGAGCAATCAATTTGAAGTTAAATATGGCAATTATTTATTATCATCCTTGCAAAACACTTATGCATTCACCTCTAATCAATGAGTTTCTTGCATTCTTTACTCAAATATATCACCTTATACCTGTGTTGCTGATGGCCTCTTCTTCTCCTTATCCTATAACGACTGTGTTGCTCTTCTTTTCTATTATTTTTTTTAGGATTCTACTATCTAATGAGACATCTGTATGTTAAACGACGGAAAACTATTGGTCCACGACCTATTAAAGGTGCTGATCAGATGGGATTTTTCTCTTTTCTACCCTATCTACATTTATTAGTTCGTGGTTCCGAGAAAAAAAGTATTAGAGGGGAAAAGAAGTTTGTCAAAGGTCGTAAACTACCTAAACTAGCTTGATTCTTATATAATTCATGTCATAATATCCGTGATATATATATACATAGGTCAAATATCCCTCAACTCAAATGTGACGTTATTCCGCTAAATATATATAAACATATGCATATCTATGTATGAGGGTTGTATTTGATAAAAATCGCCAACATGTTGTTATTAGTTAAATGTGTTCATTTTTTTTCAGCCTTATGTTGTAAAATGTATTAATTATATTTTTTTGAATGAGAAAATTATGCTAAAGTGAAACTTAGGTTATTATTAGGTTTTGGTGCGCAAAACACTTGTGTTTTTTAGGATAAGAGAGGGAGATATAGGATTCAAGATTTGTTTTATTATTAGTGGTGGTATGAGTTCCTGTTATTTAGTCAATGAACTTTGAGAAATGATGTATGCTTTATGCTTGATTATATCCCGATGGGGGCAAACTGGGAATATTCAGTCCAGAAACTCGAAGACTTAATGACAGGCAAAAATTAACAAACTGACGGAATAAGCGACACTGAGAAGAATTCAAGTGTGAATATAGAGAAGATGAAGGTGATGAAGATAAGCACCAATCATTACCAATGGTAAAAATATGAAAGACATCATTTCCTTCAATTATTATCTGGGAAGCATCGTTTCAACTACTTACAGGTGACAGAGCAGATGAGGATATCAAAAGTAGAATCGGAAAAGTTAAACAGGCCTTCATCACTGTGAAATCAGTTTGGAAATCTTCTGAACTCTGCAGCATAAAGAAGAAAATTCGGATTTTCAACACAACTATTAATTCAGTCAGTTTTCTCTATGTGTTTGAAAGATGCACTGCGCGTCACGGGAAGCATACCCAACAACTAGCTGAAAACTTTTATCAACAGCTGTCTTCGTTCCATGTTGAAGATCAAATAGTCAGAAAGAATTGATAAGAGTAAAATTTGGGAACGAACAAGTCAAAGAAGCTATTGCTTCGCAAATATTCCGAAGAAAGTGGAAATGGGTTGGACACACACAGAGGAGGCCGCTTACGTGACCTCAAACGCCAGGCCATCTCCCAAATAGGATGGTAAACAACGAAATGACCGTCCGAGGGTGACATGGAGCAGATCGTGTCAGGAGGAGATGAGATCTTATGGGTTATCTTGCAGCCATCTAAAGAGGACTGCGTAAAACAGGACGAAATGGATATGTTTCGCTGAAGCCTTATGTTCTATTAGGAACCCAAAGGAATTATAATGATAATGTGGTAATAATCCACTCGTCGATAGGAATAGTCCTAGGAACACTAAGCGTTGTATTATTATTAGTAAAATACTGGTACTTTGGTTTGAAATCCTTTCTAATAGGTCTTTTGTCAGAGTTGTGTCAGGAAGTTCTAGGAACTAGACTTAATTGGCTCTTTGTCTACCTCAATCGTTTTAGTGTTTGATAGGGACAGTTTCATCAACATGGGCAACAGCATTGATTCCCAGTACAGAAGCGATTTGATTCGTCGTTTTTCTGACCATGACAGTTTTGATACTATCGCTTTGCTGATGCCAAAGTATTTTCCGTTTCCGCAGCATTAGCAAAATGCTGGACATTTTAAGAGCCACTTGTAGCGCATATACTCAATAGTTAAGTTACCGACGCTTTAGAATTTGAGAAGACAGGTCTTATAGAATTAGCATAATAAACAACTTACCGTCTCTGACAGACTTTCTGCGATAACAAATACTATATCCGGATGTATAACTATCAAATGGATGACAATGCTTCTGAACTATTATATTCTCTCCCCCCCACCCCCTTGGGGATAAGATTTCTAGTCATCTCTATCAAACTGTTATCTAGAGAAGATTCGGAAACTAGGTTAGGGTGAGATCAGCAACAGAGCGCGCACTTTGAAAGGTTAACCATCTGATTGGTTGTCTAAGGTTATCAAATATTCACCCTTCGACAGCTTCTGGAACACAGGCGTATTTACCGGCGTCTACCAATTGTCATATTTTCAGACCTGACCCGAACGCTACTGTACCAAGGTCTTGCCGTGAAAGCAGTGTCTAGAAAATGTGTTGTACTAATCAAGGCACTCTACTCGAATTCACTCAGCCGTGTTAGAGCTTACGGAGAGTTATCATCTGAAGTGATGACAACTAGTAGTGTTCGTCAGTGATGCTCACTGTCCCTTTTTCTGTTCAAATTTCATCATAGGTGTACTAATGGACTTAACCCTAACTGACTTCAGAGACTTGTGGATTGAACTGTTATCGGGGTCAAACCAAAATTTGGATTCAGTGCATGAAAACTTCGATGTCTATCTGTTTTCGACATAGTACTTTGCACATATGTGCGGAAGTTCAAGTCGCCACACTCCATGTAGCACACAAAGCAAGAGAAGAAAATACAAGAAAAGCATAATAGAGACAGTAAGTAGAGGTGTGAGACAAAGGAGTAATAAAGAAATACAAAACAGTTTCATTGGAAATCATAAGTCACAAGGAGTGGATGCATCTGCGCCACTGAGAACGATTTTGAGCCATGTCACCAATTGTTTCCAACCATTGGTTTTTACCGTCCCGGGGACCCCAGAGAGCCAGTCTACACCTTCCTACATGGCTTAGACTAACTGTTGTAGATTTCATTGACTGGTGCCAAGTTTTTGTTTGACCTCCGCTAGCTTTTTTCCAGCCTGACCCTATATCCGCTAACACTGCTCGTCGACGAAGGGGATGACTAGGCATACGTAACACATGTCCTAACCAACTCAGTCTTTGTAACTTCACAACTTCGTCGATTGATTTCCCCTTTTTACCTAGCACTCGACGCCTAACCTCAATATTGCTCACCTTATTATGCCACTTTACACGGGAAATAGAGCGCAGGCACCTATGATCAAAGACAGCTAGTCTTTTCATGTCTTCCACTCTCAGTGGCCAGGTCTCACAACCATAAAGGAGGACGGAGCGGACTGATGAGCAGTACACCCGCCCTTTGGTCGATAGTCGAACATCTCGTCTACGCCAGAGTCGGCGTAAACTGGCAAATGCGAAACGAGCCCCCCGTATTCGTGCTGAGATTTCGTCAGAGATCAACCCGTTGGCACTGGCTGATGGTACTTCCCAAATAAGTGAAGCGGTCAACGTGCTCTACCACTTCACTTCCTATTTTTAAACTAGGCGTCGATGTAGTCCAGTCCTGTAACATCATCTTGCATTTGGCGGGAGCGAATCGCATGCCAAACATTCGTAGATTGCAGCTCAAGGTGTTTAGAAGACTCTGCATTTTGTCAGCGTCTTCGCCTAGGAGGACTATATCGTCTGCATATTCTAAGTCAACGAGATTATTCCCTGGTAGCAAGTCAATCCCTGAGTCGCTGAAGTCACTCAGGGTTAAGTCCATTACCACATCTATGATGAAGTTGAATAGAAAAGGGGATAATGGGCATCCTTGACGGACACCACTGGTCGTCATCAGTTCAGATGACAGCTCGCCGTAAGCCCTCACCTGGCTGTATGAGTACGAGTAGAGTGCCTTAATCAGTGCAATATATTTTCTTGGAATTCCCTTTACAGCCAAGCATCTCCAGAGAACTTCCCGATCGACAGAGTCGAATGCTGCCTTTAGGTCAAGAAATATAATGACTGTTGGACGCCGGTAGGAATGCCTATGTTCTAGAATCTGTCGGAGGGTGAAGATATGATCAATACACCCTCTTCCTGGTCTAAAGCCTGCCTGGCTCTCTCGTGTTTGTGCCTCCCGAGCACCACTCAGTCTACGCATGATTATTGAGCCTAAGACTTTAGATACTATATTAGTCAAGCTAATCCCTCTGTGATTATCACAGGAAGACTTGTCTCCCTTCTTGTATATGGGGATAATCAGTGACTTACACCAACCCGATGGGACTTCTTCTGATTCCCAGACGCTGCCTAGTACCTCAGTTAATGCAGACAGTAAACTGTCTCCACCGTACTTAAATACCTCTGGAGTCATTCCATCAGGTCCCGCTGCTTTGCCTAGTTTCAGATTGGTGACAGCTTTAGTAACCTCAGTTAAGGAAGGAGGACCTGTGTCTATATCCCATTCAGGGAGGTGTTGGATGCTCGGAAGGTTGAGCGTGGCTGTGGGCCAATTAAACTGCTCCTCATAATGCTCTTTCCAACGATCCAGTCGTCTATCCTGGGAGCTAATTATAGTGCCATTTTTCTCCGAGATTGTTTCACTTATGATTTGTCTTCTCCCACCCGTTTCCCTGATGAGTCTAAAGAGTTGCCTGGTGTTGCCTATCGTCAAAGCTTTTTCCATCTCTTTGGCTTTTGTCACCCACCACTGTTCACGGTCCTTGCGGAGACTTTTCGTAAGTTTCCTCTTGTGCAGCTTTCGCTCCTCATTGAATTCGGAGCTCGCCGGAATAAGTCTTCTAGCATCTATCAGTTCGGATGAGGCGGTGGAGATCCAGTGGTTTTTACTCACCTTTGGGTTTACCTTATTCACAGCTTTTACAGCTGTATCTATGGCTGCCTGAATATTCTTCCAAGCTTCTTCAGGGTGAGCACAGCTGTCGAACACAGATATATGTTTAGCTAGTTCTTCCTCAAATAGGGATTTAGTTTCCTGATCGAGCTGGGGACGTGATGGTTTTACCGCCAGCTGTTTCCTACGTCCGTTCAGTCGTAAGCACACCCGAGCGCGGACCAGTGCGTGGTCGGTATCTACACACGTGTTCCAGAAGGAGCGACAATCTCCTACCGACCCACGCCAACGATAGCTTATTGCTATGTGGTCTATTTGTGTCCAGCGTTGGTTTGATGAAGGGGGTCTCCAAGTCAAACAGTGTCTCTCCTTGTGTTTGAAGTTAGTGCTTACAAGAAACAAATGATTATCAGAACAGAACTGTAGGAGACGGTCACCGTTGTCGGTTCGCTGGCACGGAACTCCATAGGTGCCACCGACATCCTTCTCAGATTGACACAATTTCCCTACTTGAGCATTAAAGTCACCAGCTAGAACGACTATGTCTGAGCGTTTAGCCTTTCGCACCAAACTAGACAGCTTTTGGTAGAACTCATCCTTCGTTTCATCTGAACTGCAGTCAGTGGGGGCGTAGGCGGAGATTACGAAAAGGCATCGGCGAGTAGTGCAGTTCTTTCTCCTTTTTACTGATCCGTTCAGACGGACAGCACACATTCGGCTATCTACCGGGATCCAGTCAAGCAATGTCTTTTCTGCCCTAGTACTCAAAGCTATCCCTACGCCAGCTAATCCTCGTGAACTAGCTGTGGCATCTCCTGACACCCTCAAGGTGAATTTTGCAGATTCAACCTGTTGGCCAGGTGGGGTTAGGTGAATAACCACACTTCGATAGTTAGTTTGAGCCACGCAGGGATGTAAAGATTGCCTTGTTGGGGCCCTCGGGATGTAAGAACCAGTGGTTGGATACAATTTGTTATATGGCTTAAAAAGTCATTCTCAGTGGTGCGGATCCATTCACTCTTCGTAGTCTCTCATATTCAATAAACCGTCATGTTGTTTTAACGTTACTATTCTTTCTCCCTCACATTTCTGCTGATTGTGATTTTTTCGAATTTCTGTTTTCTCTTTTGTCTTTCTTTATATACTTCATGAGGTGTGGCAACTCGAACTGCTGCACTTTTGTTCAAAGTTCTGTGTTGAAACCAATCAGTCCAAGGTAATTTCTGCGTAACTTGAGTTTGCTTGCTACTCTTTGCAGCCACCGCAATGTAAGACTTATCGCTTAAATAATAGGGCCTAACGAGGCAAAACCATTAGATGTGACCAATTTGTGTTATGATAGAGAAACGTTGTTGGTGTTCTTTTGCCTATCGATTGTCTCCACTGTTCCAATTATTCGTCTCTTGTTTTGTATGTGACTACTTGACTGATTGGAAATTAAGATAAATAGGTACCACACAACATACCAGTGACGTGTCTTTATAAGTAGCGTAATTCGTGATAAGATTCCAACTTTGCTGTAAAATTTCGTAGTTGATATTTCAGTTAAAAAGGGACTAAATAAAGCTAACAATATTAACAGACAACGGTTTATTCTGTTGGTAAGGCCTGTTCAAGGAACTGAATTCTGCACCCCATAGCATTTCATCCTATTAACACTATAAATATCGAACATATGAATTGAAAAGTTATAATAGCAGTAGGAGATCGTAGACCAACGGTGATTGGCAATAAAACCAAGGCGACCTCGGTGGATCTAATGAATCGCTTCTCTGAACTGTGTAAATCTGATCAGAGAAACGGCCCTTGAATGTTTGCTGCCACCTCCTTTGGAAACTCCTTGTCTATAGTTACTGGAGATTTCAATTCTAGCGATCACAGCTTTCTTATTTCACTTGGACACGATAACATTGTCAACTTCCCGACTAGACTGGATAACACTCTTGATCTTGTGTTTACAAATGACAAAGGAATATTTGAAGCTCGAAGAAGAGCCCCACTACTTAATTCTGATCACTGTATCATAAGAATATTGCCCAGATGTTATTCTCATGACAACATACAGAATCTAAGGGCCATGTTAAAAGACACAAACTGGGATTTATTTACTGAACAAGCTCTTGATAACACAACTACCAACATAACACATTATCTTAATTTCTGTCTTGATGTTTGTTGTCCAAAAGAGACAATCTTCTTAAAATTTGACCGCTTCTCCTCTTCTCAACTCAAAAAGCTTCGCCGTGAAAAAGAGAGGTTGTTCAAAATGAAAAATAAATTTGGTGTTAAGAGAATGAACACTTTGATTGAAGTTGAATTACAAAGATTGAATGCTCTCTATAACCAGAAGTTTCTTTCATGTAAATCCCCATCTAATATGTGGAAGTTATTAAAGGAAATCACAGGTGGTAAGCAAATAATGAATGATATTTCTGTCGATGTTGACATGCTTAATAAATCCTTCATATGTATCCCTGCAGATGTTATGATTCCTAACTTTAATAGTGTAAATAATGACTGCTTCTCATGCTTTAATACGAATGATGTCCTGAAGTGCCTTCACTCTCTCAAACCTACTCAGTCCCTTGGTCCTGATGGTGTTCCTGCTGTTATCTTTAAGAAGTGTGCCGACATCAGTGCACCCCATTAACTGACATTTTCAACGAATCTTTTTCCAAAAGTATTATACCTGACTCATGGAAAAATTTCAAGATTGTTCCAGTGCCTAAATCAACAAGTGGACATACTGTTAAGTTTAGACCCATTGCTATTATTATTATTGTATCCTTTAGTTCCTAGAGGAACATAGGGCTTCAGCTGCGCACCTCCATTGCCTTCGGTTTTCTGACAACTTTTTCACCCTGCTCCAGGTCTGTCCACATGCTTTCATCTCCTCCTCGCATGACCTCCTCCAAGTCACCCTTGGACGACCAACTCGCCGCCTCCCTTTGGGTTCCACTCGAGCGATGGCTTGTCTAGTGATGTCACTTGATGGTTTCCTCAGGTATGGCCAATCCATCTCCATTTCTTTCTGCCTATTTGTTTCGCAATCGGTTCCTGATTTGTTCGCTCCCAGAGATCCCTGTTGCTGATCTTTTCTGGCCATCTGATCTTGCTATTACCTCACCTTTTTTGAAGGTTATGGAAAGACTTATTTTTCTTAATCTTGAACCCTCTTTAAAGCCTTTCAATGACCCCAACCAGTTTGCCTATAGGTAGGTGTACCTTAGATGCCGCTGTTGTCTTACATCATAGTATAGTCTCCAGTTTAGATAAAGGAGCTAAATACGTTCGGTGTGCCTTCCTTGATTACACATCTGCATTTGATTCTGTACCTAGGTCTCTCTTGCTAAGTAAATTTGCTGCAACACAGGCTGAGAGCTGGACAAATAAGTGGTTGCATTCCTATTTTTCTGATAGGAAGCAGTACACCATCTACAATGGAAAGTCCTCCACTAGCTCACTTACTTTAGCTGGTGTTCCTCAAGGTGCTGTTCTTTCTCCTTTTCTGTTTTCTTTTTTCTTACATGACTTGCCCCACTCTGATGTAGCCACTTTTGTTAAGTATGCTGATGACCTCTCTGTTTCTATGCCTGTCAACTCCCAGACAGATTGTTCCAAATTAAATAACTTTCTATCGGAAATTAGTCAGTGGTCTTCTTCAAACGGTCTTAAGCTGAATCCGTCTAAATGTCAGGTAGTCAATTTCAGTTTCAGACGTAAACGTGACCTACAGCAACTAGTTAGCTCACATGGCCCCACTATCATTGACGGCATAGAGGTTGAAAATACATCTAATGTCAAATACCTTGGGCTGAGTTTTTCCACTGATCTTTCCTGGTCTTCCCACATCTTGCGAGTTACTAGAAAGATGTTTCGCTTAACGTTCTACATTAGGAAATTTAGGCATCTGCATAAGCAGTTTTTCTCAGTTTGTCAATTCTTGTATTCTACTCATCCCCCTTTACTGCTCCTCATTAATCTTTCCTGGACTACTTAAGAAAGACTTTGCTTTGTTGAGAAGGGCACTAAAAGCCGTTAGTTGGGCAAGTGGGATATCGTTAAACCAACTGGTTAACACTATTTTGGATAGACATATTATGTCATGTAAGAAACTAGCGAATACAATATTGTCGGACCCCGAGCATCCTCTCTATACTCAGCTCTCTCCTTGCACTTCATCTGGTAGAACTAGAAGCAGCTATAGGAGGCTATATGCTAGGACTACCAAATACAAAAACTCCACAATTTTTACCACATCTGGCACAGCTGCTATGTGATGAGAAATCCGTTAGGTATGACACGATAAACTTACTGTGGCACTCTAACAAATAGTCCCATTAGTTTTTGTTTTCCTTTCTTCGTTACTATTACACTATTGTTCTCATCTTCTATTACACATTAATTTTATATTTCATATCCTGTGGTGCATTGTTTAAATTGTAAACGCAACGCTGTTCATTTTATTTATCTACTTATTTTGGGTGTTGCTTTTTGATTTTAAACTTATTAAGTTCATGAGGCAATTAGATGCAATATATTGTAATGCACTGTGGTGATTGACAATTTCTATCTCTGTATTGTTTAAATACTTACTGCTGATTGCTAATATATTTCTTATATGAATTGAATAATAATTCCGCCAAATACAAATTCCAGAATTCCTCCCTCTCTGTGTTTTGGTTGAATTCTTGTAATTCGGTCATCTCGAAATACTAATACTACTAGTACAAATAATTACAACATTTTGGGGTCGCGATGGAACTAAATAACCTTGGAAAGTTCCCTATAAATGGTTCACCGCGGGAAATTGCTGATTATCTTGAATGCTTCGATGCATGGTGCATTTCAAAGAATGTTCGGGATGAAAAAATTCCAGCACATCTCATCACTGCTATTGGGCTAGATGCGTATAGCCTAGTGAAGACTCTGTCGTTTCCAGATAAACCAATTTCTCTGCCATATGACAAGCTCCGTGAACTTCTGATAGATCACTTCCATATAACTACTTTTGAGACACGAGAGAGGGCTCAATTCAACAAACTGGTTCGTGCTCCCAACCAGAAGATTAGAGACTTCATTCTTCAACTTCAAATACAAGCTTCAAAGTGTAACTTTGGAGATCAGCTGCATACTCAACTACGTGATCGTCTAATTGCTGGAATCAATATTCCTAAGTTAGAGAAAGAGTTAATTCAGATTCCTTCTTGTACCTTTCAAACTGCTAAAGATTTATGTATTACATATGAAGATGTCAACAGTGAATACTCTGCTCCCACTACGTCAGTATCTGATGTCATGCTTTCCAAAGTCGAAAATACAAGTGGTCATGGAAAGCAATCCAAACTGTCGTCCACAGGTAATAGAATGCAGCGAGAGATCAAAAACATTAAACCGTGTTTTTCCTGTGGAAAGTTACATCTACGAAGCACTTGCCGTTTTCGGGGTGCTAAGTGTCACAAATGTGGTAAAGTTGGACACATCAAGACTGTTTGCAGAAGTTCGAATACTTATGTTACTCAGAATCTTGATAATTCTTCCAATTTATCTGGTAAAATGCAGTCGATGTCTCTTTCAACTTTTCCCAATACTCAATCTCATCTAATGAGAACCTTCACTACAAGTTCAGGCAAGTCCCATTGTTTTATAATTGATACTGGGAGTACTGAATCTATAATTTCTAAGAAAGATTTACAATCGATTTGTAAGAATGTCCAGATAGACCCTACTACTAGTTCAATTACAGGCATAACTGGTCATAAATTACCTCTTATCGGTGCTACTAACATTTCTTTGAAATCAGACAGTGGTAATTTTGTAAATATTCCCTTTCTTGTTAGTGAATATGGTCCATCTTTATTGGGATTAAAAGCCCTTAGATTGTTAAATGTCGAAATCTCACTTTGTACTGAGTTGTTTGATGAATCTTTGTTCAGAGAATTACTTCTCCAATGTTCAAAGAGTGTAGGTGGTATGAAGATTCAGCCCATCCATCTTGAAATAGAGGGTGATCCTATCTTCCTGAAACGCCGATTAATTCCATATGGATTGCGAGATGCAGTTAAGAAAGAGTTAGACAAGTTGGTTGAGCAAGGCATACTTATGCCAGTTGAGTCTTCAAATTGGGCTACTCCTATTGTTACGCCACTAAAGGCTGATGGAAAAACACCTAGAATTTGTGGTGACTACCGCCTTACACTCAATAGTCGTCTACTACAGCAAAGTTGCACTACTCTAGAAACTGAAGACATTCTCTACAAGCTACATGGCTCAAGATACTTTTCCAAAATAGATCTAAAAGATGCCTATTTGCAAATTCCTCTTGATGAGGCGTCTAGTGCATTAACAACCATTAATACTCCATTTGGATTGTTCAAGTATAAGTTCTTGCCTTTTGGTTTAAAGGTTTCACCCGCAATATTTCAAAATGTAATAAATCAGATGATAGATGGATTAGATGGTGTTGAGTCATACCAAGACGACATTATAGTTCATGGTCCTAATATCGAATTGCATAATGAACGTCTTTTAAAACTGTTCAGGCGTTTATGTGAGAATAATGTTCTTGTTAATCCATCTAAATGTCATTTCACTTTGTCGTCTGTATCATGCTTGGGATACACAGTAGACTCCGAAGGTTTCAGACCTGATGCTAGTCGTTTGGCACCTCTAATTCAAGCACCGTCACCTAATAATATGTCATCGTTGAGATCATGGATAGGTACTCTTCAGTTTTACTCCAGATTCATTCCCAACTTCACTCAACGGTTATCTCCACTTTTTGAGATTGTCTCCAGTAAACAGTTTAAGTGGGAACAACAACATGAGAATATCTTGCGAAAAACTTTGGAGTTTCTTAATAAACAAGCTTTCTTAAGACCTTTTTTATCGAAAGATAAGTCTGTTCTCACTACAGATGCTTCTCCTATGGGTATAGCTGCAGTACTTGAGCAAAATGGACAACCTGTTATTTGTATTTCAAGACGTCTAAGTAAGAGTGAACAAGGGTACTCACAAACCCAGAAAGAAGCTCTAGCAGTTGTATGGGCAATAAGACGCTTGCACAAGTATCTCTTTGGTACTAAGTTTCACATAGTTACTGATCATCAAGCTTTGAAATTCATTTACAATCCAGAAAAATCTTTGAATAAATCATCTGCTGCTATGGTTCAAAGATGGAGTTTAGAACTAAGTGCATATGATTACACTATTGAACATAGATCGGCAAAGGATATACCTCATGCAGACTTCTTATCTCGTTATTCATTATTTGAAAATGCTGCTAATGATACTGATTGCTTATTAGTCCAGCCGTTACCGGTGGATCGAGTTCGACTTATAAATGATACTCGGAAATATTACGGATGCGTTATAAATGCAACAAAAAGAGGTTGGAATGTTCAGTGTAAGCGAAGATTTCCAGACTTTTATAAGCGAAGAGATGAGATTTCAGTCCATCCTGAAGGATTTCTATGTCTGAATGACAGAATTATTATTCCTCCAACATTAAGATCTGCGATTTTGGATGATCTACATTCTGCTCATCTAGGAGCTGATAAGATGAAATCATTAGCACGCCTAACATGCTGGTGGCCGGAAATTGATGCTGACATTAACAAAAGATCAAAGAGCTGTTCTAGCTGTTTACATAAAATGTCCTATGGGAAGTCATCGTGGACACCGTGGCCTGCATCTTGTGAGGTTTGGCAGCGTATTCATGCAGATTACTGTGGTCCATTCTTAAATTCATATTATGCTTTAGTTATTGTGGATTCTTATTCTAGATGGCCAGAAGTCATCATTACAGATAGTCCTAATGCCAAATTCACTCACAGAGCGTTGAGAAAGATTTTTAGTCGAGAAGGAATTCCAGATGTCTTAGTTACTGACAATGGTACTCATTTTACGGAGAAGAACTTCAATGATTGGCTCAAACATATAGGTTGTCGTCATTTGTACACAGCACCACGTCATCCTCAGTCAAACGGGTTGGCAGAAAATTTTGTACGAACATTAAAGAGTGCTATAGCATCAATGAGTCCTCAAAATTTTGATGAGCTAGAGAGATGTGTGGATAACTTCTTACTTCAATATCGCAATGCGGAGCATACAAGTACTCATGAAAGTCCTGCAAAACTATTCAAATCTCGAATTCTCAGAAAGCATCTGATGTCCACGACTTCTGATGTACATTATTACAGAGGGAATGATTATAGACCTTCTATTGGTATCATACTACAAAGAATGGGAAATCGAATGGTGAAGATATTAGACATCGAAGATAATTCAGTTCATAACAGACACTTGGATCAAGTGAGAATAAATGAAGTAGGTCGTTCCGATTATTATTTTAATGATTCCGCTACTAATCCTGATTTTGTAGATAATTCAGAAATAAGTCTAGATGATACTGATGGAAATGATATCACAGAATCAGTTAGAAGATCGCAGAGACTGGCAAGCAAACCGCGACATCATTATAAATACGCAAGGAGACATTCGACGTGTGGCGGATGTGGTGATTGACAATTTCTATCTCTGTATTGTTTAAATACTTACTGCTGATTGTTAATATATTTCTTATATGAATTGAATAATAATTCCGCCAAATACAAATTCCAGAATTCCTCCCTCTCTGTGTTTTGGTTGAATTCTTGTAATTCGGTCATCTCGAAATACTAATACTACTAGTACAAATAATTACAACATGCACACTGAAAATTCCATACCTCTACCACAAATACTCTTTGGAATAAAGCTATTATTATCATTATTCAGCTGCCTAGCTAGATTAAATCACTACTCGATGTGAGTAATCTTCACTTAGTGATTGGACGAGAAGTTGCAGATGAAGCTTATACGATGAAGGCGAAGCTTAAATAATTTCGCTTTAAATATCTGCAGACACATCCAACTCCTTCCGTCAAGGAGTTGTCATATTTAAACTAATATCACTGCATTGTGAGAGCTTCTAAAACTTTTATGTATTTAGATAGTTGACTTCCCGAAATTTATTGGTTACAATTCGTGGATGTGCATTCTTTTTTAGTCTGATTACCTCTTACATTTTTATTGAGCTGGTGCTACTTTAGCTAACACTTGTCATCGGGGAAGATGATGATTAATCCTACACTTGTCATTTCCGCTGTAAAATTGAACATATGTAGACTTTGCAGTTGCTTGATCTTAACACATCTTCAGTTGTAAGTATACGTAGGTTAGAAGCTGAAATTTTTTACTGGTCTTTTCTATCAATAATTAAGGAAGATGTGTCGTATAACACGTTGGCTTTTTATCAACTTTGGCCAGAAACAAAGGGTTATCTAAACCTATTATTGGAAAACTTTACCATTATTAGTTCACCTGCTTCGGAATTCGTATATTCATTAAAACACATTTCGGATTAGCTCAGCTTAGACCACCCCTTTCATCATCTAGCTTTTACAAACAAACTGGACAGCGTGTGATAACAATCATATGACTTCACCTGACCTGTGGTCAATGAGTTCATAAGTGGAGATTACGAAGAAGACATAGATGAGTACCACTATCCTCTGTTACTTTGATGAACCAATTCAGTCAGATAGCATACAGATGAGTCTTTATCGCTATCCAGTTGACTTATACACTCAATGCCCTCCCTACATATGCAGTTAGTTACACGTCTCTGGTAATGACTAGGTAGTTTTGAAATGGGGAAGAAACTGTCTACAAAAAGGTGTTAGCAGTAAGATGAAAGCGTAGAAGGTAAAGGGAATTAGTGATGAAACGAAGAACTTTATGTGATTATGTAATTGGTTGGCATTTAATGACTACTTACATAGTATAAATTCATTTCCGTGTGATACCAGGGATCAAGGGACAAATGCTTGTGACCATAGGGCACACTTTACTGCTGTTAAATCCATATTCTAGGGTAGAACGAATTGATTTTCATATGCCATCAGAATGAAAATGCTAGACATTATGACGGTTCTACAAAACTACACATTACTGACTGATTGATATGAGGAGTTGAGCATCAATCACATCAACCAATAGTGCTTACTAGCCAAATCGAATGGCCGTTTTTCTCGTTTGGATATGTACCCAGCTTGACTCAGCTGAAATAACTAAATCATTTCAAACCACCCGATTTCTGGCCAGTTAGTTGGGTGAACTGGCAAATTCATAGATCAAATTCTTCTTTTGCAAGCGCTACTAGTTAATGTAAGTAGTATGCAAATATTCATCTCAATCAATCAGTAAGTGGCATGTAATTTTATGCGGTTATGTTTGCTTCCTTGATTACTAATCATGGTTTCAAGCAGATCACATGTGAATAATTTCAGTTTTCAAAGGAAACTTGGATAAAATTTCACCTCCTTGAACCGAGTCAATTACAAATTCATCTAAAAATTAAGAATTTAACTATGGTAGTTCCTACTTTTATTCCAATCTCTCTATTCACTCGAACTTCAAGGCATGTTAAGAACTGCAGAGACCTTTGTCTCGACCAACACCGATCGTTGAGTTATTAAAATATAAACAAGCCTGACTAGCAAATTCTTGGTAGCAGTTATCAATATTTTCTTTTTTATTCCTTTACGTTGCGAGTGGAAGACAGGGCTTCAAGTTTGAGTGTTGAAGTTTCGATAGCAGTGGTTTTTTTCACATAGTGGATTTGTTAGCCTCACGCATAATCTCCCCTCTTTACTCGCCTTACTACCAACTTAGTGAGGTTAAGGTTATCAGTACTAATCACCAACGAATCCACGTGGAGTCAAGATGACCATCTGATAACAAGTTCTAAGCTTGGATTTTATTTATCTGATGGATGGAAATAAAGGTTTCATTAAAATGACTTAACAGTGACACGTTCATCGGTCTGGACTACGCAGTTATGCGCCAGACATTAAGTGTAGTCTCTTTCTCTTAAAATAACTGGTGTACACTGATGAGGTCACTATTCTGAGACATTGCATTTTTATATTCAAACATTAATCAACCCTTTGTATCAAAAGAGAAATGTACAAAAGTGAACAAACCAATCAAGAGGCTATTACCCAACAAATATGCACTGCTAAGCAGTACATTCCGTCCTCCTTTATGACTGTGAGCGATGCATGGCCATTGAAAGTGGAAGACATGAAAAGGCCGACTAGCTGTCTTTGATCGTAGGTGTCTGCATCCTAATTCTCGTTTTAAGTGGTATAATAAGGTGAGCAATATTGAGGTGAGGCGTCGAGTGCTAGGTGAGTTGGAGGGGAAATCAATAGATCAGGCTGTGAAGTTACATCGATTAAGATGGTTAAGACATGTGCTACATATTCATTCCTAGCTATCGCCTTCCTTGACGAGTAATGATAGCTGACATAGGATAGATCAGGTTGGAAAAGGGCCACTACTGGTCAAACCAAAACATGGCTTCATCAGTCAGTGGAATTCACAACAGTTAGTTTTTGCTAGCCATGTTGGGAGGTGTAGACTTCCTGGTTGGGGTCCTCGGACGGTGAAAACCAATGAGGGCTTGAGACAATTGGTGATATGGCTGAAAATCGTTCTCAATAGTGCTGATGGATCCACTCCTTGTGACTTATAATACAAACTAAAACTATACGGTTCTTCGATATTACTATTCTTTTTACTTCATATCTCTGTTTTGCATTTCTTATCACTTTCTTCTCTTGCTTTGTGTGTTATGTGAAGTGTAGCGACTCGAACTGCTGCACATCGGTGCAAAATTCTAAGTTGTAACCATTCAGTCAGTCATGACGAAGAAAACAGAGATGAACCAGGCACACACTGAGAGTGACATCACGCGTCAGGCCATTCCTGTAATGAGAAACGACGAGTTTTGTGTATTGCTGTGAGGTTGACGTAGAGGGGATTATGTTAGAAAGAGATGAGAACTTTTTGGAGGGGAGGGGGAGTAATCACGAGGCCAGTTGAAGAAGACAGCAGAGAACACGGGGAGCTCTATATATTCCACTAACGAATCCTATGCAAGTTAAAATAAAATCCACCCATTTTCTCTTGTCCCCCCACTCAACTGTTATCAGTAGGCGATAATATTTATCCATTCTTTTGAACAAAAGAAGAAGAAGAAGACGTCAGCTAATATGAACTACAAATTTTCTTAGTAAAATATTGTAAAGATGATGATTACAATATTAAAACTAATTGTACGTTTAATTATGCAAGAATGTAATCCGATTTTTCTTTTAGTACGTATATATATGTATATATGTATATAAAAGTATTTGTGTGTAATTTGATTATTAGATTTTTCAGTGTTAGTCATGATTACAAAAAGCAGTACTAATCTATGAAAGATATAGAGATGAATTATCTTACGTAATCTTGACGAGAACAAGTAGAATAGTAATATCGAAATTATAAAATAAGCATAAGATAGATAGTAGATATTAAGAAAGAAAACAGTAGGTTAAGATTTTAATAGTAAACTCCTTTTCTTTTCTCCCTTTAGTGATTGTATGCTTATTGGAAAGTACTACACAATAATGTGTAGTATTTGTATATATCGTCGCATATCGATAAAGAAGTCCAGTGATCAGAGGGATTAAGAATTAAGTGTGATTATGAAGGTTGAATGATGTGTACACTTGACACGAATAAAGAAAGTGAAAGAATATCAATGGACAAACGTAGATTATTATTATTATTATCATCATCATCATTGTATCAAGTAGTAATATCATTAATAAAAATAATAATAATAGTGACAATGATTGTAAAGAAAGAAGAGAATGAAAATCCACGAAAGCAAATAGAAAGAAGAAAGAAAAGGGAAAAGGAATAAAAGATTTGAAGTTGTGCAGTCCATTATTACTTCATTCACTGTGTATTTTCATAGTCTCTGTGTAATTGAGTCTGTTGAGTGAGTAGGTAAGTGTAAATGTGAATATGAATGATTGATTATTGAGTGAGTGCATTTCATTTGTATAAAGACAACCAACCAATCAGCTATTGATTATTAATGAACTATTTATTTATTTATTTAATGAATATACCTAATCTTCATTATTACGTTCATGTATTGGACTTTCATCGCCGATTTTATTAGTTGTTGTTGTACTATATTTACGATTTTTATTAAATGTACAATAAGTTGCACCTTTTGGTTGATCATATTCTTCCATAGATAATGATCTATTTCTAGCAACAGGTATTGTACTACTCATTCTTCGGTTAACTAATCCACCAGCTACGATAAGCAATAAAAAAACACACAAATAAGCAAAAAATGAAATGTTATTACGGGAGATGATAATACTATAAGTTATGTATATCAGGAGTGAGTGCATTGGTGGTTCAGTGGTTGAGTACTTACGAGACACGTACATGGTTCAAGATTCGATTCCCAGTCGACGCTCTCTTAACCTCACTTAGTCGGTAGCAAGCCCGGTAAACAGTGGGGGGAGGGTTAGGTGTGAGCCTAGGAACTCCACACTGTAAAAATTAAATGCCATCGCTACTACAACTTCAATGCTTAAGCTTGTAGCCTTATGTTCCATTTTGAATGCAAGGGAATAAGATAGAAATAATAAATATAAGCAGCGCACTCTGCGTTAGTGGTTCAGTGACAGAATACACACCTTCCGTGAGGGTGGACTAAGCACGACTCCTACTAGACTTTTTCTCAAAACTCATCTAGTAAGTAAACTTAGGAAAGAGAGGGGCTAGGCGTAAGGTTAGCCATCCCAACCCCTGTAAAATAACAACCCTATTGTCATTGAAAATTTTAAAATATGATATTTCATTGGGTGATGGGTAATGTGCTTACTTAGCTGAGTCTGAGTTTGACTTTTCGTAGGGTCGTTGTGAACACTGATAAAGAGCTCAAAATTAGAAAACAAACAGTACTTTGTTGTTTTAAATGATTCTCTATTTTGTTTGAGTCAGCTGAAAATTAGGACGAAACAGCCATAACTTTAAAAAGAGCTCTTGGTGCTAAAGTGATGAACTGCGAAGCAGTACTGAAGCATGAAGCCACAGTAACAGGTTGACCACTGACGGAAACGTGAGTTGCCATCATGGTGGCTTGTTGCATAGTGCCAATGTTGTTGTTGTTGTTGTGGAAACATATGCTGTTGTTGGAGTTGCATGTCTGTTGTACAATTTTGGATACTACATTAGTATCAGCAGTAGGAGAACCAGTAATGATTTTTTCTATTAACATTGCTTACGACTCTCCTTTTGTGATCAAATTACCTGATGGTTTCTTTCATTTTGCGGTTAAATTTTGAGGATTACTGATGGTATTTTTCACAGATTTAAGTGGAACATCAGCTGGTTGTAAGTGAACGAATCAATCGAGTCCCAAAAGATTTAAATCACTATGGGTAATTTAACAAATTCCTGTGAATCTGATATTACGAAAGGACGCAGTGCATTCAAGTTCACCAGCTAGTTTAAGGCGTCTACTGCAGGAGTTTGTAAAGTGTTCGCAGTAGGTGGTTTGCTGATATCCTTCCAAAGTTCTGAAATGATAGTTATGTCAGATGGGGTATCCAACTGTAGTCATTTATGATGAACATTTATCTGAATATATTTTCGTACACCTGATGTTATGACTTCAAAGGTTGTAAGTAAACTCATTGACTACTGAGATAAACTGTGGGGATATATATATATATGAACATAACCAACCAACAAGCACCAATCACTATCAACGGAATAAATTTATAAGAGGCCACTTCTTTCACTTATTTGGGAAGCATCTTTTCAACTACAGGCACACCTCATGGATGAGGATGTGAAAGGTAGATTCGAAAAGCACGACATACCTTCATCACTCAGAAATCATTTTGAAAGTTTTCACCTCTCAGCATAAAGAAGAAAATTCAGATTCCCAACACCAATGTTAATTCAATCAGTTCTTCTATATCGGCTATTTCCAACAGGTTACATACTTTTAATCAACAACCGCCTTCACGAGTTGTATACTGAAGGTCAGATGGCAAGCCAGAAATAAATAGCAACAAGAAACTCTCGGAACAAATCATCCAAGAACCTAATGCTCAACAAATATACCAAAGAAAATGGAGATGAATAAGGCACACACTGAGGAGACCATCGGATGATATGGTGCACAAGGCCAGCTCTGGTATGGAAGCCGAATGGTAAACGAAGAGTTGGATGAATGTCTGAGGTTATCATGGAAGGGAGGCCAGATGAAGAGGACCGTGGAGAACATGACATAGTGGGGATGTTCCACTTGGAACCCAAGGGAGTATGTGTAATAAGCTTTCAGCTAATCTCAACAGAAAGTTTTCCGCTATATATTATGAAGTATTCGTTTTCTTAAAAAAATTTGATTGATGCTGTTGCATACAATTAGCTGATGTACTCATTGACCGCAGTTGTTCTTCTCTGCAAATTAAGGTATGTTGACTATAGTGTGAACGTCTTAGAAAATGAAAAAGAGCAGTGGTGAACAATAGTCAACCCCACTCGACTAATCTGTAAAAACACAAACTTGATACATTACAGGCACCCATAAGGTGTGCCATACACAATCTCATAGTTTGTGAGACGTCTGAGGTACAACCCCTCGGCAGGTGCATTTACAGCTTAATAACGAAATATTTCCTTTAGTACCGAAATTTTGTGTACATTACCTGAAGTTGGGTGGCTATTTCTTATTATGAAAGCTATAAATAAATTGTTATGTATACGAATATTGCGACGTTAATTATATATATATATATATATATATATATTCACTTAGGACTTACCTAATCCTAATCCTTGAATAAAGTATTGTAAGGCGTCTGCAACTTTTTCAGGCTAGTAAAATAATTTAAAAGAAAGGCGAATATTTTGTTAATTATATGCGTTACATCATATGTGTAAATATTTTCTTTGTTAGTCATAGAAGAGAGAAGGATGAACAATATTCTGTTTCACGAGTTATATTTTAAGCGATCTACATAAAAGTTGTGTAAGAAATTTATTCTTCCCCTAGAATATTCTGTGTACAGACTTTTGTTCTATTTGAGAAGCACCAACCAGATGGTGACTAGCAGTAGGATTAAGGATGCGAATTTCGTCCTACTTGGTGCTCATCAGCTGATGGGTGTGCTTGCAATTCATAATCAGTAATCATGTTCACACTGAGGCTCAAACCCAGTACTCTTCGTTTCAAACATCAAAGCGTTATGCACAAGACCTTTTAGGTTAAGAGAGTCACCTACTTCGTTGAACAGGTATCAGTCATTGTGGGTTTTTAGTCAATTTTAATTTTGTCCGTTGATTGATTAGGACCGCTCAAAACTGAAGCGGTTCAAGTTGCAACACTCTATATAGCATAAAAGTAGAGAAAAGTAAGGAAACGGATTGAAAAGTACTATATTGTGCGGAAATCTGTGCGAGAAAAAACAATAAAATCGAAAAACTTGAAGACTTAATGATGCTAGCAGGTTAGAGAGGGGAAATTCATTTGGACCACTGAAAGCGGTTTTGAGTCATATCATGAGTAGTCTCAAGCCATTGATTCTTAGCTTCCAGAGGATTCCAGTCAGTTACTTCACATTTCTCTACATAGCTCAAAGAAAGAGTGAAATATTAGTTATATTTATAGTGTATTCGAGTTTCCAGACACTATTCGTTTTGCTCATATTTCTCATATATTCTGATAAATATAAAATGAATGATGTCCATGAGAATGCGGTACTTATATTAAAGTTGTATCCTATGCAGCTGACGGGCAAGACACTTATATTCATATACTAGTCTGTTTAATTTACTTTCAGACAATCTGTTAAATTAGACATTAAAGTTGAGAACGGTTTCAACGTGATATAAGAGAAATGGGCATTTTTGATTGGACACTAGTCAGTCAGTAACTAGTGTAATGTGCGTATAGTTCTATCTTTGGTGCAGACTGAATTCTATCAGTCAAGTTTGCAATATTGCCACCATGCTAGATGGCTCGTCATCAAGGTGCACTATGAGTTGTTGGTATTAGATTGTTGGATTGCCGATTGCCTCCAACCATTAATACCAACAAAAATGAGCATTTTGCAATAAAACATGATTTATACATTTTTTGACCAATGCTTTATCAGTGATTCAATCAACAGAATGCTCACTAAGCCATGTTTCACTTCAAGCCGATGCATTCCTAGAGCGCTTAACCGGTATCAAACTCGAGGAAGGAGAGAAGGTTAAGCATAGGGCTAACTTTGTAAAAACAACAACGCGGTTACTAAAACTTCAGAGCTCAAGCTTGAGACCCTGTATCCTACTAGAAACGCAAAGAAATGAAAAGAAACAGATGCGTTACTTTGTGACATATATATGCGATTATTAAACAGAAGAAATAATTAGTCACTCAAGTTAGAATGACATATGGTCGGCTGTTAGGATTAATACAATGGTGGAATAATAATTCAAAGTCTTTGTTTCGAAGCTTACTACTTTCTTGATTCAGAAACTGATGCCTTTGCATTTAGTCAAGTCAAGTCTAGAGTATTAAGACTACAATGAAGTCTGCACGAGCAAAAAATGTAATTCAATGAGTAGTTGCATACCACTTACATCAACCATCGGTGGGTGCTACCCAGATCGAGGTGATCTAAACGATGGATGATCGTTTCACTCGTCTAGGGTCAAGTTCATCAGCGGTGTATCCTGTCTGACTCAGCCCACAGAAACGAATCAATTCAAATCGCCTGACTTTTGGTTAGCTATTTGGGCGAATTAGTCAAACCATAAATCAGATTTCAGTTTGAAAAAAATGGTTAGCGATTTGCAATGCATACAGTTCGAGTTATGAAATTTCCCCGTAGTTTCCTACTGTGATTATCAAGTTATTTTTAAAAAAAATAAGGCTTTGTACAATCAGTTACAAAAAATGTCTGTAAGAGTTTTTTTCATAGATATGGGGATATAAACAAATGTTTTCCTTCACGTTCTCAGTGGAACATAGGGCTTCAAGCTAGAGGCTTGAAGTTTCTGTAGCAGTGTTTATTTTTACAGGGTGGGGTTGCTAGCCTTATGCTTAACCTTTCCTCCTTACCAGCTTTATTTCTGGCTTAGCAAGGTAGAGAATTGCGTCGGCGGCTGGTGATCGAGCCCCGGACCATGTGCATGGTCGGCGGGCGTCCTAACCGCTGTGCCACCGACGCACAAACAAATAATCGTAATCAAATCATGGCATCTTTTAGAAATTAAAGTATAGAGTTTACAATATGTTACCTAATTAACACTTATGCCATCAAAGAAGGGGATATATATGTATATGTATTTATATTATTCTATAACACTCGATTGATTTCTGTCACTCTACCAACCCTCATCATGATTTTAAGATTATCTTTTGAATTCATTCTAACTAGCCGCACATTTTTTCGTTATAAACTTCTAAAGATAGAGGAAGCCTTGACCATTCATGAATTTAAACCAAACCTTTGATTACAAAAGAAGTGAGTACAATTTCTATTTCCGCCTTGACCGTAGAGAAGTAGACATTTATTTGGTTTATATATGTCCAAACCAAGTTCACTTTTAACGGTTTGAAACATTTTTTGGGCATTGGGTATATGATATTCATTATAATAGAAGTTTTTGTAAATTCCAGTTTAATAATACTTTGAGAAAGCTATTAGCATTAAATAGCGAAACGTCAGTAAAAACAATATCGTTTTGTTTTTCATTCATTGGGAAATACAAAAATAACCTTTATTATAATGAATTTATTTGGTTTGTTCTTGCACCTTTGCTTCATTACTACGGTTATTAATATTATTATGACTGTTCTCACTTTGAACTGTTTCCACTAGTCCCACTTGTCATTCTAAATCAAAATTTTATTTACAATGTTGAATTCTATATTATCAAATTCTACACTATGTTATGTCATGTTCTGTATTTGCCTACTAACCCTATAATTATACACGCTCTTCCAGAATCTATACATCTTATGAATTATTCTGCGCATGACAATATTTGATTTGCCACTTGTCATTTGATATTTAGACATGATTATAAGCACAAACATCTTAATTTCTTCTCATACTACTATTATTATTTTATATATTCATATCTTTCCTCACGGGATATAACTTCTTAATGAAAAAACTCGCATATATACGACTGTACTGCTTGATTTTCCATAGCTCGGTTTGTAAGGGTTAGTTATGTTTTTACGAGTGGATCACATAACTAACCCTTACAAACCGAACTATAGAAAATTAATCTGATACTCGCTAGTGACTTGCCACAGGATGGAGTTTCCTGGAGTTCTAGTGAGAAGTCGTGACCAGTGAGGCCCAATTAGATGGATGTCCCACCAACGATAATGGTTGGTCTCGCGCTAAATCACTAACTGGTAGAAGTTAGAATTCATGAGCCATTGAATCGGGTCCCAGTGGCTGAATGGTGTACCACTTGATAATAAATTCGTTAGTCTCTTTGCTGAATATTTTGTTCTAAATATATATATAAGCATACTACTAACCAAATGAAAGTAGTTAGAAAGTAAATATGTAAATAAGTGGCGTTCACTGTCCAGATTCAGTTGATTTAAACAAAGAACTTATTTAGGAATAAGATTTGAGCAGTATTAATCACGAATTCCGTCGTAATATTTACGTAAAAAGAATGAAGCCGTGATATATATATATATATTCATCAACCTTATTCAACAGCTGTACGACAATGGCACATGTCAAGTGATCCACAACGGAAGACTCAGCGAGGCGTTTGGAGTAAACACAGGAGTCAGACAAGGGTGCTTACTATCACCAATGATATTCCTAATTGTGGTGGATTGGATCATGCGTTAGACTGTGGGAAACGAGAAGACAGGAATATCCTGGACCGACGTGAAGAACCTAGAAGACCTGGATTTCGCTGGTGGATGATTTATGTTTGATGTCACACACAATCGAAGACTTACAAGCGAAAACCGACAAACTGGTCGAAGAGCAGCAAAGACAGGACTCCAGGTAAACATAGACAAGACGGAGGTGATGAAAATAACCAACCAACAACAGCAACAACATCCAACGTCAATCACCACCAACGGGAGGGATTTGAAAGAGGTTACTTCATTCACTTATCTAGGGAGCATTGTCTCAACTACAGGAGGAGCGGACGAGGATGTCAAATCGAGCGAGAATCGGGAAGGCGGGCGAGAAACACATTCATCAGCCTGAAATCAATCTGGAAATCTTCGTCATCAGCAGCATCACCAACAAAATTCGGATTTTCAATACAAACGGTAAGTCAGTTCTTCTCTACGGATCAGAAACTTGGCGGGTCACAAAGAATATTTCCAAAAGGCTGCAGACCTTTATTAACAACTGTCTTCGCTCAATACTGAAGATTAGATGGCCGGAAAATAAGGAATTATGGGAACAAACAAAGCAAGAACCAATCACCAACCAACAAATATGCAGGAGAAAGTGGAGATGGATCGGACACTCGCTGAGGAGACCGCTGGGTGACATCGCACGCCAAGCCCTCGAGTGGAACCGAAAGGGAAGAGGCGTGTGGGACGTCAAGCAAGGGTGACATGGAGGAGATCGTGTGAAGAGGAGTTGAAAGAATATGGATTAACATGGATGCAGGCGAAAAGTATAGCAGAAGACAGAAGCAAGTGGAGACGTGCAGTTGAAGCCCATGTTCCACTAGGAACCCAAGGGAGCAATAATAATAATAATAAAAAAACAATAGTTAGATTACGAACTAACATTAATTAGAGAGTCACTGTAAGACCGGGGAGTACCGGATATCTATTTCATCCTAGTTTGAGGCTCTTCTACAGTACACCTGCATTATCAACCGAACTTATTACCTTAAGGCAAAATAGGTGAACGCATTGTCTGCTGATCTACTGGCAGAGAATTCAATGACTCGAGAATTTCAACTTCTACTGATCCGTGATTTACAACGTCACCACTAGCCAATGACATTTGTGAATACCTGTCCCAGTAGTTATGACTTCTTATCAGAATTTTAGGAACACCAAATTTTCAAAGTGTATTGTGCACATAAAAACATCTATCAATACCCTAGTCGTATATTCCTATAATACACTGTAGTTGATTTAAAATAAAGATTAGAAGGATACTATAAAATTATAATGCATAGTGTGGACTGGGGCTGACGCGTCTCAGATAAGATGTGAAGTGCACATCTTAAATTTGGCTGCTAATCATCATCTACCAAATGATTACAAAAGGCTTAAGTCAATATCTCCTTTTCAATAGCTAAGTGTTTCACTCTCTGAGCGTGTATGTGTGCAGTGATTTCCTAAAGACAAGAAAGTCGAATTATGACATCCGATTTGTATATAGCATCTAAGATAATTATCCAATGTACTTACAATTTATTTTGCCTACATGTACACTGTGAATATATAGATTACGAGAAGCATAAAAAACAAAAAATTAAACAGGATTAGAATATAATTGTAAAATGTTTATTCTAAACGGATTACAAGTGTGGTCAGAGGAGCATGAAAGCAAACTTAAAATGACTGATTTATAACTGAAAAAATGGCATGAATTGAATGAAGACAGAGAGAGGAAAAAAACACACAGAGAGAACGAAACAACAAAAAGCTGAAGGATAAGGAACATACCGAACTAGATTTACGATAGTTGTAAAGGCTGGACTAGTTTCTTTTGAACACATAGCTCCGTCTTTTCGATGCATATGGCGAGAGCTTCCGCAGAACAAAGAAGTCGGAAGCACACTGTGGCAGATTCTCTAGCTGCGCACTACTTCAGAGCAACGGGAAGGACAGGTTTCCTCATATGAACACTTCAGTGTACATATATCAGTTCACCTGCTCTTGCGGAGGTAGATAAATTGGTCGTTCTATGCGGGTTTTATCAAAACGTGTTAGAGAATAACATCCAGCATGGCTGAAAAAAGAGGCACTGGCTCAATCAGAAGCGCCATAACTGAACACCTCGTCAATACCTCAGCTGACTCACCGTTCAGAGTCCTTTACAAAGTAAACAAAAATCTACCAAAGGCAGTGTGTTTCCGACTTCTTTGTTCTGCGGAGCTCTCGCCATATGCATCGAAAAGACGGAGCTATGTGTTCAAAAGAAACTAGTCCAGCCTTTACAACTATCGTAAATCTAGTTCGGTATGTTCCTTATCCTTCAGCTTTTTGTTGTTTCGTTCTCTCTGTGTGTTTTTTCCTCTCTCTGTCTTCATTCAATTCATGCCATTTTTTCAGTAATAAATCAGTCATTTTAAGTTTGCTTTCATTCTCCTCTTGATCACACTTGTAGTCCGTTTAGAATAACAATTTTACAATTATATTCTAATCCTGTTAATTTTTTTGTTTTTATGCCTCTTTTAATCTATATTCACACCTCCTAACTTACATTTCAAGTTGAAAATTTTGATTTCAATTTGTTTCCATGCTCATTTTGTTCACACCTATAATTCGTTCTATCCCTGCGTCTCTAAGGCTCTTGTAATTCATATCAAGTGGAAAATATTTATCACTTTTTATTCGCCTTTAAAATTATTTCTCAGTTATCAAATATTAATTTTGCATACGTTGTAACTATTTTCTAATCCTATGAAATCTTATCTCTAAGCCCCTTGTAATCTATATTCCTACCTTCAAACTTTCATATCAAGTTGAAAGTTATTATCTCCTTCGTTACTATGTAAAATTAAATAAATAATAATTGTATCCATATAAACTAATGCATATAAATGCGATTGTACAGCTTTTGAGAAAGAAATCGCCGAAAAGATATCTTTACTGAACTTCTTGTTCTTTCCCCTCTAATATACATGTGTCTTGTTTGTTCTAAATATATTGTCTTAGTTAAATTCATAGTGGTTGCTTTAAAGCACAATAATTTCTTTGAAAATGTTTACTAGGTAGTTTTACATCGACTTTGTTTAGTTTCACGCTTTACTTACTACTGATTGACTGAGATGAGTACAGTTGGATACTACTCACATCAACTTGTAGTGTTTCTTAACTAGCTAGAATAGTCAAAATTGCGAATGTCATTTACGGTGTCACCACTTCGCCCAGGTAGTTAGCCGGAAATCGGTGGATTTGAGCTGACTCGGCTCTCAGAGCTGAGCTAAACTGGGTACACTGTGGATGAACCTGGCTCCAAACATGTGAAATGACCATCCATTGTTTAGATTACTTTGCCATGGCTAGTAAACATTACTACACTCAACACTACTCATCTCAATCAATAAGTAGCATATAGCGTGATGTATGTATGCTTATTTTCTTGATTACGTCTTTATGGTACCAAGCAGATGACTAATGATGATCCGAATACTCTTGGTTTCCAACGCAAACAGTGGTGAAATAAACTCCTTGAACTGTGAAAATTACAAGTTAATTTTCAAACTCAGGATTCAACTAAGATGGTTCCTACTTTTAATCTAACCTGTATCCATTCTAACTTTGTGGAATATTGGGAAGTGTAGGAACCTTCTTGAATTGTGAATTTGATTTTTTTGCTAAACCCATGAATTTATTTAAGACTTTCCTTTATGATATTACTAGGCGTGTGTTAGTTAACTTCTGTGTGTAGTTCACATAGAATTTATCTATGTGTAAATCTATATAAGTTTCCAAATTTAAATAAAGCTATATCAACCTTAGTTTATCTCTAATGTGTTTATAAAATACTTGAATATCAGACGCCATAGTTTACATTCCTATTATTGGATTTAGAATGAAATGTAAAGTGTATGAGTTGCAGAACTTTATTTCACATTATTTTAACAATCTAATACTCAAGTATTGTGCGTTTCTCTTAGTTTTATTTTCACTTCTTGTTGATTGATTATATTCTGCTAAAGTGCTTGGTTTCTGTCGACATGTTGATTCCTCCTAGGAATGCTCTGATAAAGTCTAGAGGCAGAGAAGAAGCGTACTTCAGTTCAACACATCCAATCAACGGGGAATTCAGAAAATTGAACTGTAGAATTAATAACTGAAACCCATCGTTGGCTGTCGTGGTTTAATGGCTCAGGATTCAGGTTTCACTGGAACTTTATCGCTCAGTGGTGAGACAGGTACGTCCAGTTGATGAGTCCCAACATATGACGAATTATGCATTCTGAATTCCACTATTAGACACCAGCAACTGAACACTGAGGTGTTTGATTCACTTACTGAATTGTCTCATGATTCCTCCCGATAAACCAGTTGGCATATATGTGCCACTTAATAAACCTAATTTAATAAAAATGGATGTCAAATATGATATTGTTTATTTGATCAAAGGGATGACTGAAAAGTAGGATGAACTAAATAATAATTTAGAGGATATTTTATTTCACGTATGTACGATTGATTTGTATCATGTAGGGAGGTGCAAACTGAATGGTTGAGGTTTTCAAGATGCTAAGAATCAATAACTGTGGACTGTTGGTGATATGACTCGAAATTGTAGTCAATAGTACGTATACTTTTACTCATTGTAACCCTTATTCCTTATTATTAATCTTCTAGTAATTATTCCTTACCACCCAAATTTTCATTCGTTATAATTTCTTTGCATTACTTCTTTTTTTTAAATTTCCTAGCATTGTGTATGGTTTTATTAAGTTTGGTGACTTAAAGTGGGATGCATTATTATGCAAACTTCTACTATGAAAACTCTTCCAGTACTTGACTGCATAATCATAGAATAATGTTTCATAAATTCACCGATAAGGTTTATTGTTTAGATGAATTATTGAGATTTGGATATTACTTTAGTTTCAAGTTTTTCAAGAATCCTTCAATTTTTCAAAAGAATGGCTACTGAACAAAGAATGTTATTTTCAATAACTTGATCATCAGGTTCGACAGTTATATATGCATTGTGGTGAAAGAATTACGGTTGTTAACAAAATTATTGTTTAAATAACATTGAATCAATAATAATATCATTATAAGTTTCCAGACCGTAGATGTTATGAACTTCCAGTAATAATATCAGTGGATTACAGTTCGATAGCATCAACATAACAATGCACTCAGTATCAGAAAAATTAGAAAAATTAATAATACAAATTTTATGAATTTATAGTCTCCACTGAAGGCTGGCCAGGGCAGTAGTATTGGCTGGACTTACTTCTTCTGAACACAGAGCACCGGTTGTTTAAGGCGAATCGCTATGGCCTCTGCCAGGATGTTTTCGGTAATTTGTTTAGTACGCGGTAGATGATGCAGCAAGATTCTTCGATGCTTTCTGGCTTTGTAGCCGGTTTGAACCAGGTGGTCTAATATCGAACTGTTGATGGTTTTTACTACACCTTTATTTAACCACATTGGTAGATGTTCTCAAGTGAGCACCAAAAATCGATATTATAGAGCAACGGCCTATATAACTTGCTCCACCATAAGCGCAGTTGAATTGATAGATACAGTCAGAGGTGGCTAGTCGAGCTACTTCATGTTTCATATCTACTCTTCGAGAGTTAACTTGATGTGAGGCTTGGATTCTTATTATTTGTACAATCGTCATTAATCGTCTTATCTTCAGACATGTTCTAACAAATGTACGAGTAATTTCTACAGAATAATTGCTGATATTTTGCGGCACCAATCACGGCATTGTTTCAACTAAAGACGGCGCAAATGAAGATACCAAAATCAACCAGGATCTGAAAGACGACACAGACCTTCATCATTCTAAAATCGGTCTGGAAATCTACTGCACACAGCATAAAGTACAAGATTCTAATTTTAAACACCGATGTCAAGTCAGTTCTTCTATATGCATCAGAAACTTGACGAACGCGCCAGCAAAGGTATTTCCAACAGGATGCTGCAGACGTTTATGGACAGCTATCTTCCCTGGCTTCATACTCAGTAACAGACTGTCGGCCAGAAAGAATTAGCAACAAGGAATTCTGGGAACGAATCAATCGATAACCCATAGCTTAACTAATATGCCAAAGATGAAGGTGGAGGAGACCAAAAAGTGACATCACACGCCAGACTGGCCCTCCAGTGGAGCTCAAATGACAAACGACGAGTTGGGTATAGGTATGAGGGTGATATGTGAGACAACGTGTGAGAGGGCGATGACAGCTTATTGGTAGTCGTGTAGCCGAATGAGAAGGACTCCAGAGAACAGGATAAAATGTAGAGGTGCTGTTAAAGCCGTATGTCCCACTCTGAACCTATGTAAGCAATACTAATTTCTACCGTTTTATGTTTCATTTCTTGATTTAAATTACTTTATTTGCCACTTCTACTTCCCTCCTCAATGATCCAACTAAAGTAAGGTTTGAAGAAGCAAGTGGTAGGCCTAGATTTGCTGTAAATAACTGTATCTAAACCACCAGTAGGTTTTAGATGTATCTTTCACTCTAATATTTTCATCTTTCCTTCCTCACCGTCCTATTGAAAAATAGTTGAAATTGAATTTATAACTGAGTTTACGTATTGTGAATACATTTCATTTTGATCATAACAACTTTATAGAAGAAAAATACATATAATGGTTGGAATCATCTCACCTGTTCGCTTAATACATTTGCCACATTCTCCACTTGAATCAATTCAACTTTCCCTTGAAGATCAGGATCATTACGTACAGCTGTAAGTAAAGCATTGTGTAATCGAAAGACAGTATGATTGTGTGACGCCAGTGTACCAGTTAACAAGAGAACAGGGCACCTAAAAGAATTTAACAAAGAATAACGTCAAGAAACAAAACAGATAAATTCGTTTGTTTTGTTTTTACACGCGCATAAGTTCTTCGAATACTTTTTTTATTGATAAAACCAAATATATTTGATCTTTTCTGGACTATCAGCTCCGTATCTATGTAAATGAGTGTCTCTACATTAATTTTCATTTTTATACTGATGTAATTCATCTCAGGATGGTGTTTCATCTTGCCTTTCCTGTTGGATATTACGTGGTACACTGTTGCACGCAAATGAATGTTCCCAGAATAGTACAAATCACCTACTCTGTATTGCATTCAGAGGCAATATTGAAGACATATCACCGTGATCGTTTTCTCTATCATAATGAATAAATACTTATGTATGTTGAAAATAATTTACTGTAAAGAAAAGGCACTACTATTTTGAACGAGACAGTTATTTAATAATTATATAATGTCGTCAACAATAATGACGATGAATAATTCATTTATGATTCGCCCTAGTGTTTTACCCAATGCTTCTTTTACAAACCAAAATTCATCCTCATCGTAGCGTAATTTTTATTTCAGTATTGATTTACATAACGAATAAAAATCGTCAACTTGATTCTTCGTTTATTTAATTCCCTACTGTTCATTTTAATTAATTCACAAGATACCACTAGCCAGAAGTGGGTCAGTTAAAGGTGTTACACTTTGAAACACCATGAACACACACACACACACAGATATATGCACAGGCAAACAAGAACTGTTTGACATAACAATGAATACAAGTGACTGCTAGGGGATAGATAGAAAGTCATTCAATATAAAGATTAATGATATGTAGAATTTCACAGATGATGAATGAAAAATATCTATAGTAGTTCTGAAAAATTTAATTAATTTTGATTAAGAATTTCTGTCTATTGACGTTTTATTTCTGAAAATTGGTTATGCTCTTTCTTTTCACCATTAATTCTTGGTTAATCAAATAGCTCTTTTTATCCTAACTTGTGTTTCAGACATGTGGTAACGTCTTTTGTACAAAGAAAATTTCATCGACTTTGCATCGAATAGGGTCGTTTGTGTGTGTGTGTATGTGACAAATAGTTGTTCTTTAGTCTTTACAGTCAAACAAAAACAATCCTTTTCTCTTTACATATTTTTGAGGAAGAAACCGAATTTTACAATGTCAGTAGCTGGACTGAACTAACTGCCGCACAAACTTCTATAAACTGATAGTTTTGTTCAGTCGATCAGTCACTTTTTTCATCTTCTTGATTTTCTCCTACCTCCTAGACCTTTTCTTAAAACAGTTTCTTCTCAATCACATAACTCTGTAATCATAGCTAGAAAGTTGAGCCGTAGAAACACTGTTTGTGGTTTCTTAAAATCCCATTGTTAACTGTATACTGGAGTTCTGAATTTTCAAAACTGAACTGAGGTGAAATGAACTGAGATTTCCTTAATCTATGTAGAATTTTATTTATTGATAATGTACTAACTGGATGCAACACTGTAGTAAAATGCTGAGAATTCCATTCTGTATCACAAGTACTGTTTTGGAATAAAGCAAATTATTATTATTATTATGTAAAATTGGACAACTGGTCTTTCTAGACAAAACTCTGGTATCTGAAGATTTGTAAGTATGCTATCTCTCTCACTCTCTCAGGAAAATATGGAAGACTCAAATACAATCATTTATTTAATCTTAGCCGACTGACATGATGAATCTACAGAATTCATCCTGCGATTGTCATGTGATTATTTGGTCACTTTCTGTGGCATTGCTGTTGTATGGATGACACTGAGCGTAGGATAACAACAGATAGTCGTTTCTAGGCTATCTGTCTGAATAGGCCCACTATATTATAGTGGGAAACATCGTGCTCCTCCTCGATGACTTTTCCATCACCTCCAATTTTGGACTCACTGACTGCAGATCGAAAAAAGTTGACTAGTGTGACTTTTTCAGAAGCAGTTAGTTTGCTCATGAAATCAAGATAAATAATATAAGGCCATATGAGTGGATGAGGCCGATCCAGTCTGAAATGTATATTAATGTATATATGAAGCCTAGTGCAGGTGAAGTAACACAGGTGGCTTTTCCAAAACATGTTCAGATGACCGTTTGTTTCTGGACAATTTTGACAACAAACCAACGCTGTACACAGATTGATAACTTTGTGTATAATTGTTGATTGAGAGGATTAGTGGAAGACTAGTGCATCTGTGTGCTGGCTACCGAATGGATGTAGGCATTTACTTTTTTGGATTTAGCCTAGATTTCACTGAGTATTTCTCTGAATATGCCAATATTATCCTGTATACTGATTTCTGGTTTGAACATAGTAAATGAAGCGGTTGAATTTATTGACCACTTTTCCTCTTCTGTGAAGTTGAATCTGATAAGACTATCTGGCTGCTGATGAAATATGGATTGAGATATGGAAGATTCCTCTGAAATTTGTATCATCTTTGGCTCAGAAGTGATGCTTCTTTTTCCAATAACTGGTTGTGTTTAATACCCAACTTTTCATTCTCTCCCACTTTAAATTCTTGACACACTACTGCTGAGAGTAGAATAAAAAAAAGAGGATCTTGAGGCCTATGACCATAAATGCCTTTGTCAAATCTACGAATTAAGTAAAGGATTACGGTGGTCAGACTGAGAGTGCTGGGAAAAGAGTGTAGCTCTATAAGCGAAATTATGAATTGACTTAGATGGCTACGTTAATTACAACATATGTGAGCTATCGCTTTGTTCAACACGTGATGTCAGCTAAGGTGGATTGAGGTATAGAAAGAATTAGGCCATGGTTAAACCAATGCATAGTTTAATGACTGAGTGATTATAATAAGGCAACAAAAATTGGGTGTTATTGAAAATTAGGCTTTAAACGATTGACCAGATAATATGTGGTCATTCTGTAACCTGACTTCCCGAAGATGATAATTCTTGTAGCAACAATTACACACTGTCGAAAAGAATGAAGCATCTCTACAGTGGTAGTTATTTTCTATCGATTTCTCAATTAATTTCAGTTTATGAAGACATCTGTCATCAAATCAAATCTTCCCTCTTTTGTAGACTAACTTGATTCGCCCTATAAGTAGACTGATCATACTAATAACTGCACGGGATATAAAAATTTCACTGATTAAGCAAACATATTCGACAAACAATTAGCACGTGTACTATGGAGTATATATTTCATATAATCTTTGAGTTATTGACGTAACGTCATAAACCAACAGCAGTTAGAAATCACTGAAGACCAGAGAACACTGAGAAACAGTTTCGTCTCACTTTGAGACTATTCATCGCTCCAGTACTCCCCGGTTTTCACTGATTTCAAATTGATATTGGTTCGTGACGAGATCTATACTGAAATTAATCCAAATACATAAAAATATCCCATAAAATTTAATCTGCAGCTCACTGACGCCTAGTAGATGGATTTCCTGAAGCTATACTGAAAAGTCGTAAACAGTGAGGTCCATCATGCCGACACAGTGAAGTAGATGTCCTTCAAAGGCATTGATAAAGATGGCGGTATGTCAGGAATTAACAAAGTAAGAATGCACAGGTCATTTGATTTCTGCTCAAGTGAATAAATGGTCAATGAGCTTGATCTTACAATCTGAAGGTCCTGAGTTGAACTCCTGGCAGTGTAGTCGTGCGTGCGAACCGACGAAGAGTCTTAAACTGGGACGAAACAGCTGTCCAGTGCCTTCCGGTCTTCAGATATCTCCAAATGATACTGGTTCATGACAAAATCTACATTGAGAATGATCCAAATCCCGCTAAAAATACCTACAATCTAAAGGTATAACTCTGTTATTTACTAACATGTTTTTGTTTATAATTGTGGTAGTTGAATACCATTTTATTTTACCCTTTCATCTAAGTATAAACGCTCACCTGATTTGATCAACATTCTCCAAGATTTTTGTTCGTCTAAATAAAAAAAAATATGAGAAAGAAAGAATATTTAGAAAGTAATCGTAAAAAGTGAAGAAAAAACAGACAAATTTACCCATTAATAAATAGGTAATGTTTGAAATCGCTTAGAAATTGACTGATAAATTATGATAATAGCAGTAATTGCAGGCAAATAGTTATTGAAATATTTGGGTTGAGTAGTTGAAACTTTGACATACTTGGGTTAATTTGGTTACCAGATGAAAAGTATAGAGATCAAACTGAAAAGTGATACAGTCAATACATAGAACAGGAAATAAGGTAGATTCACATGTGATTTTGGGAGTAATGTTGTTGTCACTATAACAATAAATAATAGTTGGTTTCAGTTATGATAGATGGTTGTATGGCCTGTTCTACTCATAAGATTTGTCAGTAGCATATAGAGTATCGACATAAATACATCAAATAGCACGGAGATTCATTTTATTTCAGAGAAGGCAAATGATACAGCGTTGTGGAGATACATGGGAGACGTGAAAGGAATATAAAGAAACACAATATGATGGAAGGGCGGAAATAGCACAACACGAAGATCTGTGCAAATGGTGTGTTGAAGATAAGGCGTGCATACTTTGACTGCATAGAGATACCAAATTCCTCGTGAACACTCCTACACCTAGTCTTCGTCTTCTGCAGTTACAACTGTAGCTACCAGTAAAACGAAGAACACAATTTACAATTAAAGAAGGAATCTGCAGTTGGAAAATGCACCTGAAAGCCTACATATCTTGTTGATCTTTAAGGAAATGCTCCGTCTATCCTTCTGTATTAAGAAGCTAAGACGACCCAACCTCTACTTTTACAATGTGTTAACTCTTGCACCTTATTGTTCTTTACTGCTACCGTATAACCTTTCGTGAACTACTCAATTGGGACTATGTCTTATCGCAAAGAGTATTAAAGTTTGTCAGCAGGGCAAGTGGTGTATCTCTAAGTTAGACTGTTACTACCGCAGTGAACAGGCAACTGAACTCATGAGAGAAACGGGCTAAATCCCATATTGCCAGACTTTCAACATCCTGTCTATTATCAACACTCCCCACCCTGCATCTCATCAGGTAGGACTAGAAGTCATTATAAACGGTTATATGGTCGTACAACTAAATAGAAAAACTCAACAATACCCTATTTGGACCACCCACGTTCTATGTGACAGAGATTGTGCTAGGCATAAAACCTATAACTTACCATGCAAACGGCAAAACAGTTGACTCTGTTACTTTCTTCTATTTGTAATTGATGGTAATAATATTTCCGTTGTCCTATAATTTTAGTTATTCACATTATTATTGTCAAAATCTAGAACTTTTTGTATATTTTTGACTTTACCATTACATCTAATACCAAAAAGCTGCTGTATCATAAGCACTGTTTTGGAATAAAGCAAATGATTATTACTATTATTGTTGTTATTAACAACATTTACTTCACACGATAAAGCTTTGTGCCCCCTCCCTCAAACTATTAAGCTAAAAGATATACCCCTTGTAAGCTGACTTTTGGTTGTTATTTAAAAAAAACTTATGGTTTCCCCAGTTTTCATTTTACTGAACTGAAACTATCTGTAAGAAACTATTGGAGGTGAATTCAAGTTTCCCATGCAAAGAGCATTGATTCAATGACGTACAGATATGTTCAGCTGGCAATTCTCAAATAAAAACAAAATCTATGTCCTGGACTCAATTGGACTCAACCTTTTAATATTATGATAAAATTGAGATTAAAAGGAGTTGACAAAGCGTCAAGTTTAGAGTCCTTTATATTAAAAGAACCTAGTAGCTTCAGTATAATGAAGCACTGTCTCTAATCTGGTTATATGCGGAAATGTTGTGTTGATGGAACAAAAACAAGGAATTTGGATAAAGTGGAAAGCACAGTTTGTGCAGAATAAAATGGTATCATCATTTATTTTGTCGGCCACTCATCATCAGATCAGCTGCACACAGCCTAAATTCATTATTAAGTTTATGCACAAAAACAGTTTGAACATACTTACACAGAGAATTCATTTTTAAACAGAAAATCAATAAATGCATACAATCGTAATAATAATAATAACCACTTTATCCCAAACAACAATAATAACCATACGTCGGTGCGTCGGTGGCACAGTGGTTAGGATTCTCGCCGACCATGCACATGGTCCGGGGTTCGAGCCCACGCCGACGCACACCTGATATCTATGGTCGGCCTGCGAAATTTGGGCTGCCGATATCCATGCTGAAAATTCCATACTTGTAGCAAAAATACGGTGTGGAATCAAGCTGTAATCAAAAATAAAAAAAATAAAAAATAACCATACACAACGGAATTTTCTGGCGTTGCGCAATGAAATGAGAGAGGGGAAGAAAGCATCTAGTTACCAGGGTTACGGAAGAATGATAACCGCTTCTTTCCGAACACATAAGTTGGGCTTCTGAAGCTTGATAGAGATTGCTCCGGTAAACGTAAACAGAATTGAACTCTTTTGCCTATTGATGATTTTGAGCAGCCCTGCAATGACCAGTTCATGACACGTGTCAAGCAGATACCTGACGATTAGACTGTTGGAAGTAATTGTTCCCTTGAGACGTAGGAGTTTTGGTACCTGTTCAGAAAATCGGAGGTATACCTTTATTTCTGTTCTTCTAATGCAACCACTCCCACAGATACATGTAAATTTGTATATACAGTTGGAATTACCATTAGAAGATTATCTATCGAATTTTGATTGCGTTGCATGGCACCTGAAAGCCAATTCATGTGTCCAGAAAGAAGCGGTTATCATTCTTCCGTAACCCTGGTAACTAGATGCTTTCTTCCCCTCTCTCATTTCATTACGCAACGCCAGAAAATTCCATTGTGTATGCTTATTATTGTTGTTTGGGATAAAGTGGTTATTATTATTATTACGATTGTATGCATTTATTGATTTTCTGTTTAAAAATGAATTCTCTGTGTAAGTATGTTCAAACTGTTTCTGTGCATAAACTTAATAATGAATTTAGGCTGTGTGCAGCTGATCTGATGATGAGTGGCCGACAGAATAAATGATGATACCATTTTATTCTGCATGAAATGTGCTTCTCGCTTCATTCAAATTCATTGAGGAAATCATATAAAGGGGTATACAACTGAAGAAGTCTTAGTAGATTAAAAATGATTAAGATAGAAAAAAGAATAGAAAGTGAAATGAAAACAAATCATGATAGTAACGTGAAATGTAGGCAGATTTTAATTCCTTTATGCATAAGATTTTTATTTTGATAAATCACACAGTGTTGTACAGTAATATTAACTGATGACAACGTTTCAAGCACAAACTATTGCTGATAATCAAATCAAGTCACTCACACGTTTTGCCTTCATTTATATACGTGTGTGGAATCAATTAGATATTGGAATAAAAATCAATGTGGGATAATGTACATTCAGAAATAATATTAGTGTTATCAATCAAATACAATCAGATGGGAAATAAGACGAGTGTTTTATAGTCATAATAAGTTACTTGTTAGAATGTTGTGATGTACGTGAATTGAAATAGAATTTTGAGATTATTTATTATCCTCTTCTGATTTGACTGTTTGATGGTAATAATATCTTCCATATTCCTGGTATTTGCATTGAGTCATTTCTGTTGTATGTTTTGTGTTAGGTGTAGACTCGATGAACCAGGATTCAGTAATCAATCTCTCTCTGCACCTGCCTAAATGACTTTTTAGAATTTTAACCCTATCCCACCCTATTAATGGTTGTTTGTTAATGCATGAAGTGCAATTGCTGAGCTTTTTTCTAAATCATTTATCTTTTCAGGGTCAACCATTCTTACCTTAGCTGAATTCTTATGTTCTGATTATCTGAATACCCCCGACCTACCAGTTTGACCTATGTTGTTGACTTCACATTCATTGTAGGGTATTTTGTGAATTATATTATTTTGTTTAATTGGGTCCACAGGGTCTTTTAGTCTACACAGCTTGTCTCTGAGTGAGTTTTACGTTTGAATGCCACTCTAATTCCTGTTTTATTGAGAATCCTGAGTAAGATGTGTGAGATGTACCATCTTTATATGGTAAAACTGGACACTTTGTACACCGTGCAATACCTTGCTGTGACTGTGAGGTCAACAACACAGGTCAGATTAGTAGATCAGGAGTAGTGAAATTTCCTGTCAAAACACAAGAATTTAGCTACGGTTAGTATGATTGACCCCGAGAAGATATATAATTTAGAAAAAAGCTCAGCACTACATTGTATGCATTACCACACAACCAAGATATATGGGTAGCTGGAAACAGAGAAAGGCTGATTACTGAATCCTGGTTCATCGAGTCTACACCTAACACAAAACATACAACAGAAATGACTCAATGCAAATACCAGGAATATGGAAGATATTATTACCATCAAACAGTTAAATCAGAAGAGGATAATAAATAATCTCAAAATTCTATTTCAATTCACGTACATCACAACATTCTAACAAGTAACTTATTATGACTATAAAAACACTCGTCTTATTTCCCATCTGATTGCATTTGATTGATAACACTAATATTATTTCTGAATGTACATTATCCTATATTGATTTTTATTCCAATATCTAATTGATTCCACACACGTATATAAATGAAGGCAAAACGTGTGAGTGACTTGATATGATTATGAGTTGTCATCAGTTAATATTACTGTATAACACTGTGTGATTTATCAAAATAAAATCTTATCCATAATGGAGTTATATTCTACAACAGTACCCAAGTTTTATACTCATATCAGATTTTAATTGTTAGATTTTCGTCATGAATCTGTAGAAGTTAGATAAGGATCACTGGAAACCGATAGAGAATAATGAACATCTGTTTCTTTCTATTGTGGCACTCTCCAACACTGAGCACCGAGAACCCCACATTCAAGCTTTGGACTACGCACCTACTGGTTACGAGATCAAGCTCGTTGACAATTATTCAGCAATCATTAATGACCTCTGAAACATGACTTTGTCAATTTATGATATACGATCGCCCTCACCAATGCCTTCAATGAAAATTCACTTCACCTTAAATGGTGGACTCCCTCTACAATTTCAGTCTCAGTAGCGAGATTATTGATGGCTTTTGGTGTGGTTGTGTTCTCTGTGCTGGATGGTTAATTTGCGAAGCTTTCATCACCCTACTAGGTGACATCTTCAGCGCATACTTCAAACACAAACACATCAAAATCATCCACCTGAGCTACAAATCTTCCCTATCATATCAGTGATAGCCACTGGACGGATACTTTGAAGCTGCAATTAAAAGTCATAACCGCTGGAGTCCAATATATCAAAGTAAAGGGATCGCTAATAGGAGGCGTTGGTGATGGCAACGCTGTGTCACAAAATGACGAATTATCAAATTAGGGGTCATTGATGATTGCTGAATAACTGTCAACGAGCTTAGTCTCACAACCTGAAGGTCCTGAGTTAGGTCGCTGGCAGTGGGGTGAACAGTGTTGAAGAGTGACAGAGTAAGACGAAACTACCGTTTCGTGTTCGCTACTGGTTTTCAGTCATATTTCACTAACTAATGTTAGTTGATGACGAAAATCTAAAAACCGTAATTAATCCACAAAATCCCCACAAATCCTATCATCCGTATCTGTCTAGATGTAAAAACTTTTAAACTGACAGAAGCAGAATTGTTGAAACTTTATGCAAAATGATTTTGCAACGGAAAAAAGAAAGAAAGAAAGAAGATGAGAAAAATCAACAACTAAGGATTACAGTATATTAAATTAAACTACATTTTCTATAATACTCTTCGACTATTTACTAGACAAAATAAAAGCGGAATAATTTTTCAATGAATGAAACGATGACAAGGTTTTTGATAATTGTGATAGCTAATATTGAAAGTTCGGTTTAACGTTGGCTGTTCTTTGATATGTACAAAAGTACGCACACTAACACACACACACACACGCACGCGTACACACGCAAACTAAACACACTACATCTTATGTAATTGAAAAAAGTTCCGTAGGATGTTAAATATTGAAAAGTATTTAATGGGAGCCACCATATTGATTGACTAGTATTATCAAGGATTATATGAGAAATCTTAATGGGTCAAATTTAGGACAGTTTAAAATGTATATAAGTAGGTATATTATTACTGTAAACATATCTGACAGAATCTAACCGAAAATTATCAGCCATACAGTTATACACATTATTATACACAAATATATATATATATATATATATATACATATGTAGATAGTCGAGTCTTTTTTTAACCTCAGCGGAATATTCAAGATTGAAATATAGTGAAATAAATTTGTTTCAACTAATCAACACCGACAGCGACGAAAAAAGGTGACATTTTAAAATGATGAATAAAAGTGAGGAGAGAGAGAGAGAGGGACAGAGAGAAATTTACCAACGGAATACATCTCCATTGAGAAGGTAGTTAACATTTATATGATATAAGTATAAATATGAGGGAATAGTAAACAAGTGAAAATGAATCAGTCTCAGTCAGAATGAACTAAGCAAAAGTTCTAATAACATTTTCGAAATTGATAAGGACAAAACAGTATTAAGGATAATTATGCTAATAATAATAATAATACTGGTGACCTTTTCTTTATATTGGTATATTCGTTGATTATATTCAACCTGTTTAAAATATTATGCATATTTAAGTTATACAGCACTTGGTGGACATAATGTGATATGTAGTTCTGTAGAAATTATAAACTATTACTTAACCTGGTATTTTAGATAATAGAAAAAAATAGACAGTATTAATTGATATTAAATAGTCATTAATAAATTCATTCGAGTTTTCACATTTCAAAACACTATACTTTATGGTAATGAGTTTCAAGCATATAGATTGTGACATCTGGCTTTTTATGTTATAGCAAGACGAATGCATGGCATATCCCTTTTTCTTTTTTGAATTGGCTCCACCTACTTTATCCAATGAGTATTGTCACCATTCAATAAATAGGCAAGTATACCAGCATTATTCCAAGAAAATCAGAAAAGTATACGTTGAACTTTTGAAATTACTGCCTTCTTTTATCCATTACACTGTTCAAATATTAGTATCAAGTGACATTTTGTGATAAAAGTGCAGCAAATGCACTACAGTTGAAGAGTATAATGCCATTAATAGTATGTACGTGAGGAAAAAATATTTAAAGAGAAGATTCATTTAAAAAGTAAATGAAAAATATCACTTGTTATTAAACCTGGTGGATAGTGAGTGACTAGCAGTGGAATCTAGGATGCGCGTTTCATCCTATTTGGGACTCGTCATATAGATGTACCTGCATTCCGCGTGAGTGGTGATGTTCCCACTGAGGCTTGAACCCAATGCCCATAGTTTCAAATGACAAAGCGTTATCCACTAGAACACTCAGGCCACGAGAGCCACCCGTTGTGTAAGTGGTCACATAAATTTTCAGATTTTCCCGTCGACTGATTGCACCGAAGTGTTTGGTCTCAGGTTGATATTGTTCCCAACCTGGGACCGAACACTTCGGTCCAGTCAGTCAACGGAAAAATATGAGATTGAATAATTGTCATTAAACCACCAAATCCAAGTACTACAACGCTATAATTAGCAGAGATATACAATAAAACGTCACTCAAAAGATTGTAAACATTTTAAAAACTTGCGAGAATGAATAATGTCTTTCGAGGTCATATTTTGGTAGATTAAAATAAGGTGAAGAAATGTTATATATAACATAGTGACGGGAACTTCCGGCAGCTGAAGTTTTAATAATACGTGTATCTTTCTTCGTTACAGTGTTTAAAATGAAGTAACTAAGAGCTGTAACAAGTGGCTATATTGTGTCGGTGGTACAGTACTTAGGACGCACACATGGCTCGCGGTTCGATCCGCGGCCGACGAACACCTGATATCAGTGGTTAGCCTACTAAGTTTGGGCTACCGATATCACATGGTGGAATTTCCGTACTTGTACCAAAATACTGAGTGGAATCAAGCTATAATAAGACAAAATAAAATAAATATCCCTGCTAATTGTAGCGTCACCGTCCGTTGCTATGGTTGTTAAATGACAAGTTATAGTTTTAGATTTTTTTTTAAAAATGGAATTCTGCATTAAAAATTTTCTTCTAGCATAGATATTATCAGTGACATTACATTCTTGAATTGTGTTGCATCTGCTGCACTTTTATCAGAAAATGTGGCTTGATCCTGACATCTGAGCGGTGAAATGGTATAAAGAATGCAATAATTTCATAAGTTCAACGTATACTTTTAGATTTTCATGAAATCATGCTAGTATACTTGTCCTTAGTATTGAAAAGGTGACAATACTCACCGGATAAAGCAGGCAGTACCAATTCCAAAAAGGGATATGTCATAGAATCTCCCTAACGTGCTAACTGGTAAGTTTTCATTTAAGTTGAAAAAAAGCATAATCGTGAGTAGCAGTGCATTACAATACATGAGGCAGATGTTCCTGCTTTAAGTTTTTGGGTCTGACAACGTACTTCCTGATTTATTACAAGTGAATTTCAACCAGATTTAGGGCATGTATCGAAGGTGATAAATAAGAAGTGTCAAGATGGATTAATATGCGCTTCAGGTCAGAAAGCATTTTGTCACACAACTGATCACTAATTAATGTTTTCTCTGAAGATCCTGGACGAACAGAAAATGGCATAGAATAAACTTCGCTGAAAATTTTTTACATTACATAAAGATATTACTATTATAGCACTAATCAATAATTATTCAAGAAAAACTATTTTTAAGTAATATGAGTAAAAAAGTATAACAGAAAGGGAGAGAAAAAATAGCGCAACATATATTATAATGGAAATGAATTTGCAAATGTCTAAATATAGCTGTAGGCAGCTGAATACTGGCTCATTTCATCAATACTGGACATCAAATCGACTCTAACAAAGCTTTTAAAGTTATTTTCTCGTATCTTACCATCTTTCTGCATGGTCTACAAGTACTACTTGTATATACAACAGAGGCAATCGGAGTTCGCCTGAACAAACCAGATCTGTGTGTGTTTTAAAAAAGAAATTTGTAAACCCCTTTCTCTGCCATAGGCAACTACATAATATGCATTCAGGCATCTCAAACAAACTTCAACCTTCATTAACAGCTGTCTCGCTCAATACTCAAGATCAGATAGCCAGCCAGAAAAGATCAGCAACAGGGATCTCTGGGAGCGAACCAATCAGGAACCGATTGTGAAACAAATAGGCAGGAAGAAATGGAGATGGATTGGCCATACGCTGAGGAAACCATCAAGTGACATCACTAGAGAAGCCATTGCTCGAGTGGAACCCGAAAGGGAGCGGCGAGTTGGTCGTCAGTGCGAGGGTGACTTGGAGGAGGTCATGCGAGGAGGAGATGAAAGCATGTGGACAGACCTGGAGCAGGGTGAAAAAGTTGGCAGAAAACCGAAGGCAATGGAGGTGCGCAGCTGAAGCCCTATGTTCCTCTAGGAACTAAAGGATACAATAATAATAATAATTACAAGCAATTTTACCCTCCTCTTGAGATTATGTTTTTACTTTTTTATTTTATTATAATTTAAATTCTAACTCATTCTGTTAACATATGTATTTATATCTTATGTAGTCACTGTACAAAGTTATCCTATTTTTCCTAGTTATTGTTATTTTACAAATTCCGTGATTATGTAATAACTTGTTGCTAATCCCTACAAATTAAGTGATCTTCAATCCCATGATTACTTTAACTCGCTATCTCTCAAAACTTTGATATCAAGCAAAACACTAAGCCGAATCATCCTGGAGAGAATCAAACAAGCCCTGGATGAAAAACTTCGACCAGAACAGGCTGGATTCAGGAGAAACAGGTCATGTTTTGATCAAATCGTCACACTGTGGATCATCATTGAACAAAGCTTGGAATGGCAGTCACCTCTCTATCTCACTCAGCTTGATCGACTTTGAAAAGGCCTTCGACAGCGTCGGTCGAGAGGTCATTTGGCAACTACTTTGCTACTACATGGTGCCACCGACAATTGCACATCTCATCCAACAGTTTTAAGACAATGCTGCATTCCAAGTAATCCACAACGGGTAACTTACGGAAGCCTTCGAAGTGAGGACGGGAGTGAGGCAAGGCTGTCTACTATCGCCAATGATTTTCCTGATTGCAGTAGATTGGATAATGTGACAGACAACGGGTAATGAGGAAACAGGCATGAAATGGACCCACAAAAAAAGGAGGATCTGGACTTCGCCGATGATATATGTCCGATTTCCAACAAACTGGAAGATATGCAAATGAAAAGCAACAAGCTGGCAGAAGAAGCATCCAGAGAAGATAGACTTCAGGTGAACATAGATAAAACAGAGGTGATGAAGATTCTGGCCAACACCAAAGCCACAGCAACAACAACAGACAACAATCAGCCAGCATAAATGGGAGTAATCTGAAAGAAACAACCTCCTTTACCTACCAACCTACCGGTATGGGAAGCATCGTTTCAACTACAGGTGGACGGAAATGACGAGGATATCAAGGCCAGAATCGGAAAAGCAAGACAAGCTTTCATTACTCATGTCAAGTATGTGTGGAGGCCAACAGAACTACTCTGCATGAAAAATAAGATCCAGATTTTCTTCAACTTCAATTAAAGTCAGTGCTACTATATGGATCTAAGACTTGGAGCGTCATAAAGAGCACCCCCAACAAACTACAGACCTTCATCAACAGCTGTCTTCGCTCAATACTCAAGATCAGATAGCCAGCCAGAAAAGATCAGCAACAGGGATCTCTGGCAATGAGCGAACCAACCAGGAACCGATTGTGCAACAAATAGGCAGGAAGAAATGGAGATGGATTTGCCATACTCTGAGGAAACCATCAAGTGACATCACTAGACAAGCCAGCTCGAGTGGAACTCGAAATGGAAGCGGCGAGTTGGTCGTCAGTGCGAGGGTGACTTGGAGGAGGTCAGGTGAAGAGGAGATGAAAGCATGTGGGCAGACTTGGAGCCAGATGAAAAAGTTGGCAGAAAACCGAAGGCAATGGAGACGCTCAGCTGAAGTCCTATGTTCCTCTGGGAATTAAAGGAAATAGTAATAATATTAATAATAATAACATCCATTAGTTAACTGATTTTATAACTTGTAATCTCTTATTTTCAACCGCCTATACCTAAAAGTGATAGTTCTTGCTGACTAAAACAACTACCTGATTGGTATAATTTTCATGTAAAAAAACACAATTGTGTAGAGCCGATGATGGAGGACTAATTAAAGAGGAATATATACATTTCTTCGTTCATTATTTTTCTCAAAATGTGTAAATGAAAACTTGTTAATTACTGAAATGAAGCGATTGTGTTCATCCACAGTTTGAAAACAGGAAGTAATACAGAAAGTGACTTGAAGGTGTTGAGTTTCACCTTCAGCAGGGTCATAGGTGAGTAGTCCTAATGAAGAGTCCCAAACTAGGACAAAACAACTGTCCAGGAAGTAAGGCAGTAAGTAAGTAGTCACTTAGATTTAAGTGAATCTCTAACTGATATAAGCTTGTGATCTAGTGTAGAATCAGTCAAATCTCTGCAAAGCAGCACTGGATAATCAGGAATTCTTCGAATACTGAATATAGTTATTTATGTTTCAAAACAGATTCATAAAATTCTAAAGCGTTCGGATGTTAATAGTGATAACACTGTTATTTTCTACATTGTTGTTATTACTGATGAATCATGGTAAAATAGGAATTTTAAAAAAATCGTATACATACGTAAATATACACTGCAATCAACGATACTTTTAGCCTAATCTCTCTGTCTATCTCATAAATTTATCAATATAGGCTTACATTAAAACGAAGGTCGAAATTCCATGAAACGCAACAACAATATGCAATATGCACAGGGTATATGTATAACATTTACATTACTTCTCAGCTTATACATTTGTACTTCATGAACTAGATTTTCGAAATAGAACTCTTCATACGAATGAAACAGTTTAAGTTGTTACAAAATTCATATAGGATATAAGTGTAGGAGAAGAAAAAGCTTAAAAGAACTTTAGTGAACTGAAAGGTATGGAAGGAGAGTGAATGCATCTAAGTCACTGAGATCAGCTTTTATCTGTATCATTAACAGTCTTCAGTAACTGGTCCTTAATATCTACAGTATCCCTTTCAGCAGTCTGCATCTTCTTGCATCAATCCAAAACAAAAGTCAAATTTTGATCGATGCCAGATTTTGATTTGATCACACATTTTACTCTCCTCCAGACTACTCTGGTGTCAGTTAATATTTTTCGTTAAGGATAGTGTTAGTTTGGTGTGCGTAATACGCATAGCAAGCAAATCAACTGAAGTAGCTTCACAACCATATCGATTAAATTTCCCTACTTACTTAATTTTAATATTATTCACCAAGTAATATCATCTAATGCCTGAGACAGAACACAAAGACGCATGTCTAAATACAACTAGCTTTTTTCATAAGCTACATTTTTAACGGCCTTATTTCACATCCATGAAGGAAGACAGTGGACTATCTCGTTATTTGATCGATAGTCAGATATCAAGTTTACTTCAGAGATGACGTGAGTTGACAAATGATATACGACTCTTTTGCATTCTATCTCAGATCTTGCTAGCAGTCACTCTGTGAAGCTTTCCGAATAAGTGAACTGGTCAACACATACGATCATTTTACCTCCCATCCTGAAACTAGGACTTGGTGAAGTAGTATCATCTTTCATTTGACTGTGGTCAACCAAAATTTAGACATATCAAGATTTCTTCCAAAGGTGTTCAGAAGATTGCATTTTGCCAGAAGGATTATATTATCAGCGTACACTAAATCGATTAGACTGCTCTCTGGTAACAAGTCGAGTTTTTATCCGTTAAATTTGACTTTATTCACATCTATCAGTGTAGTCATGATAAAGTTAGGTGAAAATGGGGAAACACAGCATCCCCGACCAACACCAGTGACTGTCAACACTTTAACTGAAAACTCTCTGTAAGCACTAACATGGATGCACAAGTTCAAGTACAGTACCTTAATTAGTTTAATATAGTTTCTTACCATTCCCCTCACGGACAAACATTGCCACAGTGTCCCCTGGTAGATGGAGTCAACTGTCGCCTTCCGGTCAAGAGATATGTCAAGTTTTGGATACGGTAAGTATATCTGACTCCCAGAATATGTCAAACGGTGAAAATACGAACAAAATGTTTTTGTCTGGGGGTAAATCCTGACTGATGAACGTTGGATGTGCTTCTTCTTAACACCATTCAGCCCACGCATGATTACTGGACTTGAAATTTTAGATACTAAGTTAGTCAAGCTTGTCCACCTGTGATTATCACAACAAGATTTATTTTCCTTCTTATAGACTGAGACAATCGGTGATTTACACTGATCCAGCGGGACTGTCTCACATTCCCTCCCATCACTTAATGTTTTAATTAATAGTTCATTGCCACTATTCTTAAACACCTCTAGAGTCATACCATCAGGTCCTTCTGCTTCGCATAGATTTATATTATAGAAAGCCTATACAGTCATAATTACAGTTAGAGGACCGATTTAAACATCATACACAAACAGATTTTGAATACTGGATAAACTTAGCGTGTCTGCTGACCAGTTGAACCACTTCTCAAAGTGACACCAACATTCCAGTCATCTAATTCTCTGAAATCTTTTAGCTTATCAGTCAGTCTTTTTTTAAAAGCCACAAATGGTTCTAATATGCATATAATCCGCATAAACAGCACAGTTTATTTTTATTTTGAAGATTTAAGTATCAATTTCACATTTTATAACAGATAATGTTACATTAGACGAAGTATATTTTGCTACACAATACCGTTCGAATATGTACCATTTTTTTAAAATCACAATAAATTTCTCTTGAAGGCTAGTGAAGGCTTGAATTTCCGTTAAATGACTGATACATATTGTTGATGATTATCAACTGGCATGAAATCTAAATGTGTGCCTAACAAACATTCTCATCTCATTCTGGCAGGTAATTTAAACAAAAATGACAATAAAGATAAACAGAAATTAAAAAATGTAACATGATTCTGTAGATTCAAAATATAATTGATCCCTAAATGTATATACTTCTAGTAGTCAGTTCATAAGGGTCGGATGTTATATTTTTATAATAGACTTTCATTTAGATACTATCTGTAATGACAATTTGTGTGTGAGATTTGTGGTTAAATGCCAAACAACCCCACATCATGTGACCTAGAACTAGATCCTTGTCCAACACAGACTTTTAAACCTCACCTTGCCTTGTTCGCCAGCTGATAGCTAGTTACTTGGAAAAGAATGAAAGTTGGGCTTGAAGCTAGGAAACCTATTCCGTTAAGGCGATATGTCTGCTGAAAATCCAAGCCCTCTAACATGAAAACTTATGCTTCAACTAGAACTCAAGAAAGGATACACTAATGATGACCTACAAGCATACTGCTTTTGAACTTATTATACTGATGACATTATAGTGATATATTAGTGGCACTCAGGGAATTTAGTAGACTTTTAAATAAATGCCTCCAAAGAATGCGGTTGCTTTAACTTAAAAACTTTCTATAAACAGTTTATCAGTTGAATACTAACATTTAGTTTAAACCACAATATCGTTTTTCTCGTTATGCACTACATATGGAGAATATTATATGTACAGGGGGTTAACAAATTGTTTTATTGTACTAACACACTATTCTTCTATGAAATGATAAAAAATTAAGTGAAAAAGTAGGGAGAATAAGTAACTTCAAAAGTATACAAAGGCTGAATTGAATTTTTGATTTTCCCGTCGATTGATTGGACCGAAGTGCTCGGTCTCAGGTTGACATGTCGGCTTCTTGTGCAGATGCTTCGACGATGTCTGGGTATTTGATTAGTATACGATTGGTGGATGGTGGCTAGCAGTGGAATCCAGGATGCGCATTTCGTCCTATTTGGGACTCGTCACTGGATGTTCGTGCCTCAGTGAGTGATGATCACTCACTGAGTGCACGAACATCCAGATGACGAGTCCCAATAGGACGAAATGCGCATCCTGGATTCCACTGCTAGCCACCATCCACCAATTGTATACTAAGTATACAAAGGCTATTTATAAAATTGTAAAGTTTCTCAAATTTGATGAGTTTAAGTTGAAAAATGAATTGTACATTGAAATGATATCTGAGTTACAGAGGACTTTAAAAATGAATGTTTACAATAAGGAGAATAAATAATTAGTCTGTATGAAAAAGGTTATGTAAGGTTATATCAATTTAGATTGAATTAACTGACTAATGTCAGTCATATATATAAATGTTTGAAATAGAACCCTTAAATATGAAGTCAGTTTTATAATCATAGTTTACTTATACACTCTGATCTAGTTTCAACATTTTATGTTATAATCTGAATTTGTACGAGTAGTAGTCACTTGTAAATGCATATTTGCCCTTAGATTATTAATTAATTAAGCGAAATATTCAATGATGGTGTGTGTACTACAAAGTGTAATTAATATCCAAATTTCTATCATGGTTTAATATACAAAATGAATGGTATTCAGATCGGATTACGTTTTCGCGAAGAAAATCAAACAGTCTGATGTTAGCGACACTAGCGGAGAGATATACGCACCCAACTTTCAACCAATTGGCCGCATATTCTAATCCCGCTGTATCTAATTCAGCATAGGCAGTTGAGTTGGGTGTTATCACCCTTCAGTCAATAAGTGTGGCTCATATCCTGCTGAAAAAAAGATCTGGTCTGAGTTTACAAAGTGCCTTTGCTTCAGCTGTACTTTAATGTATACAGCCCAGTGTGAGAAAGACATTATCTCTTTTTTATTAGAATATAACCCTTATATAACAGCTAATTAAGAAGTGATGTATTAATATAAAACATATTACATGCATGAGTGGAAAATTAAAGTTTTCTTTTAAACTACTTATTCGGAAGAAGTAGTATTCGTCATATGCGTCTGTGGCTCAGTGTTACAATGTTTACCGGCCACGTCTCATTTGGCCAAGGGTTCGATTCTTGGCCAACACACTCCTTAACCTCGCCATGCTTCGTTTACTAACTGGTAGAAAGCCTGTAGAAAAGGGTAGACTGAGCAGTGGGTAGAATACCAGCAGTTACACCCATCATTGTAAATTAAATAAGACATAGGTTGTGGCTAAATATTCGGATAATACAAAAATAGGATAGTTGCACTGATTGACTAATAGATTAAGTAATCTCATGCTAGTTTTGTTTTTCTTACGACAAACTGATTAGTTAATGTGATTACAGCTGTTTTCATTCACTTTGTTTTTTTAATTAACCGGAATTTCTTTTTTCACTGAAATTCTGCAGTTATGATAAGGCGAGTTAGAGAGAGTGCGTCAGTGGTTCAGTGGTAGACTACTCGTCAAACACGCATGTGATCCGATGTTCGATCTCCAGTCGCCACAATCCTTAACCTCTCTTAACCGGTATTAATCCCGGTAAAGAGAGACGACTGGGGGCTGGAGGCCAGCAGCTACCTCCGTAAGCAATAAACATCAATGCAACTGAAACTTCAAAGCTGAAACTTGAAGCCTTATATTCCATTGGGAATGTGAAGGAATAAAAAAAGGCGACAAATAGAAAAAGAAACCCACTAGATCGATGCGCTTGAATAATTATTCGCATTATGATATTTCTTTTCAAATAATACCTACACTCTGATAAGGTATGGTATTAGATTTTTAGTCAATCACTGTTCAGTTTGTCGTTACCAATATGATTAAATGGTTCTGAGTATTGCCTGGTATCTGTCTGCCAACATGTTTTAAACTCGATGAAGCACAGTTTCATATCCAGCTATTCGATTTTAGTGAAATATCTTGTTTGATCCTGTGTATTCATCCTGTCGTTGATCATTCACCACCGGCACACAATTAATATCTTCATGAAAAGCATATCTCCTCACAAGATTCATGTTCTCGTCAATTGGAGGTGAAGAGAGAGAGAGAGAGGGAGGTAGATAGAGAGACAGACCTAGCCATTAATCTATTAATCATTGACTGTCGTCTGTAGCAATGTATACTATTATACATGCAATACTAATATAGATAATTAATAATCATAATATAGGCAATAAATAGGCATAATATCTAAAGTTGGAAATCTTACGACATGAATGACATAATAAATTTGTTCAAATTTCTTGGATTAATTGCATTTCTAAGAGATTGACGAAATTTTTTCAAAACTTCTCTCAGCTCTATTTCATCCTCAGCATCTGCGGCCTAAAAAGAAAAGCAGAAAAAGAAAGGAAGATGAGTAAACTATTGACCAAGAGTTAATTTGTTACTGGTAAGCATAGATTTGCCAGTGAACGATACATTTCTTTTTAACATAACACCCAATAAAAAGAATCAAAATATGGAAGTAAACCAAAATGCAGATCTGTTCATATGGATCAAATTTGTTTGTCGTGAATGCATACTGTGTGAGTCAGTGATTCAACTACCCGTATGGTCCTTCGTTCAATTCCCACCCAACGCATAGATTTACCTCCATTAGCCGGTTGTAAGCACGCAAAATGCTATGGTTAGGAGAAACTCTAGTATCATTTTGTAAATCTTCACTAGAACGTATAATATTCTGTATGTTCCTTATAAAGAATGAATGTTTGTCGTAACTGTTTTACAAATGTCTCATAAAAAATTAATAAAAAATAACTAAGCGGTGTCTATAGGCGTCTGTGGCACAGCGGTTGGGACGCTTGCCTACCATGCATATGGTCCGGGGCTCTATCCCCGGCCGACACACTCCTTGACCTCGCTAAGCCAGAAATAATCCTGGTGAAGAGGAAACGTTGGGCATGCTGTAAAATTAAACACTGCTACAGAAACTTCAACCCACTAGCTTGTAGCCCTATGTTTCACTGGAAATGTGAAGGAAAGAAAAAACAGTGATGTCTATGAGTGATTTGTGAGTATATTTACGTCACATTAACATCAGATGTAGTCACTTTTAAAGTTAGCGTTCATTTATATAGTGTAACTTATTTGCATGTGAACTGTCTAACATTAATCAGTATTCACTAGCAGTATGCACCCATTACTAGGGCTTGAATCTTGGACCTTCAGGTGAACCATTCAACCACTGGGACCCACCTCAATGGCTAGACCTTGAGTTCTAACCTCTACAAATTCGTGAATTTTTAGCGCGATTAGCACCAGTTAATGTCATCGGTGATTATTTGTCCTCATTCAGGACCAGGTGAACGCCTCTAGCACTTTATTAATAGTTTAACAAAGAAAGTTATTTATTTCAACCATCTGAATAATATTCATTTCATTTTCATTAACCGGATTATAATAGTTGTTATGATGGGTACATATAACGTATTAGGCTATTAAGCCATTCAAAAATGGTTACGAAATAGTTACACTAAGGTTTTTGACAGTCGATATAATTTTATGAGACTGAGATAGTAGTGATTAATGGAATCCACGAAATCAGGCTTCAGGACATTTACGCCTCAAAGACATTGGCCAACAGAAGTTAGAAATTATGAACTATCAGATTCCGTTCCAGTGGCGGAATGGTCAACAAGTTCGCCTCATAACCCGAAGGTCTTGAATTCAATCGTCAGTGAGGTTATGGCTGCGTACTCCTGAAGAGTGTCGAACTAGTGGGGGGAACAGTTGTTCAGCACTCTCTGACTTACAGTTGTCTTCTAAACGATGTCAATCCCCCCAACTAACCTGGGACTTCTTTTGGTTATGAAATAAAAACATAATCATATTTAGCCTTAACTTTTGTTAAATTCTATCCTTAAGATAAGGAAAAATAATTATATATTGTATTAGACAATGAAACTTTTGATTGCGTAATGAGTTGAGAGTAAAATCGGTCTTATAAAAATAGACATTTCAGTCGAATTACACAATGAGAAACAGAATACTTTTAAGTAATAATGACGAAATGGAAAACATAGTAAAAATAGTAATAATAATAATAACAATAATAAATTCGTAATTAACAAGGGAAAGCCATAAGTGAAAGGAAGTTAAACTTGAAACTTTAAAACTGTAGTACAGGAAATTATTTCTTGATAATTCCATTATCTAACTACATTTATCAATAATGATTAAAGCTCATATAATATTTTTTTTAAAGATTCAAACACATGCAACTTTTACTGGAGAGATTAAAAATAAGTTATTCAAAGGAAGGAAGGAAGGATTATGTAAATCCCTACTATATTAATTATATACGTTATATCCAATTATTTTAACGGTTGAAAGACAGTGAGAAATGAAGGTAGATGACGAAGAGGAAATGAGTTTTCACTGAGCATGACTCGTGTATATTTTATCTGCCTAATTTTTTTTTGCATTTATTTTTAGCCTGTGAAGTTTATCACGTGCAAAATTCTCAGGATTAACAAAATCACCAAAACGAAGAGGGGTTTTTTCCCCTATATTCCTTGAAACATTAGTATAAAGTTAGCTGCCAGCATTGAAAGACTGAATTGTAATTATTTGTATTCAGCAGTTCTATTTAATACTCAGTAGTAACTTGTTAAATAAATCCTTTGAGCACTAATATTAATAATAAGGTTTTATACAAATGAAACATTGTTATTAGATGGCTGAAGGAGATCGATATAAAGCCTTAACTAACTTAGGTTTCGTGCATCTTGGCCCTCATCAGTCAGCAAGGAGCATCTGAAATCTTGAAGGAACTCATGTCCTTCCTGAGATTCAAAATTTAGTCATCCAGTGCTGCAGTCGGAGACAGGCTTCGCATTGACCTTTTGTAGAACTGTAAAGGATATTTTGATTGGGCGTTAGGTAGTTTGGTGCTGGGAAAATTGCTTCAATCGAGTTTACAATGTGGCTACCATGCTAGGTGTCTTGATATCACCTAGGCATATATCAGTTTGAATGTGTGGTGTTTTTTTGTAAACACTAGTGTTTAACTTCTCATCTTCTTTTGCTTTTTATGTTACAATCTAACATTAGAAGCTCTCCTTCTTGATTTTCCAAATTCATAAGTGAATTGAACTGCCTCTACCTTTGAGATAATGTGTCCGATATTTGGATTTCCGATTATCCCACGCCTTGTCAGTAAAAATAGGATTGGTGAAATGTTTAAGTAATGGGGCTCAAAAACTAGTACAAAGGAAAATCTAAGACAGGAATTGAGGCATATAAGAGAAGCTTTGAAACTTAATAATTACCCTGATAAATTAGTCTGGAAGTATGCAGGAAATTGTAAAATTAAAATTAGTAATAATGGTAGTGATAGTGAGAATAATAATAATCATATTAATGATGACATGCGTATCATGCATTCTCAGGATAATGACAACACCAACAATAGGGAATATAAATCATCAATAGTACTTCCATACAAAAGAAGGAACCTCGGAAACCTTACGGAGAATTCCTTACAGTAAAGGAATAAAAGTGGTTGGTATTCAAATGCACAAACCCAATTAGAAATAAGCTTTGTCTGTTGAAGGATCCTTTGGAGCCAACTAAATAAAACAATTTAGTTTATCTAATACCATGCTGGAATGATTGTCAGGTCAAATATATAGGTCAAAGTAGTTGAACAGGTGCAGTCAGACTAGCACAGCATAAAAACCTAGCAAAATCTAGATTGGTTGACTCGAATAAGATAAGAAATCTAGAGAATAGTTCAGCTATAGCACTACATGCAATTACACAACCATACACTAGGGCAAGATAAGGGGACAGTTTTAAAATCTAGTTAAAAAGGGTGGAGGGAGATGTTGATGACAACGGAAGCCTTATTCATCAAATCAATGGCACACACGTGTAACAGGAATGATTCAATACCTGTCTCAGATATCTGGAAAATTCTACTACCCCTACGACAAATAGGAAGGAATAATGAAAACTATAAAACGGAAGTTTCGAAATCGTACGATTTATAATTGATATGATTATGAACAATGATAAATTGTGTTCAAAACTTTTTCATACAGTAAACAATACTGTCTCACTCAATGTTTGATGTATGGTACGAAACAGCTGTCCAGTACTCCCTGGTTTTCCAGTGGTTCGCTAACTGATGTCAGCTCATGATGAAATTCTCCATCCAATCAAACAAAATCCCTAGATAACCAATACTGGAAAATTAATCTGATACTCACTAGCGACTGGCCCTATTCACGTAGTTAACCTGCGGTTCTAGTGGAAAGCCGTGGCTAGTAGGATACAGCAGGTTAAAGGTGAGGCAGTAAATCATGGAAGGAGATATTGCTCAGTCGTTGGCCTGTGTCATGAATTGGCAGAAGTTGGAAATCATGGGTTAACCACTGAAGAGTAGGGTTCCAGTGGCTTGACAGCTCTACGAGCTCTCTAGTTTTGTAACCAGTAGGTCCTGGGTTCGAACCATGATGGGTGCGTACCGATGAAGAGCCATAAACTGGGCTGATAAGACGGCTGTCTACTACTGCTTGGTGATTTGCTAACGGTTCTCTAATTATTGTCAGCTCATGATGAAATCCTCCAACCAAATATATATATATATATATATATATATATATATATTGATTGGAGCTTGATTCCACACTGTCTTTTTGGTACAAGTATGGAATTTTCACCATGCATATCAGTAGCCCAAATTTTGAAGGCCGACCACAGATATCAGGTGTGCGTTGGCAGGGGATCGAACCTCGGACCATGTGAATGGTCGGCGAGAATCCTAACCACTGTTCCACCGACATATATATATATATATATATGTATATAACAAATTAATATGCAATTAAATACTACCAGAGTGCCCAAGTTTTACACATATATTAGGATGAAGGATATTATTGGTAATGTTATTTTCCATATTTTTAGCATTCAGGTTGCATCATTTCTACTGCAAGACGCTGTACGAGGATTGTTGTGTGGTCAGACTCAACTTTCAGCCTACATATGTTATATAATGGGAAAAGCATTAATTAGGGCAAAAACAGTCGACTCATAGTTCCCACTTTACTGATCAACGGAATGTTTATTTATTTCTATGCATGACCTACATGTATATAGAAAATGACAAAAAAACAGAACAAATAAAATAATGAATACACTTGGAATAAATCTAGATAACGGTGAGTAGGTAGTAATGGAGCGAAGTTAAGAGAAACTGAGTTTTCTCCCTATTGTGAAATGAAAGCATACACAGATATATATAAACTGAATGATTAATGTGATACATCTGTCAGGAAACCTCAATCAATAGATACACTTAACCTTAGAAAAGAGAAAGGAAAACAACAAGATATGGATGGAAAAAACAAATAACAATTAAGGATAACCTGCTAAATTTACTTGAGTGTATGTATATCCTGAGAGGAATTCATTGATTAGATAGTTTTAAACAACAGTATTAGTCTAGCAGGAAGTCAGAGAAATAACTTCTGAAGGTGTAACGGAAGCTTTTTTAAAAATGTAACAATTGACACCTTATTTTGTGTTTCAGCTAGGTATATACATATATTTACTAAAAATGTTGCTGCCGTTGATGATGGCGATGATGATGGAGACTGGGAAATTCCTCCCACTCTAGGTCATATGAGGACAAAGTAATCGAAATAAAGATAATTTTTTTTTTAATTGGAAAAATAGATAGTAAACATCATTAAATATCTAGGTTTATCTATTATGCATACGTAATTTCTGCGTTTACTTTACGTGCTAATATTAATTGAAGGATAATTTAGAACAGCTAGGCACATAGACCAATGTATATAAATTTGCTAAGGCTTTATCAATAAGCCACAGTAAGTAGGTCAGATCAATGCTTTCATTCATGAATATTTTCACTGTGGATATCGTTACACCATTGCTTTTATCTACCTGTAAAATAGATTCCCCATAGAAATACTGTTAGATTGATGTTTAAGGTTATTCGGACAAACTCAGACAACAGAAAGAGTATTTCATTCAGATAGTTTGTTAGGAATACGTTGAAGTCTTGCTTCTTTTCTTTTTGATTGCAGTTCTGAAAACAAAAATTCTTATATTCTACGTAGCTTATAACTAATTTTGACAGTCTACTTTCATCAGCTACACGGGACATTGAAAACAGAAAAACTGAAACAGATATTTTATTTGCGGTTGAAAACTTTGAGTTTAATGGGGAAAACATACCATTTGTTTACTGATAAACTTTTTATTCAAGTGTCGGTTTGTAGAGATTTGATTGGTTACGGGATTTCATCATGAGCTGACATCAATTAGAGAACCACTGGAAAACCTGGGACAACCGTTTCGTCCCATTTTGAGACTCTTCAGCAGTACGCACCCATTGGGATTCGAACCCTAGACCTTCTGGTTGCAAGGCGAGTTCGTATACCATTAAGCCACTGGGATCCGATCCAAAGTCCATGGATTCTCACCTCTGCCAATTCACGACATAGCGCAACCCGTAGCCAATGTCTTTGGAGAGTATTTGTCCTCAGGTCGGGTATGAGGATTTCCAATGGTCCTCTAACTGATGTCAGCTCATGATGAAGTCCTGTAACCTATATACTTTTCAGCATTATGAATAATTGACCGATTGACTTTAAAAAAAGAAACCTCATAAAACTCAGAGCAAAAGTTCATAAGTTCAAGTTGTCAAACTAGCAAATAATGACTGTGTGCATTAGTGTTCCACTTTAGCCTGACTATTTAAAAATGTCATCCTAGGAAAGTGATGAGATTAAATTGTACGGTACATCAAATTAAACTTGTCTTAGTCACACAAGTGAAACATGTTGTTATTATTATTCCCTTAGGTTTCGAGTGGAACGTACACCTTCAACAACACATCACCACTTTGTTCTGTTTTCTGTTGTCCTCTTCATCTGGGTGCACGATTGCTCATAACCTCTCATCTTCTCCCCATATGATCTCTTCTATGTCACCATCTCGCTGACGACCCATTCGTCTCCTCACACTCCGATTATACTCGAGCTACGGACTGTATTATGCCCGATGTCATTCGATGGTTCCCCTAATGTATGCCCGATCCGTCTCTATTTTCTCCTACATATTTGTTGAGTGATCGGCTCTTGGTTGGTTTGTGCCCACAGTTTTTTGTTACTTATTCTTTCTTGCCTGCCGTTTGATATCCAGCATGCGCTCAGCGAAACAACTATTGATGAAAGTCTGTCACCTGTTGGAAATTCTTATCGTGGCACGCCAAGTTTCTGATCAGTGTAGAGGGGCGATTATTGCATTTGTGTTGAAAATGTGAATTATGCTGAGTTACCGCAGAAGATTTTCAAATTAGCTTCAGGTTGATGAAGGCATATCTTGCCTTTCCTTTCATTCATACATGAACTTCAAATAATTAAATTATAAATTAGAACCAAAGTACTGTTTATTGTTCACTAACCTTCAAATTAAGGCTAATGCAGATGAATTATTTTAACAGTGATGTGTCTCCCTTGACAATAAATTCAACAATTCTGGACTGGATCTTGTATAAGACTTTGAAATGTCTCTTAGAAGATAGGAGACACTGTCTACTAGCCAGTGCTGCAAAATGGTATTCAGATGGAAGCAACTTTGTAAAAATGGATAACGTGATAACTTCAAACAGATCATTTTACTACAAATATTTTAGCCGAAATTGTATTTTTTAAAATCATAACATTGCGTTGGATGTATTTATGATCTGTTAATGTGTGATATGTACTGATTGCAGTGGTCATCTGTGTTTTCTTAACGTCGACAGTTTGTCTAGAACATGGAAATTATTGCTTTAATGGCCATTAAGGAAATCTCATTATAAATTTGTGAAATATTTTAAATAATTACCTAACTTTTAATATATATAAATATATATGCTCATTCAATAGTGTGAAATATTCCTACATCATGAATTAAAAGTCAGTCTGAGTTGAAGAATATTCTTTTCAATAATTTCTCCTCTTGAGGTTCGTACAGCTATAAAATATAATTCAAGTGTTGGTTTGTAGGGATTTGATTGGTTTCAGGATTTCATCATGAGCTGACATTAGTTAGAGAACCATTGGAAAACCTGGGAGTACTGGACAGCTATTTCGTCCTAGTTTGGGACTCTTCAGCAGTACGCACCCACCGGGATTCGAACCCGGGACCTTCCGGTTACAAGGCGAACTTGTATACCATTAAGCCACTGGGACCCGATCCAATGGTCCTTGAATTCTAACTTCTGCCAATTCACGACATAGCGCGACCGCTAGCCAATGTCTTCGGCGAGTATTTGTCCTCACACCCGACCAGCTGCACCCTACTGGTCACGACTTCCCACTGGAACCCAGGTAACTACCTACCTGAATAGGGCCAGTCACCAGTGAGCACCTCATTGGTATTCAAGTGTTGGTTTGTAGGGATTTGATTGGTTTCAGGATTTCATCATGAGCTGACATTAGTTAGAGAACCATTGGCAGAACCATTTGCAGATCTGCAAATCTGGTCTTTCTTTCTCTATCAAAATAACAGATTAGTTATGGGGTGTCAAAATAATTGGTATGCTTATGTGACAAACGTTCTAGGCTGAAATCAAATAACAAATATTGTGAAATAGGAGAGTAGAATGTAAGGTAGGAATTGAAAATTCAGTTCAAGATTATAAAACGTGTCAGATGAGTGGCTAGTACAAAGTAGTGTATATTAAAGAGAAGGTAGCAAGAATGCAATGAGAGTTTCATAATGAAATAACGAATGTGTGGGATGAAACAGGTGGAGGCATATAATGAGAAAAAAGATAATATCACTAATAATAGGTCCGGATAGTATAAATGGAAAATTCAATGGCATTGAGAGAATGTTTGCATTTTTTTTCCTTCACGTTCCCAGTGGAACATAGGGTCTCAAGCTAGTGGCTTGTAGTTTCTGTAGCAGTGTTTAATTTTTACAGGATGGGGTTGCGTCGGTGGCACAGTGGTTAGGATTCTCGCCGACCATTCACATGGACCGAGGTTCGATCCCCTGCCAACGCACACCTGATATCTGTGGTTGGCCTGCAAAATTTGGGCTACCGATATGCATGCTGAAAATTCCATACTTGTACCAAAAATACAGTGTGGAATCAAGCTGTAAATCAAAAAATGCCCAGCCTTTCCCCTTTTTCAGCATTATTTCTGGCTTAACGAGGTAACAGAGTTCGTCGGTTGGGGATCGAACCCGGACCATGTGCATGGCCGGGGAGCGTCCTAACCGCTATGCCACCGACGCAAAAAAAATATGGAACGCTTCACGATTTTGCGTGACGACTAATAATAATTGTAATAACAAGCAAAGAAAAAGAAAAAAACTAAAAGCGATAAGGGGAAGAAGCACTCTTGGTGAGAAGAAGTATCATTAGTCCAAGTTTGGCCATGGTTGGAACAACGTCTGGATGTGTTCCTTTTGGATACAAAGTCCCGGTTTACTCTATCTTATTGAAACAGCTTCAGCTATGCGGAGGGGACGTAAACGAACTGTACGTGATAACGACTTCGGAATTCGGTATATAACCCTGAAGTCTGTGTTGGCGTCGATTTAGTGTCCAGTATCGACCAAGTGTGACAAAATCGAGCTTTTTATACACTTAATTTCTCCCTTGCTGAACCAAGCTGATAAATGTTCTCGAAGCCGTATCCGCCGCATAGCTGGCTATCATTGTAAGGACCACAAATGTTTTATTTTGTAATTGCAAGAACCTGAAAAGGAGGAATTATTCAAAAGAATATTCTTCGTTCAGATATTCTCATTCTCCTAGCGATTCTTAGCTGCTTTTCCAGCGGTAAGATAAGATTTTTATCAATGTCTTTTGTTCATTCATCCATATGACTAAGTAGATTGCGCATGAATCCTTTCATATCTTATTCACATAACATTAATAAATGATACTTAAGCTAATACCTTTTCTAAAAATCACATTTCATTTCTAATCCAGTGAAAATCATTATTTGTTTTAACCGAATGAAAGGCTAAATCTTATTCGTGAAATTGGATAGGTAAAAAAATATCTGAAACAGGTTATTTTGAATATGTTATATTATAGTACAAAAAATTATTCATACACATAGATATTTGAATGCAAATTACGTAGATTTGTATTACATAAGACTTATTTTATAGCTGGCGGCAATCATTTTCATTGCATAATCTATGGAATTCATCTCCAATCCATTATATATTTATATATGATTGGTTGTATATTTTCAGATCTTAAAATCTGGTGAATATTACGAGAAAGGCTAGTGGTTGAGGCAGCTAGTATTTAAATTATTGATCAGAGACTATCTGATCCCATCTGACGTGAGTAAGAGAGGGAGAGTTCGCAAAGGTACAGATGGCATTTAGCCAGGTGTAAGTACTGAGTACAAAAAGGAAGCCTCATAAAGGCTTTCTTATGAATTATCTAAAATAAAGATTTGTTATATAGATAGTAGTCAGCTTATATTAAAAGCAAACTACCGGTGACATTTGTAAACATCAGTATTATGAATTAATAAGTCATTTTAGTGTGTGACGCATAAATTTTCCAAGTTCTGGTCTTGTAGGGGCTTTTCTTGGTTAGTTGGAAGATTTCATCATGAGCTGACATCAGTTAGAGAACCATTGGATAACTTGAGAGTACAATTCACATAATGGTGCACCCATTGACTGAGTATTGGTTTTTAGAAGAACTGAACAAACCTATCCCTGCCTCTTGTGAGACGAGACCGGCATGCAGTATCATCCTGTGACGCTGTGGCTTAATAGTGTATGAACTCACTAGCCTTCCAACCAGAACGCCCTAGGTTCGAACCCCGGTGGTGGGCGGGTGCGTGCTGTTGAAGAGTCCCAAACTGGGCTGACGAAACAGCTGTCCAGGACTCCCAGGTTTCTCAATGGTTCTGTAACTGATGTCATCTCATGACGAAATCCTTCAACCAATCAAATGTAAAGAATACATTAAAGACTTGTCAAAACGTCATCAGCAGTTTTTAGGCAGTAAAAAACTATTGTTTCAGGACGTTAGTTTATGAAGTGTCATATCAAACCTCAAGTGACGTAAATGGCTGACATTCATTATTTTTCTGAATAATATTAAGAATAATACTAAAAACCATTAGACATTATCATTACTATTATTGCTAGGTGAAATCTTAGATATTACTCCTAAAAAACAATTCCAATGAAAATGTATTATTCTTACTGAAATGATTAATATTAATTATCATGATGGAATGCAAATATTTTGCGAGGCTATGAAGTACAAAGAGACGATGAGTTGTTTTGTTTTGGTCTTCACTCAAGAAAAAACTGATAGACTTATCTTCCTTTTCATTTTATAAATAGTTAGGAAAATGATTAAAGTAGCAGCATATTTCGACTGTTTTAAAGAATCATCAGGCTAAAGAAGATCCATTGAGAAAAACAATTTAAGTGCCTTTTTTTCCGTATGAAATTCAAGAGATTCAGACTACGAAATAAATATATAGAAAATCTCAAGTTAACTGTAGTTTTCGATAAGGAAAGGAAGACGAAATTTGCAGTATAAAATGATATCATTCTATTTCACAGGTTCTCATCAGCTGCAGACTACCTGAAATTACAATGGTTATATATATGATAATAACATACTTTAATGTTCGAGTGGTGGTAGAAAAGAGATACCATAAAATTGACGCATCTAAATGAAAGCATTACAATGTTTTTAGTTTAAGTTTTCATCATCAATTTGTACGCTTTTAAGATATACAATTCAAATTCAACAATCAACTTTACCGACAAACCGATGGGGTCGCGATGGGTTCGCCTCTGGGACCTATCCTGGCTGATATCTTCATGGGCTACCTTGAGCAGACACAACTAAGTTCTGCTATCAATGGAACTACCTACTATCGCCGATATGTTGATGCCACATTTGTTGTTTGCAACGATATGGATCACGCATCGGTACTATATGATTGCCTAAATGAGATACATCCAAATATCAAATTCACCATGGAATATGAACATAATAATGAGTTCAATTTCCTAGATCTAAATGTAAAAAGAACAAAAGAAGGCGTGGTCGAAAAGTCCATCTATAGAAAAGAAACCTGGACTGGGCAATATCTTCACTATAACAGCTTTTGTCCCATAAGCTATGAACGTGGATTAGTGAGGACTTTGTATGACAGAGCCAGGAAGCTATGTTCACCGAACAGGGTCGAAGAAGAATTAGTTTTCGTCGAGAAATGCCTAAGGGAAAATGAATACCCTAAGGGATTTATTCAGAAGTACAGCAGAGAAAAAGATGAGAAAGAAAATCATCCAACTGTAGAAAAGAAGTGTTTATCTGTCTACCATACAAAGGAGATGCAGTGTCACAAACTATTGACAAAAGTCTGAAAGGTGCAATAAATAGAAGCTTCCAGCAGCAAAACTCATAACAGTATACAGCACCACTCCTTCTTTAATCCACTCAAAACTGGATAAATACCCTGCTGATTGTAATTTCAGGTAGTCTGCAGATGATGAGAACCTGTGAAATAGAATGATATCATTTTATACTGCAACTGCAAATTTCGTCTTCCTTTCTTTATCGAAATTTATCAAGGGAACCAAATGTATGAATTAACTGTAGTTTCTTCCTTAGAGTGACATCTAAGTAGATGAGGAGTCTATTGAGTAATATTATATGACATACTAGCTCTCGAATGGGATCGAAACAGGGAACGATTCAAAGTTGGACGTGATTCCAGTAGTAATATGAAGTAGATCGCATGAGGATGGAATGAGTCCTTATGAGTAGTCTTAGGGATAGCTAAATACGACTACAAGATACAGAATGAATGAATGGACTTCTCACTAGAACTGCAGGAAACTTTATTCTACAGGCAGTCAATAACGAGGATCAGATTAATTTTTAAGAGTTATTTTAAAAAACTTCATGAAATTAAAATTAAAGTGAATAAGGGAGTTTCAGATTAATTTTTAAAAGGACTTATGAGTTGCAATAATTGTGTGTACTTGACAATAATAGTGAGCCATCGTCCATACCACATAAATTTATTTGATAGAATACATAATGATATGGTATTAATAACCGCAAGAGATTTGAAACACAGTTTGTTACTCGTAATCATATCAGCGTATTCACATGACTCCCTCATTTACTTTGTATGGTTTTACTTCTATCCTTGTTTTGATATGATTAAGCGTAAAGAATTTTACTTGAAACGTTTTATGGTTAATAATACTGTATCACTGTGTGTAATTGCAATTGAATCACAGTCAAACCTGTAACTTAACTTCGTTGACCTCGAGAAGGTCTTCGACAGCGCTGACGATAAAGTAATTTGGAAACTCCTTCAACACTACCGCGGGAAGTGCCCAAATCCTTATTCAACCTCATTCAACAGCTAGCTACCTGAAAATAAGACGTGTCAGTGAGGTGTTCGAAATGAATACAGTAGTAAGAAAAGGCTGCCTTTTATATCACCGCTGATATTCTTAATTTTGGTGGACTGGATTATACGTCAGACTGTGAAGAGCGAGGAAACAGGAATACGCTGGACGACGGATAAGGGGACTCTAGATTTTAATTTTTTTTTTTGATTACAGCTTGATACCACACTGTATTTTTTGGTACAGTTATGGGATTTTCAGCATGTGATATCGGTAGCCCAAATTTCGCAGGCCGACCATAGATATCAGGAGTGCGATGGCAGGGGATCGAACCCTGAACCATGTGCATGGTTGGCGAGAGTCCTATCCGCTGTGCCACCGACGCATAATGGGAAGTTCTTTTAGGGCCCCTGTTTTCAGATATATTTATGTAGAAATCGGAGAAAAAAATCGAAAGATTGCTATCAAACTTTACGCTTTTATAAACGTTGGATATGGACGAAATGCCAGATTACTAGCTTGCTAGGCTACTAGCTTACTAGTTTTCTAACCGGTCCCAAGCCCGGGTAAAGAGGGAGGGTTGGGGCGTGGTGCTAGCAACTCAACCCCTGATCTGGAGTTTGCGCGTGGATGGTTTATGTTTAGTGTCACACAAGCTGGTATACTTGAAGGAGAAAAACAATAAGCTGGCAGAGGTGGCAGCCAGAGAAGGCAGGACACCAGGTGAACATAGGGAAGATGGAAGTGATGAAGATATTCAACAACCAACAACAACAAGAAATTTGTAAGAGGTTACCCTCTTCAACTATATAGGAAGCATCGTTTCAAACATAAGCGGTGACACGGATGAATTTGTCAGTACTAGCCTGAATCGGAAAGGCAAGATACGCCTCCACCAACCTGAAACCAGTTTGGAGATTTTCTACATTGACTCAATCCAAATGTGAAATCAGTTAGTGCTTTCATACGGGTCAGAAACTTGCAGTGGGTCACGAAAAAGATTTCCAACAGGCTGCAAACTTTCATCAAAACAGCCGCCTTCGCTGGTACCATACTGAAGATCAAATGGCCAGAAAGAATTACCAACAATTAACTCTGGCTGGTAAGAAACCAAGCAAGAAGTCTATTGCTCAACACATATGTAGGAGAAAGTGGAGATGGATTGGGCATACATTGGGAAAACTGTCGAAAGACATCGCGGGCAATGAAGGCTGTAGCTCGAGTGGAATCGGGATGTGAAGCGACGAATCGGTCGTCAGTGAGAGGGTGACATGGAGGGGATCATGCAAGGAGGAGATGAGAGATTATGGGCAATCGTTCACCTAGATGAAGAAGACAGCAGAAAACAGAACAAAGTGGTGACTTGTTGTTGAAGACGTATGTTCCACTCGGAGACCAAGGGAATAATAACAATAAAAATACTGTGTGTAATGTCAAATGAAATTATGCAATATAGAACATTATTCCACCATTTTCTTGAGGTCCCACTTCAACATGAATCGAGCACCGGTGTTAAGTACAACCACCTGATTACTCAGGAGAGTTATTTTGAGTAAAAATCAAACATGTGTATATTGAGGTTTAAGGTTGTTTAAGTTGGTGTCCCTTCATTTTAACTTATAACTGTAAGCTTTAGAAAATGGTAGTATTGTATTTAAAGATATATTCAAGTATCTTTTAAATATTTTATTCTTTTATTTCCAGTGTAACATAGGGTTTCAAGCTTCAGCTTTGAAATCTCAATAGCAGTGGCAATTTTTACGGAATGGGATTGCTAGAATCACACCCAATCTTCTCTCTTCGTCAGGCTTACAACTAGTTAAGTGAGGTAATGGTGTAAGCTGGCTGAGAATCGAATTTCAAACCACGTGATGCGTGGTTGGCGAGCATGCTACTGCTGAACCAAACATACCGATAGGAACTTAGTTTATCTGATTACTAAGCAAGCTGTTAAGATGAAACCGGAATGCGAAGTGATAAGGTTGGGCATGCTTCCCTGGAGGATGTATAGGAGATCATATGATGAGAAGATAGTCGAATTTTATGGCCAGTCGTACAGTTAGCTGAAAACAACATCGATATAAGAATAAAACTTGTGCACTGTGGTAGAGTATAATTCCATTATGGGTAAATTTTTGTTTTGATAAAGTCTCACAGTGTTATACAGTAATGTTTACTGATGACCACGTTTCGAGCACAATTTATTGCCACTCATGATTATATCAAGGTACTACTCACACGACTTCTTAACTTCATTTATATAGTTCCATTATTTTTCACTTGATTTGATTGGCAGTAGTATTTTCCATATTTCAGGTATGAGAGATGAATCATTCCTTTTGAATGTGTTTGGTGTAGACCCTATCCCACCCTATTGTGTGATTGTGTATTAATGCATGCATTGCAACTGCTGAGCTTTTTTCTAAATTACTTATCTTCTCGGGGTCAACCATTCTTACCTTAGCTAAATTCTTATGTTCCGACAATCTGACTACCCCTGACCTACTAGTTTGACCTATGTAGTTGACCTCACATTCATTGTAGGGTATTTTGTGAATTATATTATTTTGTTTAATTGGATCCACCGGGTCTTTTAGTCTACACAGCTTGTCTCTGAGTGAGTTTTTACGTTTGAATGCCACTCTAATTCCTGTTTTATTGAGAATCCTGATTATGATTATGAGCAGCAATAAATTGTGCTCGAAACGTGGTCATTAGTAAACATTACTGTATAACACTGTGAGACCTTATCAAAACAAAAATTTACCCATAATGGAAAACAACATCATTCTTGTTAAGTTTCTTATCATTTTCATTATCAAATATGGCGAATCAGAGAAATAGACAAAAAGAAAACCTGACATCATTGTAACTTCACTTCTCTTTTGACAAAGATAATAAACAGTAGGGAAGTAACAACAGCGGTAAAGGTAGGAAAAATGGTGCTGTATTTGTTTTTCATAAATACTAGAACTGTGGCGACTGTAAGGATATAAAAATGACTTGCATTTATGTATCCTTGATAGAGTACATTGTAGTACGTGTGAAACTAAAGAACAATTAAAAAACAGTGGGATATATGGACGAATGGAAAACTGAAGAAGAAGAAAAGAGAATTTATCAATAGCCTAGCAAATCAGCTGTATTTAGAAACAGGGCAATAAAATGAAGCGAATTTGAACTGAATTACAACAACAACAACAACAACAAAAACAACAGCAACAACCACTCAGATGTTGTTTTTTTTTCTCTATGTTTAATTCTAAACACTTATACCGTATGTCTTCACATTGCTTGGTGTCTTTGTATGCATAGACAAAACACTTTATTATCTTTGTTGAAGACTACCGCCTTTCTTCCTGTTCAAGGCTTGTATTTTATTCGATTGGGTACTAGTTTCTTTCTTTTCCTCTCTTCATATTTTTTTCCTTTTACGAAGGTACAAAGGATGAGATTATGGTTATTTTTGTGAATAATTCAAATTAAAAGATGTCACTAAGTCTTGATTATTTTATCTATTTTATGGAATTTATACATGCCGCAGTGAAGAAACATTTTCAGGTAAGAATTTTCACATATATTTGATTATAATTTGTTGTAAAATAGTTTGTATGCTTTAGAAACGTTGACAGCCTAACTGAAAACGATAATATGTAAATATATGCCATGTATCACATACATTTTACATTGAACGATGATGCATTATATTACATTCTGTTATTATCTCCCTTGGGTTCTAAGCGAAACATACGGGGGGGGGGGAAGTTCAGCAACACAGCAATAATTCACTCTGTTATAGGCAGTTGTTTAAAACTGGCATCACGATTGCTTATATGCTTTCATCTCCTTTTCACACTATCTCCTCCATGTTGCCCGTCGAACAGATGCTCAAATTGTCGTTTATCAACTGCCTTTTACTCAAAGGTCAACGTGGCATGTGATTTCAATCAACGGTCTCTTTAGTACTCGTCCAATTCATCACCACTTCATTCTGCATATTTGCTTGGTAATAGATTCTTCGTTGGTTCACTACGTTGCCAGGGTTGCTAATTGTTTCCGACCAAGCATCTCATCTTCAATATTGGGGGAAGGCAATAGCCTGTTGGAAATGACTTTCTTAAAGAACTTGGCAAGTCTTTGAATTATATGAAAGCACTGATTGGATATTAGTGTTCACAATCCAAATCTTGTCCATCACACTGACTGCAGCATATTTCCACAGCGATTTTGGAGTAATGCACACCGAGTTTGTCTTTTCTATTCTGTCTTTGACATCCCAACCTGAGAACTCTGTAGCTGAGACGATATTGTTTAGTTAGGTAAAAGAGGTAACCTCCTTTGTATTTCGCTGATTGACGATGACTGATTCTTTATATCATTTGTTTGGTAACTCTATCACCTCTGTCTTCTCTATATTCCTTTCTCTGATTCTTCTATCAACGTCTTGATTTTTGCCTGCAGATCTTTGATTTCGTGTGATGCTATACAAGTAATCTGCAAAGTTCAGATCTTCTAGCGTCTTCTCGTTAGTTCAACAATGATGCATAGCTATGCTTAAAAATACTCTTTAAGAGAGGACAGCTATTGCTGTCAAAAATGAGTTAACGAATTAGAATCATGGGGTGAGTGTCAGTTTTCTCAGTGTTATATACGGTGATTTTTGCTGATGAATACCAACAGATACTACTAGGCTGTGTCTGTAGACTAAAATTGTCTTTGTATGATATGCTGTAGCTGAAATGAACGAATGGACGAAACGTATAAAACTTATACTGTTTTTTCAATGTTTTCAGACATCTAACATACTTTTTGTATTGAAACCTCATTCCGTCTTTGTAAGCGTACACCATCAGACTGCGCAGAAATGCAGAAAAGGCATTTATGACAATTGATCTATTTTTTTTTTAATTGCAGCTTGATTCCACACCTCATTTTTGGGTACAGGTATGGAATTTTCAGCATGTGATATCGGTAGCCCAAATTTTGCAGGCCGACCATAGATATCAGGTGTGCGTCGGCAGGGGATCGAACCTCGGACCATGTTAATGGTCGGCGTGAGTCCTAACCACTGTGCCACCAACGCTAGAGAACCACCACATATTGGGATGTGATTTTATTCGGCTGACGAGTTCCTTCATTCTTCAGTCTGCCAAAACCAGTCAAATCACACCAGATGGTATTCATACTCGGAGATTTATGCGTTTCATATATATCTCAGAATTCACTCCAGTAGTAAAATATATTAAACTGATCAGGAGATCATGAGAGGTGAAATGTGTGAATCCACTTAAAAAAATGAGAAAGTCAAGGTGTCTGTCTTTAAATAGACACACACATATTGTATGAATTCATTATTAGTATCATAGCCGTTCGCCAGTTGAGTTTAAAAACAAACACACAATGAAATGGTTCTCAAAGAACACAATGGGTTTCGTTCTCACTCTTCATCGATTAGTCGGCTATCATCAGATATATCTCAGGCTGACACTCAGTCCATTTTTACACATTGTGGTTGCTTTAAATTCCTCGGACATATTGATTCTTCGGAATGCATACCGAAGGAGCATAGCTCTGTGATATTTATCTATATCTTATAGATTCTAAGTGAATAAAACCAAAGGCAGTGAGTAAAGGCGTAAACCTAATTATCACCATTTCTCAAACAGTCAATCACTGAGGTTAGTCAGGATGGTCTGTTTCTGACATTTCTCCTCAACATTTTTTTTTATTTATCAATGATAAATTAAACGCCGTTATCGACATTACTTCATAATTGATGTTTAGACAACATCAATCTCTAATGTAAAGTGTGGAAATATTTAGAGAAAAACCATAAATAATAACGAAACTGATTATACTATGATAAATTGCATAATCCATTTCCAGTACATCCATTTAGTACAACATGTAAGTATGAAACATTCAGGTAGTCAGTCAGGCGTTTGTAAGTACAGTAGAGTTTGATAATGGAAGCCTTATTTATCAAATCTACACGCAACAGGAATGATTTAGCGTCTTTTTTAGACATTTTGAGAATTCTACTACCCTTATAACAAATAGGAAGCAAGATAGTGAACTATGAAAAATCGAGTTTCTTACTTGCCTTATTACACTTAATATGATTACAAAAAAAATAAACTGTGTGGCGAACTTCATCCAATTTAATAATATTACCTCACTGTGTGATATATCCGGTAAACGAATGATTATAGAACTGCATATTATAGTAATGTCCAGGTTTTGTATGTGTACACTGATAAGTCGATAACTTCTAGCTCTTCATGAGGTAGATCTTATTTGATTTAAAAAGACCGATAATAAAACCCTAGAAAATCTGAATTTCGCGAATGACTAATGTCTAATGTTACACAAACTGGAGGACCTATGGGCGAATACCAATAAGTTGGCAGAAGAGATACGACTCCAGTCAGATATAGATTAGACAGAGTTGATGAAGATAGGCAAACAGCAATAACAAGCATTAGTCAGTATCACTCACTCCTTCCATTCAATTAGGCAGCATTTTTTCAACTACACTCGGCAGACATGAGGATATCAAAGCCAGAACTAGAAAGGTGAAACAGATCTTCTTTATTCTGAAGTCACTGTAGACACCTGTTACAATCAGCATTAGGAACGAAATCTGGATTTTGAACACTAATTTCAAATTAATCCATCTATGATTCAGAAACTTGAAGCGTCTAACTGGTCACTATAGACTTTTATCGACATCTGCCTTTGCTGGTTACTGAAGATCAAATGGCCAGAAAGGATCGGCAACATGAATCTCTGGGGATGAGTCAGTCAAAAATCTTTGCCCGAAAATATTCTGTAAAAGGTTAAGATGGAGCGGATACACGCTGAGGAGACAGTTGAGGGACAATAAGCCCCACGTTGGCCCTCAAGTGGCAGGCAAATAGAAAACGGCAAGTAGGGCATTGGTCCGAGGAGTGATATGGAAGAGATCGTGTAAGAAGGATAAGCTAGGTTATGGACAATCGTGCAGGCAGATAAATAGAAATGCAGAGATCAGGATAAACCGGAGATCTCCTATCGAAACCCAATGACTTTTAGCTGGAACCCAAGGGAGTAATAATAATAGAATAATACAAACTTTATTACAACTATATTTGAAGATATTACTGCTTTGAACGAAAATACAAGTGAAGTAAATGGTTTTTAGATTTTGAAATCTTGGAGATTCGAAGTCCCGGTGAAGACTTTTCAGTTTTCATGTGTTCTGGGGACTATATGCTCGTTTAATTGCAAAACTTTCATTGTCCTCCCGAATAATACTTTCAAAGTTGACTTCATTAGGAAGTTAGCTTTTGGAAATTCTCTATGTAACAAACTCTGTGTCTTTTTTGGTGAACTGTAGTGTGGTTCATTATTAACGATCAGTCGAAGCTGGCTTTTATTACTAAATCAGCATCCTAATCCAACTATTCACTTTACGTTTGAATCCCAAATATTATTGAAATTCGGATGTTAGTCAACCTTGGTACCTTCTTATTTGAATGTAGGAGTTCGTGAGACTTTGGATAAAACTATTTTCCTGAGTTCAAGTTTAGTTCTTTTTTCATTCTTCGTATTCCACATGGAACATAGGACTTCAAGCTTCGAAGTCTCAGTGGCGGAGGTGTTGTTACCCTCAAATCCAACACGTCTATCGTTCCTGCGCTTACTATCATCTGTTAAAATAGACGAGGTTTATGCATAAGTCATCAGGGAATCTGATGCGAATCCCCCACTTGGCTAGCGGGTGTTCCACTTTTTTATCTACTTTAAATCAAATCATTTTCCGGTGCAACACAACTTCTGAAAATTTAGTTTAAATGAAACTGATTTGCAACATTTGGAGTGAATTAATATCTTCTGGGGTTATTTGTTCTCACTCAGAGGATAATATAATAGTATTGTACATTTCGTGTGTCATTGGCACAGTGGTTAGAACGGTCGCTGACCATGAACATGGTGCGTGGTTCGATACCCGGCCGGCGCACTCATTTACCTCGCTAAGCCAGAAATTATGCTGATAAAGAGGAAAGATTGGGAATGAGGCTAGCAACCCCATCCTGTAAAAATAAACACTGCTACAGAAACTTCAAGCCTGTAGCTTGTAGCCCCCTATGTTCCACTGAGGAATGTGAAGGAAAAAAAAAAAAAATTAAATATAAATATACATTTTCAAATATTGGTTTTATAGGATTTAGTTTGATTGGTTAGAGGATTTCATCATGTGGCTGACATCAGTTAGAGAACCATTGGAAAATCTGGGTGCGTACCGATGAAGAGTCTCAAAACAGGACAAAAACAAGTGTCCAATACTCGCCGGTCTTCCAATGGTTCTCTAAATTATGTTACCTCATGATGAAATCCTTCAACTAATATACATTTATAAGTACCTTTTATTTAATGTGATGAGAACCGGAGTCTTTTCAGCCTGATGTGATTGCCGGTGGTTCATTGGTGGAATATTTATGGTCCGGGGTTCATTCTCTGGCTGACGCCCTCCTAAACCTCCCCTAGTACCCATCCTAAGCTCAGTGAAGACGGAAGGCTGATATCAGACTGACAGCCCTGACCCAGCAGAAAGTAATAAACCCCACAAAGCTACTGTAACTTCAAAGCTCAAAGTCTGAATCCTTATATTCCACTTAGAACACAAAAGAATATAATGAAAAAAATAATAATAATATTAAAATATTTTTAAAAAAGAACAACAACATTTAATTGAAACATTTTTTGTTAATAGTCATAAAACTTACTGATCCAAATCGATGCATTAATAAATAGGATTCTGCTGCTGGATTCATTCCAACTGTGTTCAACTTCCAACCAAGCAACTATAAGATTAAGCAAACAAAAGATATATACACATATAATTTTTTTGAACAACTATAAATTACATTTATACTTCAGTGACATAGTAGTATATTACATTTTTTTTCATCTTTTTCATTTTGAAGAAATTCAAATATATTAAATTATACACTTATTGATTCTTTTGATGAATATTCACAAAGAATTTTACTCGTTTACAAAAGTTAAGCTGTAGAATACATAAGCAGAAAGTGAATTATATATACACGTATATATATGTACAGGAGTTAGGTTGCTCATATAGTTAAAGGTTTTCAACAAAACACCTCGTGATGCCATCTTAATCTTTTCTGCTTACAGTTAAAAGCAGACAAACAAACACTTCCACCCCATTTTACACATCTGCCCAAATAACATCTTTGAGATAAACAACATTAGCAAGAACAACACAGTATTAACAAACAAAAAGAAGGGAAACACTCCCGAAACAGTTAGTTAGTTAGTAAGTCAGTCAGTTTATTTTTTCACTTTTCTCACTGTCTTTTTGATCATAACATATATATATTTTAGAAGGGTAGAAGAAGAGAATGATAAAGGATACATAGCAGTTGCTTTATTTTATGCATATCGAATATCCTATCCTATCCTCATCCTACTTCGTTTGCCCGCACTTTTCAATTATACAATATGCATAATGATTATAAGAGTTAGTATAATTAATTAATTTTTGTATCAAAAATAAGTAACCATTTAAGATATTGTTTGTCAGAAGTAAACATAACACTGCTTCTAGTTGTTATCCTACTTCTTCTCTTCTTCTTTTTCTTCTTTTTGTATTTTACGCTGGCGTATAATACTCCTTTGAAAATATGTTGCATGACAATGCTACATTTTATGATACTCTAGTGTTTTCTTAGTTTATAATTTTGCGGTGAACAGAACTCTTCAACTTGAGGTTTATACATATATACATACATATATATAATCTGTGGCATATACGTCAAAATAATAATAATAACAAATTGTTTCAAGAGATATATGTGTATATGTTTACAAAGGATTGGATATCCTTCCTTGGTTTTCTATCCCATTTATCGAAATTAAATAACCTGTGTATATTCCTCGATATTTACCGAATTTTATGATAGATGAGTGAATCTCTTCATATCTATTTATTCACACCTTCCATTGATGTATACCTGCTCAGTAATGATAGTGAATTTAGCCTATTTCTTGAGCATTATACATCAATGATTCAGTTAAATCAAAAGTTCCAACCAAATTTAACCCTGCCACTTGAAAGATAAGCGGCACACTTTTTATTTGCTTTAACACGTATTCTTTTTTTTTGGTTACAGAATTTTATCATCAGTTTACATTGGCTAGAGAACCATTGGAAAACCACCAAGCAGTACTGCACGGCTGTTTCGTCCTAGTTTGGGGCTCTTCAGAAGTACACACCCGTCAGGATTTGAACCAAAGACCTTCCGGTTCCAAGGCAACCTGGTATAGCCATTTAGCCATCAGGACCTGATTCAATCGCTCATGAATTCTAACTTTCATCAAGTTATGATACAGCGTGACTACTAGCAAGTGTCATCGATGGCGAGTATTTGTCCTCATACCCTATCTGCTGTACCCCACTGGTCACTGGGTTTTTATAGAAAAACACAAAATAATAATAGTAGAATAGTGTATAAAATAGCATCATATTAGTTTAGCACACTTGAAGAAACGATACAGCAGATCGATGGAGCAATCAAGTGTGTGTGTCCCATAAGACAGTATGAAAATTAGTCTAATTGTTGACAAATTGTTTGGAAACATCACTACCTACTAACAGTCAGTAAGGAGACTGACGTGAGCTTACATGTCTTACATCAGAAGCTATGGAATTTATGGATACTTAGTACGCTATGATGTAGTCAGTTTAACATTTTGTTTTCTTTCTTCATTCCAATCTTACATAAGGAAACATTAATGTTTCAGGAGAGGAAGGAGTGCATGTAGATTCACAAAACCTTAGTCAATTAAGGTTCACAATGTCATTCAAAGATACTGTTTAACAATTTTTGTCTATTCTCAGCATTAGCTCTATGAGCATTAATACGAAGTTACTTGTGGTGAAAGCAAAAACACTTTAAGTTTCCTCACCGACTGCTTCGTAACCGATAGAAGGAGGGGCCGACCGTAGTGCGGTGCACTTGCCTTCTTTTTATAGACTCTAAAGTACCCTAATAAACTGCGTGCACGCTAGCTGTTTGGGCGCGGAATTCTTCCGTAAGCCAGTACGTTAATGTTGGTGTGAAACCTTCGATAATTCAGTCATTAAACAAAACACTTTTTACTTCACTTCCAATTTTTAATCGTATTCATCTCCATCGTTATAATACATGAAGCATGATGTTAGCTTGGGCATCGGTACGACTACTGATAATGAATTTCGAAGTCAAAAGTCAAAGTGAAGAGAGTTCAATTCAAGAGGTTCGACACAGGAGTATATACGTATTATTACTATTGTTTCCTCTAATTCCTAGAGGAACATAAGGCTTAAGACTCACGTCTCCATTGCGTTCAGTTCTCTGTCAACGCTTCCATCTGGCTCCACGTCTGCCCACATGCTTTCATCTTCTCTTCATATGACCTACTCCATGTCACCCTTGGACGACCGACTAGCTGCTTCCTACTCGGGTTCCACTCGAGCGATGGCTTGTCTTGTGATGTCACTTGATGGTTTTCTCGGAGTATGACCAATCCACCTACATTTCTTCCTGCATATTTGTTGCACAATGGGTTCCTGATTGGTTCGCCGGCCATCTGATCTTGAGTAGTATTGAGGGAAGACAGCTGCTGATGAAAGTCTGTAGTTCGTTCGAAGTGCCCTACGTGACTCCACAAGTCTCTGGTCCGTATAGTAACTCTAACTTTACATTCGATATATATATATATATATATATATATATAGAGCGAGAGAGAGATTAACAAGCCGTTTCTGTAACGCATAAAAATTGTTATTTTTACATCATGAATCAAAGATATATTACGAAGTGCTGAAGTTAAAGACTTAGCCACGAAGCTATCCGCACTACAGTAGATACTCTTTACTTGTTTCATCTTAGCTTGATATTCTTCACTAGTATGCACCCACTGGGATTCGAACCCAGGACTCCCGATTACAAGGAGAGCTCGTAGACCACTCAACCACTGGGACACAATATCAGCACATGGTCACACCTGTAACCTATGAAATCCCTTTACATCTGCAATTGGTAATTAATCTGATGCTCATTAGTAACTTGATCTACACAGGAAATTACCTGAAGTTCTAGTAAGAAGTCGTGACCAGCGTATTCTACCAAGTCAGGTAAAAGAACAGTTACTCGTCGATAACATTGGCTAGCAGTTATGCTGTATATGTTGCGAAGTGGCAGAAGTTGATATTTATGGGCTGGCTATTGGATCGGGAGCTCGCTTTGTAATCGATAGGTCATGATTACGAACCCTAGTGAGCGCTTACTGATGAGCAGTCCAAAACTAAGCCGAAACAGCTATCCAGTACTTCTTAATCGTTTTCCAATGGTTCTCTGACTGATTTCAACTCATGATCAAACCTATGATTTAACTGTCTAGCCTTGAAGTTTGTTAACTAATGTGCGCGAAAACCAGTTGGTGGTTAGTTTGCCGCATATATCTTAAAAACCTTTGTTCCTTATTCCGGTTATGATAATGAATAACAACAATAACTTATGAGAAATATATATATATATATATAAACAACTTTCAGTATTGATTACAAATTTATCACAATATAAAAAAGCTTAAATATCTTTATACTTACTCGATCACGAAGACTTTCAGACAGACCTGCGCTAGTCCCTGTGCAATGAATTAAAACTGCACCTAGTATTAAATCTTGCCTTAACATCTAAAATAAAGACAATGTAGAAGAATGTCAGTAAGTTTTAGATATGATAGAGAAGATTTGTAGCTCATGCGGATGATTTTGAGGTGGTTGTGTTCTCTGAGCTGGATAGTTAATTTGCGAAGCTTGGACGTGACTGGTTGTCACCAGGTCACCAGGAGAGATGATTAATAAACTCGTGGAGAAATCTAAAAGCTCACTTCAAAGTGAAGCATGCGGTGAAGATGTCGCCTAGTAGGGCGATGAAAGCTTCGCAAATTAACTATCCAGTTCAGAGAACACAACCGCTTCAAAATGTCAGTAAGTACAGTGATGAATAGATCGAAGAATAAATCACAAATGGAGTAATGTAAGGATTAATTTTAGAAAAAAAATAAAAAAAAGGAATTGTACACATACCACTAGTCTAACTAGTATATTAGCTCCAGCTCCTTCACCAAATACAACAATATGCTGTAACCTGATAAATAAAAATAGTGAGAGAAGTAATTTTGTACAGTTTGAATAAATAAATGTATTGATTACCTAAGAGCATTGCACACTTCATTCATTCCTTCAGCAAGTTGTTGAACATTTGGGAATGTGTAGCTTTATTAAGATAAAAAAGACAAAAATATATGAATTAGATTTATTAATACAGGTGAACAGGCTAATGAAAAATTTATGCGATAAGAACTTGAGTCAAAACAAAAAAAGTTGAGATGATAGTTTAACAAAGAATGGAAAGGCCAAAATTACAGCCTAATAAATTGGAACTGAGGTTCACTGGCGTCTAGACACTCAAACTCCCACGGGTAACGCACGTATTCAAAATGCCTTTCTACCTGTAACAGTAGATCTGTCATGATGTCACCGCTTTTATATTCTGCAATGACGTTTAGATTGAAATAGGGACGCCTAGTTGCAGACAGACGCGCTGCACGAGAATACCTGGTTGACTATTCCAACAAAATTATTCGATTAATCTCACTATCAGCCTCAGGTCTTTACCAGGCTTACTACTGTCTTAGGGAGTTTTAGAAGTGCGTCAGGCGGGATCGAACTCTGGACTACATGGGTAGTTGCCAAGCATTCTACCTCTGAAACACAGATGCAGGCATGAGTTGGAGGTGGGATAAGAATTCACACCAGCATGTGAACCAGAGTTTGAGTCTGGCGCCTTAGACCATTGACCACTCCGACTTCTCATAGCAAAATATGAAAACTACTCATTAAAACTTCAATTTGCAAGTGTCACTGGTTTTGTTTTCATTTCAGGCTTTGAGCATTGTTACACAATGTTCTTTATTTATCATCTTTACCACTTCATCTGTCGTGCTGCTACTCATTAAGACGTCGCCAACGAACCACTCACACATTTTTGTCAGTAGTACGCACCAAACATCAACGGGTAATCAGGTTTGATAGTCAGGCAACCTTGTCAGTCCTTAGCGAATAGCTGTAGCCAATTTCTATCTGACTGATAAAGCAACTATTTATTAGGGTGCTTATTTTTAACTTATGGATAAATTTAGTTTCAATTGACCACCACGAAAAATTTATATTTCACTGTGATGTTTGAAAGTTGAGACGACAGAATTATGATATAATTTAGCATGAAGAATCATGCAGATAAAGTTGAGTGAACTCAAGCAAACAATGCTAAGCTTTTGATATTTCGATTCATGATACAGTAATAACTAGTCTTGCAGAATTACTGTTCTGTATATTCAAGGATAAAGATTCCCCAACGACTGACAACAGACATGCGTAAGTCTAACAGTCAGAAATAAATGAGCTTATTCCCATGTATTGTTTGTCTAACCACTGCCTAGTCTCCTCTTAAATACTTTCCAGTTCATTTAACGATTGACGTTTAAAATGTTAGTTGAATGACACACAGAATATATGTTTTAGTCACTTCTGACTTCTAGCTTCATTCACTGTGAATATACGTATTAAACAGCTTTTTCTGACAAGTGTGTTCATGCTTTATATTTCTCCTTTAGGGCCACATCATTTGATAGTGGGGCTTGTCTCTTTCAGACTTTCTATTTCTAATGACCATGTCTTATAAGTGTTCAAAGAAATAGAGACAGTATTTGATTTCACTACATATGATTTTCTGTGATATAAGAAGCAAAAATTGATTATAAGCAATGAAAACCAGGTTTCCAGTCGAATAAAAACTTATTCGTCAATTAAAAAATCATACACATTTGAGTTGATTATTCAGAAATTTTAGAAACCACTGATAAACTTTACTCTGCATACATCAGTTATCTTTTATTCTAATCCTTTACGTTCCAAATAGAACATATGGCTTCAAGCTACAGCTTTCAAGGTTTTCTGTAGCATTTTTTCAAGTATTGGTTTTTGCATGGATTTTGTTTGATTGGTTGGAGGATTCATCATGAGCTGATATCAGTTAAAGAACCATTTGAAAACGATCAAGAAGTACTGGACAGCTGTTTCGTCATAGTTTGGGACTCATCAACACCCTTTGGATCGAGTGGCTTAACTGTCTAGGAGATTGCCTTGTAACCAGAAAGTCGTGGGTTCGAACTCTGGCGGTGGGTGCGTACTGATGAACAGTCACACACTAGGACGAAACAACTGTCCAGTGCTCCAGTGGCAGTTTTCCAGTGGTTCTCTAACTAATGTCAGCTCATGATGGAATTCTCCTACCAATTTTTCGATAGCAGTTGTTTTATTTTTGCAAGACGGGGTTGTCATACTCAAGTCCAGCCTCCCCTCTTCATTAGCTTAGCAAGATTTAGGAATACACCGACCAATGATGGGTCCTCCTAGCCACATACGTGGTTGGCGAGCATCCTACAGTTGAACAACCGATGTTATATACATCAGTAGTAGCATTAAAAACATCTTTAGTGTCTATGGTAACAGAACAAGAACAACTTTACAGCGAACAGTTGTTTTCAATAACTTCTTCAGGCTGTTTAGTGATAAAAATGTGAATGTTATAATTCAATAGTCAGTTAAAGGCTAATAAAAATTGTATCAGAAACGTTATTGGAGTACAAGTATAAGATGGAATAATATTCCCATAATTTTACTTATCGTTTCAGAACACATAAAAATAAATATGCAAAATTATTCAACCCTAGGATAATTAAATTTGTAGAAAGCACACAGTGTTACAGTATCATTATTTACTGATGATGTTTCCAGCACACTTTAAGGCTGATAATCATATCAAAACTATATGGTAGTAGTGTGCTTTCTAACTTTCTACCAAGTTTTCATGCGCACGTAGTAGTTGAACTTAAGAATAGTGGACCACTTGTGAACGGAAGCATAAATAAAGTCAAGAGTAGCACTTAAAAAATTGTCCTCTGGAGATAATAATTTAGGGGAGAAAATTCACTCTGAATATTTAAGTTGTAATGTTCTCAGCATTTTGATTGCTCTCTCAATTACGGAAAAAGCTCGAATCAAATGTATCACTAACAAGCAGCGTTGCATGAAACTTTACTGTGCAACAACAATACTACTTAAAGTAAAACAACGTAAATAATTTAGTTTTAATTCTTTTTCATTACAGTCTATTAATCTGTTTCGTTTTCCATTATTGAGTTTGAGCTTTAAGTGCTAAGTAGGGAAGGGAAGTCGATCAACGAGGTTATGAAGCTGAATCGATTGAGATGATTAAGACACATGTTGTACTCAATGAGCAATCCCTGCTGATATATAGGATTAGGTTAGAAAAGAATTACATATGATCACATCAAAACCTGGCATTCATCTATGAATATTTTGACAATTGTTTTGAGTCATTTGAAGCAGCGTAGACTGCCTGATTAGGTTCCTCCAGATGCTAAGCTTCAATATCTGTAGTTTGTCGGTGATATGGTTTAAAAAACCATTGACACTGTAGCAAATACATTCACTCTTGTCGGATCTCTCAGATCCATTAAGTCATTGTATTTTTCAATATTAATACTCTTTCTCAAGTATGTTTCTGTCGATTGTACTTCTTTTCAATTCTTTTTTTCTTTACCTTGTGGGCTAGACAGAGTGTGAAGACTTGAACTGCTGTACTTTTTTATGCAATGTGTCTCTGCTAAAAGTGTTTCAATAGTATTGAGTATTAAGTATTGGATTATCTGTAAACATATATCTCATTGGTCCAAGCATTGAATTTTCAACCAAAGGATCCCTTCTGGGTTCAAATACCATCCCACTTACTTTAGCGTGGACAACTAGGTACGGTATTATCAGATCATAGCCTGATATATGAGAAATTCATCTTGGGTATAAGTGAGTTGTAAAAGAAATAATAATAATAATACACAGTCACTTTTTAATATGTATTTAAGTAAGCAATGAGTTGTTTAAGTTTTCTGAAACCTACAATTATTTATGTGTATCTGAATCTAAATTATTCTAAACACTGAAGGTTTAGCTTTACCAATGCTAACTGACAAGAAAAATTAAATGTTAATTACTCAGTGTATATATAAATGTATAAAAGAATCTCAGTATCAGTAATCGTTTGAGGATTAAAAACACACACACACACATGTACACGCACATACACACTGGCAATACTGACTTACTCAGGTGGTAAATCAGATTCTCCATCACCTTGTCCTGGAACATCAACATGTACCCAAGTACATCGATTAGCTAATGGTTCCATAGATTCATGAGCAAGAAAATTAACCATCTCATTGTCTAGTTAAGTAAAAATAAATAAATAAAACTTTGACTATTAACCTACGATTACAACCAAGATCATGAACTGTCAAGAAGGCAACATTAGCATTTCTTGGACCCTGAGAAAGAAAAATGATTTGTAGTCATTCATTCACTAAAATGAGAACTACCTACTTGAATGAATACATTAAGCTTTCCACAGGTTTCAGTGTTAACAACTTCTTGTTGTATCTAAAAGATAATAAAGTAAATGATTAATAATGATTAAAAGTAAAGAAATTTATTTTGTAACAACACAAGCATTTTGAGTGAGGTAATTGTGCAGAAAATAGTAATCTGTAAAAGATGTCACAGTTAATTTGCATTCCAGTTAGGTTCATACGTCAATTGTTGACAATCATAAACAAGATTTAGGTAAGTAGATAACAAAAATGTCAAAAGATTGAATTTTTAAGTTAGATTTTCTCACGTCACAGTATGTATGTATGAGAGAACTTTGAAAACTGATAGAAAGTAGACAGCTGAGAAGATGGTATGTACTCAATAATGGCCTAAAAGTAGGTAGGGCAGTCAGTTTTCCCAACAACCAGATGTAGACCTTCATCAATAGCTGCCTTGAAAATGGAAGTCATGAGAAGGCCGACTAGCTGCCTTTGATCATAGGTGCTTGCTTTCTACCTCCCGTGTGAAGTGGTATAATAAGGTGAGCAATATTTAGGTTAGGCGTCGAGTGCTAGGTGAGTTGAAGGGGAAATCAATAGATCAGACTGTGAAGTTACATCGATTAAGATGGTTAAGACATGTGTTACGCATATCTAGCCATCGCCTTCCTCTACACTGGGCAACGTTAGCTGACATAGGGTCAGGCTGGGAAAGAGCTAGAGGCGGTCAAACCAAATATGGCTTCATGAGTCAATCAAATCCACAACAGCTAGTTTAAGCCAGTCACGTAGGAAGGTGCAGACTTCCTGGTGGTGGTCCTCGGGACGGTAAAATCGAATTGCTGCAGACAATCGGTGATATAGCTCAAAATCGTTCTCCATGACGCAGATGAGTCCACTCCTTGTGCCTTATACTTTCCAATGAAACCACATTGTTCTTCGATATTACCTTTCTTTTTGCTTTATATATCTGTTTATTGTCTTTGTTTTGCATTTCTTTTCACTTTCTCTTACTTTGTATGCTATATGAAGTGTGGCGACTCGAACTACTGCACATCGGTTCAAAGTACTATGTTGAACTCAGTTAATCAGTCCATTCGGAACCCAAGGAAATAATAATATTAAAGTAGAACAGACTATTCTTCAATGTATCTGAAATAGCAAACGATTTTCTAACCAATTTTGCCTTGATAACGAAATCCACCGTGAAGCCTATCTATTTCATTCACATCCAATATTTCAATACTTTTATTTTGCCTTAAATAATATATACATGGTTGATTTGAAGTAAACTTTCATTTTATTATTGTGAAAAATGTTCTAAGATATTTAATTTCAAACAAACTTATTCATTCATTGATTATGCTGTTTTCTTTTGAAAGTGGTTATTAACAAAAAAATAACGAAAAGTTGTTGAGCAATAAAACAAATGAAACATCTTTTCAGCTGTTTCAATTTTTCATCCAGTTTACTATTTTTACAAGTATTTTTCATGTTATAACAAAAAAAAACCATGTGTTGGAAATTTAAAAAGAAAGGAAAGAAGTGAAAATGGCGGACAAAATGATGTTGAAAGGAAATAAAATAGAAAAAAAGATCAAAAGATGTAGCTAAATCTCTAGTGGATTCACTCACCATTTTGACATACAATGAATAATTTATTTATACTTCAAAATGAGGTTCCTTTGAGACCAATAGAAAAATCTGTTATTATTTCATAGAGGTTTGAAGACTGGTAGTAAAGATAAGGTGGTAAATACTTTTAATACAATGTATCTGTCCTGTCATAGTGACTTTTAGATTTATTTCCAACATGCTAGTTATTCCCTTCCTTTTCCTATTTCTGTGAATTACCATAAACAACAATTTCTATGATAAAATCATGAAGAGCAAGTACTTCAGAAAGTGCTTATCGTTAGATGGTGACACAGATATATACAGGTAGGCATGTGATCTTTGAATGACACATCTCGCTGATGCCTAAAATTAAACAAGTCTACCAAATATGTATATATGTATATGTATATATACATAGATAAATGGAGAGAGAGAGAGAGTGGTAATTTAAACATCAGCCTGTCATGGAAAGGATTACTCTAGATGGAATCTTATTTACAGTACAGAGGTCTTCTTGTTGATAGGATAAGTCATATGACTATTTTATAAAGTAAATGTCTGCCTGTTATTGCCTTACTTTTATGTAAACACAGTGAATTGACAGTTAAAATCTCTTGCATATAAACAGTAAATGAGTTACGAAACCATACGGAAAGGGTTTTATATTGATTGTATACACAAAATAATTATGATTATCTAAAGTAAATTAGATTAACTGTAAACTAAAGGTTGAATAACTTTGGTAAGGAATAAATTTTATCATGGTATTTTCATTATTTAAACTTATTTTTTGTTCTAAATTTTGATAAAACAGCATTTTATTCAGGATACCAAATCGAGAGTTTTCAATTTCTTATTTTAGACTAAAAAACCTCTCAGTCACATCATAAACAGAGCAGGAGTGATAGACTTTTACATTCATCTTGGGTACTGAAAATAGAGCGATAATCAGTTACCATGACTTTACTCTAAGGTCTATCTGTGATTAATTTTCAAACGATTCCGAAGAATTTAAAAAAAACTGTTACGTTGCGTTTAGTAATTTTTGTCCATTATTTGTTCAAATTGTCTCCAAAAGCTTTAAAAAAGGGTAATTATTTGGATGCTAATGGTAATTAACGTCTTTTGACTAAAAGTATAGACTTAGGATACAGTGCAAGCCTAAATCACTTTTACAAGTACTTTACCAATTGTTTGACATACATACAGATAATGTTTAGAATGTGAAATGTTAAGAAAAACTGGCTTTCAACAGTCTTTTAGCTCATTATTAAAACATTTCAGTATATATCACCTGTTGATGACAGTCAGAGTAATATCAAGGGAGAACACGACAAAAGATATATAAAAAGAAAATTTTGCTAGCAGTAGTAATTTAATCTATGAATAGTAGATTAGTAGTGTGAAGAAATAGAGACATTTAAAGATAAAGTACTATTGCAGTAATAGCTGCTACTTTTAACGTACAAGTTTGTGGTAAAGTGCAGTATACAGTTAGTTATTTTAAAGATATGTTATATTGAAGCTGCAGACTCAACCTCATTTCAGGTCAAAACTTCTAAGTCACTAGTGAACTTTCTTGAGTTAGTGGCAGTAAATTTTGGCGTCCATTTGGCTGTGATATACAATAATCGGTACTTTAATGTAATAGTATTGTACAGTAGTGTGAGACAGACTGAAGTTTTCTTAGTAACAGCGGAAACACTTTATCCTCTCAAAGTAATATGGTTAGCAAATAAATTCTGCCTGAGATGCATTTAAGCACAAGAATAATTTAGTTACTAGGTGTTTTATAGACATAATTTAGAAACACAAACAGTGAAATATTCTTTTCAGGACTCATAAAATGCTGGATGCATTTATTCGTGATTTAAGAAACACTACACAGTGCCAGTATCTACTTCAATATTTTAAGGTTGACCACGGCACTAACCTGACATGCTAAGCCACTGTGGATTGTGGTGTTATCAGTTCCACAAGAACAAACACCTTGTTATTTTTGTATCAGGATTAGAGAATGAGGTTGTTATAACATAAAACTAAAATATTCAAAACAATTTGGGTTTGCGAATTTCGAAGCTTCCACTGAATCTCAACAGACGAAGATGTAGTTTTGTCAGAATTATCCCGAAGTCGATATAACAAGGCAGAAAGGTAAAATGGACACCAAATTCAAAATTTTAGACATTCTCACAATTTACTACGTTTATAACTAATGACACCCACTATGAATTTATGTCATAGTTTCTTCTTATATCATGCAACACTTAATGCTTTCGTGGAAAGAAATTCAAACACTCTTTATTATTTAGGTATGGCATTAAACAAAAATGTGTAAGCAGTTGGATCTGAGTGCAATTTATGCATGGTTTAAGGAGTACTTCTTTTAGGAACTGTGGTCATATGTATTTCTATGCGTATAACTGTTTTGAAGCCAGTAAAATGAGATTGACAGACTTTCACTTTGAGTTTGCAAGCAGCCTTCTAGTTTCATGATGAGGTAAAATTCCTAAGGTATGCAACGCCTACAGAGAAGTTTACTGGCTTCTATAAGCTCGGATGCAAGCATCTTGATATTCCGCTTGCTTTTATTGCTTGCCTTTGTTTTCAGCAGCTAAACTGTGGTTTATAAGCTCAGTAAATGAAATTTAACAAAATTATTGATAACTAAACCATTAAATCGTCTGAAGACCCTAAAGGCCACCAGTGAAAATTAGCTGCATTTTAAAAACCAAGAGAAGTTTCTTAAGCTTGAGTGGTAGCTAAAAATGTAAATTTAAAGTCATTCTAATTGGTGGATGGTGGCTAGCAGTGGAATCCAATTACTTTTGAAATAATTCTGCAACTTTCTGTTCCCTAAACTTGTTGAATTTAGCAACAATAAGTACAGCATTTTCAATTCAAGTGCATACTTCTAGATGACCTTTCCTCTGAATGTTTGGTTTATCACAAAATAGGAAGAAACTACACCTCTTAAGTCAGTTGACCACAATTATAGCTACTCTGATTTATGAGCTATCAAGACATAGTCAGTTAAAGTAGTAACTTTGAGACACTGGTGTATAAAACTAAAAGTTTTGGACTTCTTATTTAGAACTCATGTGGCATCTTCATTCCACGTTTTCTTTCAGTCTGGTTGATTGATATTCCTAATTGAGACGCAATAACCACTTACGCAGAACCGTATGTAGTGATATCAACCATTGTTGGAAAATTCAATTCATTAGTTTACGCTTGAATATATTTGGCCCCAGGAATTCGTCACATTTCACATTTTAGTAAGGTAAAATGGACCAAAAGTAGGTAAAAGTATTCCAAATTAAACAGTAGCATTCAGTTAGCTGGGTAAATCGAGAATCTGCAAGCTGTTTTAGTTTACATTTTCACAGAAACTATTTTTCCTAAGATTGGAAATGTACCTATAACAAAAGCTGCCTAAGAGAATATAAATTATTGTACTGAAATTATATACTTGTGACTTCAACGGTCAATAAACTTTGAGCATTCTCATCAATCTTTGATTGTTTGTTTTACATGTTTATCAAACTGAGGAAGAAAGATTAAAAGCAGCTGAAATCACGAATTAGCCATGATCCTACTAAATCAATAAACATTCAGCTTCGCGGGCAACAGACTTAAAATTTAGTGTCTTTAGTGTAATTTATACACCGAACAAGGAACAGAACTTAGTGGGAAACTAAGAATATCGTAATATCTCAACACATGAGAGCTGTAATCTCGGAATTTTCAGGATGACATATGTTTTGAGCAAATGAATATTTGCACTCACAGTCCTTTCATAAAGCAATCACTCTGTAAACAAATAAGATACTTACAAAGAGGACTTTCAGAACAGCGATTTGCTGTAAGCATCCAACGACAGCGAATACATTATCTTCGGCAAATCGGAATTAATCCCCGTGGGATTGAAAGCCGATAGAAAGGCACTTATTTGCCAACCTAAGGGGTAGAATCTAGGTAAATTATTGAGGATCAAAATTTATATGATGGAGAGAATACGCTATTACAAGAGATTCAAAGGAATAAGCAGTCTGTGATATTTACCAACAGCTTCTCGAAGGCAAGTAACACTTAAAAGATTCAGCGAGGGCTAGGCTACAAAACTTGAATATTTTTTAATAGTAAAAGAGACTGAACACTGCCAATAAGACTGCAGATTTATGTATCCTTACTATGTATCAGTTCTTGAAAAACTCCAGAAAAATTTGATATGATTATTACTTAAGTAACATCATAAACAGTGCTCGATGTAGTTCTTATACCACTCCCAATGTTATCTTCTTTTCAATCTGAATACAATTATTTCCAAACTCCAAGTCGCAATCGAGAGGTTAGAATGTAGGCGAGGACTCTGGCATAAGAAAGCCTTTAAAGTGAACCGCTTTTCGAGTAGACTGTCACGCACATTCATGTGAGAATCAGACAACAGATTTCGAGTGACATTGTTTCTAGTTAAGTGTAGAAAATTTAAATAACTCAGTGATTTATTAGAAAAGTTGCATGTAAACATAATAATAATAGTAACAGATCTGTGCTGAAGGATAAGTTCATACACAGTATGGCTGAAATAATATCTCATTACTTCTTCTCTAATATTATGGCAAATATATAAACAATCATGTCCTCCGAACTCACCGTCGTCATTATCAGCTGAAACACAAAATAGATTTGAATACTTGCTCGATTTGTAACAAAGTCATTGATGCAATTAAAGAAATGTACCGTAGTTTGAGGATTGAAGATTGTTAAGTGTATATATGAGCTATGAGAGAAGTGTCTCAGTGAAAACTATTTTAGTGTGAATCATGGTTTTGAGTCAAAGTGAAGGTAGTCTGAGAAAACCCTGCCACTTCAGAAAGGCGAGTAGCAAGACTGACCACGTATTATTCCACCAGAAGTTAGGAATATTTCTATCAATTTGAGGGTCCAAGAAATCCGGATTTTGTTCAAAATCACTGAATGGATACTGCGTATATGTGTCATTTAAGAGTGAACTGGCTCAGCTTTTTCAATTGGTATTTACCATAGTATGTATTACGCGGAAAAGGCAGAGGTAAAAGACTTCCAGAGTTACCTAGTGGGCTGCTGCCAATCATCATACGTAAATATCTTAACAAAGAACTGAAAAACCTACGTGACATGGTACGAATTCCAGAGGAATGCACTAGCCTAAATATCACACTAATCATTTGAAATTATTTCGCAACTCATCACTCCTCTACTAGTATGTAAAATAACAATTTGAATAAGGTAGAGAATACTTCCTTCTGATTCCACTGTTTAGATTTCAAAAACATTATGCTTACATTCCTATTACGTTTTATTCTAATCTGAAATGGTGTAGTATCCTCAGGTTGGCCAGTAATATTCACTGATTTGTGATTCTAGACAGCTCTAGCCCCAAGAAGTAATTATTTAGCACTTCTGGGCTGTCTAAACGACGCGCTACCGTTTTGTTGGTCTGAAGCTGATCCCACCAGTGACTAACTCACATCTATTTAGAAGAAGGAAGCATTCAGACACCCGACCTGTTTGACATTTAGGTGGAAATAAAAGTAATATAAGTGTGTGCTAGTTGTTGGTTCGGGTGGAAAGAACCATGCAACTCATGCCATCCTATCATGCGTCCTCTCATACAGTGACAAAAAATGAAACTGGATTCTTGCAGATTGTGCTTTACTTAGATTTTTCACTCGTTGAATTGAGGTCATTATTCGCGAGAGGTGGTTTTATTCTCGTCGCATGTCTAGAGGATGAAGATAATCTTATGCCCGAAGTCACGGAGTTTAGATCATCTTTAAGGACATGTTGCCCGAATAGGATTAATCGTACATTAGTAGGAATGACTTCAAAGTCAACCAACATGGCACAAAATATACGCAAACGGATGATGCAAGAACAGGGAAACTGTAATTGCAAACACGCATATATGGGGTTTTTAGTTAAGGTAAAACCAATAAAAGTACATCGCCAGTGAACTAAGGTCGCCGGCTTTTAGCAATTTCACTGTTCTTAAACCAAGTGGTCAGAGCGTGTTAGATAAAAGGACAGCGTTTTCAGTCGAATGTGTGTTCCATCAACATGCTGATGGATAAGTACCTCTGAGTAGTAAATGCTCAAAATGGAGTCGATGTTAATCATGCCGTCACAACCTGCACCATTTGTTTCGAGACCTACGGGGTGCAAGATCCATTTCTGATGATGATGCCTCAGGTATCTGAGACTTGTTTTTCCTACATCCAGTCTCATACATATTAATAGACGGGTGCCAAAAGATGATGTTTGTTGGTCTTTAGGCTTTGAGTTTGGGGAGATAAGAGTCAAGTAAAGCACTGGCTGGAACAGTGTGAATTCTGGTGTGACTGGGCGTTTTATAATGCGAAAGCAGTGAACCGGGTAATTAAGGGGAGAGAAAAGGTGAAACAATACTGGAAACTACTGAAGTGAAGATAAGAATAATAATCCTAAGAAAAACGGTACAGAGATTCATTTTATAAAAGTAATTAAGAAAGAATGTGAAGGAAGTTCTTGACCACCGTTTTTATTCTAAGACCAAATAAAAAGGAGTGATTATCTCTACTTGAGGAGAAAATCCTCATTTCCCCATGCCAGGTGAACCTTACTTATACAGTGCACATCGCTTTTAACAAACGAACCTAGACAGTGTAACAGTGCTGAAAGCCGATTGAATGAGAGGACAAAGAATTACCCCAGGGGTGTTTCTGGATTTTTTCTTTAGGACTGTTGAATGCATGTGGGGAAGAGCAGTAGGAGAAACTGATGGCATTAAGGGCTGGAAGAAACAGAGGTACTTCGCACAGTAGATAGATCGTGATTTCTGAAAATGTATCTTGTGATTCCTGCTTAGGATTAAATCTTTCGGACTCCGAACGAGGTATGGATCTGGTGATGTTCGCTACCATATTGCTGTATGATCAACTTGGAGGAGACAGTGAAAACAAATCAAGATTTTGACAACGCTAATTTCAGAAGGAAAAGGATGGCCATCGCAGAGAAAAGGCAGGAAGAATACATAAAATGCTTTCTTTTGGTATCTTTCTTTGTTCAGTAGTTTGCTTGTCACACAACACAATGGATACATACACCCTAAATTCAACTACTAAATAAAGGTTAATCAGACAGACATTCTTAGATGATTCGCTTTCAAGAAGAGGTAGAGTCTTTATTCCTCATATGACATAATGTAAACACCTGGGACGCTGTAAGTGACTAAATTTCCCCCTCGCCCTTTGAAGGCACTGAGGTATGAGTGCGTTTTACTAGGTCTTTCCACATCACTCGCCCACTAGCGTGCTCATCGAGTATACATTCAACACCACCTGTCGTTTTTTATTTTATATGCACAATTGGCCAGTATTTAGGACGGATATTTTGATAGAGGTGTCAGTTACTGGCCTACTTCTGCTCATCTTCTGTCTAATTAGGGATGCCTCGTGCATGCTGAACAGAAGCTCTCCATTTGAAGACATTTTACCACTTCTCCATTTCTTCAAATGGCAGTCACATTTGGTCGAAATTCACCAGTTTTATACTTTTAAACACTGTTTCGCCTTGATTTGGTCTCATCTATGAAGCAGCAGCAACCAGTTCATTATTGCATAAGAAACTTCCGTAAGTCTTACAAGGAGGGAACTTCCACTTTAACCGTATCAGAGTACCATTTACTTCGATGAGATGTGTGGTACTGTAGAGTAATAAAGTGAAAAACACCTCGGTTACACCGACTGACAGCCATGCAGCACTGACGTTTCTCTCGTACAAAATACGTACAAAATACACAGTTAATCAGGCACTACTGTGGAACACCTGGTAATCAGCAGGACATAAATTCTATCAAACGAGGTAAAACTCAGCGAAACGCGTTCGCATTTGTCAGCTAAAAATCAGATGGCCATTCCATACCATAACAATGATTCACTTAAACAAAATGCGGTGTTTAACTCTTGCTGGAGTGTTTTGAACTGTTAAAACACTATTATACATAACAGCGCGAGACAGTTCAGTGGGTTCTTGGACCAACTTTCTAAATTAGAGAAATATTTTATTTTGGAAGAGTTGCTTGAAGCCATACAAAAATTTAGGCGTTCTCCTTATGCAAAATACAGTTCATGATGTCTATATTCAAGGTGGCATATTAGAATAAATGCCAGTTGGTTGGGGGGGGACGGTAAAAATCGAATGTCAAATCGGTGACGGTAATACTATCACGTTGTACAATTTAGCAGCATTCTGGAACATTGTATGTAGCCAGCTGAAAAGGCGTTTATGTAGACCTGCTGATGCAAAACTTGGTTTCTTTGCTTTTCGACATGTTTCAGAATGCGTACATTATTATTATTCGAAGTATCATGGTGTTTCTGCTGAGATGTATTAGTGGCACATGAAAGAAATGTATTCTCAGGTTGTGGTCACCACCTGTGAAAGGATGGGAAGGAAAGATAGTGCTATTATGTATTCAACGAAGGCGTTAAACTTATACCATTTGCTTGCTTCAAGGAAGGTGCACATCAGGAAGTAGTGTTTGCGGTCGGTTTTATATAGTGCTGCTTGTCTTCTTAGTGTGTAGCAACCAGATAGTTCTGTGCTATACATAACAGGCATCTGATATATCTGCATCACTGTAGCTCCTCATTAATGGCAGTCTTAGTGTAGGGGTTGTTTGAAGGGGGAAATATTTGTGAATTCCAACAACGAGTTTTTTTAAGTGTGTTTTGAGAGTCTTATTGTGAGCATGTAGGCTCTCTACAACACAGAATGATGTAGTCCCTCAGACGTGGCTGGTGGTTGAGGGATTCAGAAAGATGGGACAAGCAACAAAGTGGCGGATACATTCTCTTTATAATATGAACAGTATTAATTGATGAGTGCCATTCTATGTGTTGAACAGGATACACCACTTCACCACCCCAACATGGTTTCAAAAACTGGCATTTAAACCCTAGCATTGTTTTCCGCAGTAATGAGAGTTGCCGGTTGATGATTTGGGTGAATAATTAGATAGAAAATTAGGTTGCCAAGGGCACACACGGATTCACTTAACTGTTGTCAGAAAAAGCAAATGCAAACAATGTAGTTAGACACTTGATAACTCTGAGCCACTATTTCCTTGACCGTATCGCTCTTTGAATTTGTTTTTCGATCAGTCGTACGCAGACGTATGAAATGACATTTAAACCACTGACATTTATCAACTTGTATGTAACCACCAGTGTGTTGGATGACGGCAAAATGATCAGTGTCTCAGAATATCTTTCCTGCAAAGTCAATGACGTTTGTGTTTCTGCTGGTTTAGCGTCTTTCCTAGCCATGATGCACTTTGGCCTTGGTGTCTGCTGCAATGCACCACACGTTATAGTTATAGGAAGGAACGGAAAGGATGTGAACGATTGTGTAGATATTCAGCGACTGCATGGCGTTAAGATGAAAGAACAAAAGGTTTCGGGAGACCTGTGGACATTTTGTAAAGAATGGTATCCCTGATGTCGGAAGAAGCACGTGCTCTACCTTCAGGGAAACCTTATGATAAAGTTTATCTATATTTCACTTTGGTAACTGAAGTTCTACCGTTTTTCGCAGGTCAGCGGTGGGGTGATTTGTCGTGAAGCGAATTCGTTACACGGCGTCTCCCACCGGGCCTTCTGCACCAGGAACATATGGTCTAAGTTGCGCAACTAACGTTTGGAGTATCTGTCCGTAGCTACCTGAGGGGACCAATTCAATGGTCTGTGGTCAATAAAAATAGTGGACTGATGACCCGCCAAAAGGTGATGAAAGCGTTTAACGGAAGCATAAATGGTAAGTCCGCGACCAAAAGCAATATGCTGCACTTCACATGCAGACAACTTTTGGAAAACCAAATCTAGAAGAGTCCGGGTATTATTCAGGAGCTGTTGTAGGATAGCTTCTATAACCGTATTAGATGAACAAGCCGAAATCCGAGGGAGAGACTAATATCTAGATTTACTGGGGTGGTGGCCCTGCAATGGCCATCTTGATTTGTCCGAATGCTTCTTAAGCTTCAGGAGCACATGTTAGTTTTTCAACACCTGTCTTTTAAAGGATTAGTCAGTGTAACCAAAATATGCACGCACTGGAGAACAAAATTTCGGTAATGACTTAACATGACAAGAAAGATACGCAATGATTCCAGGGATGTTGTCACTGAGAACTTTCTGGTAACTTATACCTTTCCAGGCATAGGACGAATGCCATGTTTATCGAAAACGTGTCTGATGAAAGTCATTGATTGATTAACAGTCTGGCGCCTGGGTAGGTTGACTGTCACCGAGTGTTTCGAAGGTTGGCAGAAAACTTGTAGATGATCACAATGAATCTCTTCATCTCCAATCCATGCCTTTTTCTTGGGCATTGCATGTAGAGGTGAGGACGGTAGGTTTCGGATGGTCTGATTAAAGTCGTTTCAAGCATGTGTTTAAATTCAGCCTTAAAAGCTTGGACCCTTTCTGGAGGTAACCGGAGTGGTTTGGCAAAAGCGCGTGGGCCAGTAGTCGTGATGTGATGAACTGCATTGGAAATTATCCAAGAAACACTACTATTAGGTTAGAAGATGTAGATAAGAGATTAGGTTGTGGTGGATTGTGGACTGGGATGGTTAGAGGTTGAATGAAATAGGCCGAGAGAAGGTTTATGAGAGACAAAACCGGAGACGGAGTCGTGTGGCGGAATCAGCCAGCTTGAGCTTGCCAGCATCTTCCAGTAAGAGTGCTTCAAGAGTTCAGTGATAATAACGCCAACAGTCACATTAACTACGAAGAAAACCTTACGAATAGAACGGCGACGTTTGACACTAGGGTCTATACTGTAACTTGTGACAGACGAACGATTAGCGGCGCGTGGTTGATGCTAATAATAATAATAATAATTTTATTTCTGTAACAGAAACCGGCCATTTTTACAGGAATGAACATATGCACATCTATGAAAACTTTTAGAATATATAATATGATTTGTTAATTTATAAATAAGTTGAATACTGGTAAATGTAAGAGAAACATTTAAAATGAAGTGTACAAATAAGGAAATATATATAGCGTCAAATCCAAACTGTGATTGAAAAAAAATAAATGTCAATTTCACGCGGGAATCATAAATGATTGCGTTAGTTGAGGAAGGTAAGTAGCATTTCTGTACAGGTGCTGACGTATTACATAAGAGATGCAGAATAAACAATAATTATCAGTAAATCATTCAGAAAGAGTTTTAAAGTCTATTAAACTTTAAATTTACCTGCAAGTACATCATATTTGTGACATTTCCAGTTGTTTATGAGACCCACTTTGCTATTGATGTAAATTTATATGTTTATATGGGAATATACATTATTATTATTATAGTTGTAAAGATGGTAGCCTCAGACGCCCTTCTGATATAGGTGTGATAACGCTAACTTCTTCTGCAGTATCAGCCAGGGGGCAAATCCCAGAATTACTATCTGTAACAGGAAAGGGGTGATGACAGAGCAGTTCGTCAGCGAAGCTAGTCACCATTACGCGTCTGCTCACACTTTTACCAACTACCTAGCGATAAGGCGGCCTGCTTAAATCATTGGGCTACCGGAATTACTTTCCTCCGAAATGCTTAACTTCATCTGGATTTATCAGTTTTAATCGTCCAGTTATATCAAATGACCTAAACATAAACTTGCGCGATGATTTCACTTGCTCCCAAGTAAACGCTGTACAATTCCTCAACGAAGTGAAGATATACTTCAGATGATTACTTTACATGTAAATCCTGTGTGAAGAAAAAAAGTAATTTGGAACAGAATACGCTGAAAATTTTTGTACCGTGTATTCGCAAACTGACTTAAACAAAGCTTTACCATTATATTATTATTAAAAAGATGCAGGGACATGTATACCTATGTCAATCACGTCTCAAAAACCGTCAATGCCCAGATCTTGCTACGCCAGGACTCTCGCTGTTCCTCGAACCCTTTCAGAAACGCTTAGTAATAACGGAGGCTAAAACCAAAACACCGATTCACCGAGAATTATTTATTCTGGTACCAAATTATGATCACATAATAACAAAGCTTTCAAAAGGATTTGATCTTCATTCTGAACAGCGACCGATGAGACGATAACTGGCGTATTGATGCCTCCGCGAAACATGGAGAAGTTGGATTTGAGCAAACAACCATGAATTGATCGTTCAATCTTCAACTACACTTGCAACCTATGTGTGATGGCACCTTAACATCTGTGATGCCAACAAGCGCAAGGTTTTGGGCCTTTCGGTTTCAATTGTTGATTTCCACAATTAGAAGAGGACTTGCTCTGTGTGCGAAACGCGCCATGACTTCTGTCTCTTGGCTGATTCCGAAGACTGCATAACTATGGATACATTTGTTAGATATCGAAACTGGAAGAGTTACTCAATGAATGGAGGTCGTTCTGACCTACATGGTTTATTGACGAGGTCGTAGAAACACCTTTGAATAGTCTGCCAGCCTCAAAGGCTCTATCAGCTGCCTCTGCTGGTTCTGTCAAAGTTGATTAGTGGAAGAGCACAAGAAGTCCTCTCACCGTCTGAAGTAAGTTTCGCAACCGCAATTGTTTTGGAGAGGTTTCATCTGTTGAAGCGTTTTAGAGGTCTCGCGGTCCCCAAGTTAGGCTGGCCTGAATAGTTCCTTCACTTTTGTTGGACAGTAGGTGCAACTGTCTTGGTTACGGTCGCTTTCATACGATCATAAAAATCTTGGGAGCGGTCGTTGGGGATATCTTAAACGCCTACCATGGTTTTTATAGGAAGACTGACAATTGTTAAGTTAGCCTCGATTTCTTGGGAATAGGCTTCAACATATATATATTTCGTATTAACGGGTACATTCACAAGAGATGCATGCTATTTTTACAGACACGAACAGTTATGCAACAAATTACAATTGTGACTTGTCATATATTGGGACTTTTTCCGAAGTTTAAGTTGTTAAATTAAAGGACAAGCAATCAAAACAGGTTCTTATAAATGTTGAATTGTAAACCCTTCACCAAGGACACCATCAAAGTTGAACGATGACCCAAACTTGGGCGACAGTGAAGAATAGGTAGCGACAAACTCCTAGCGAACTTGAAACGGCCAATCAGATTCTTCCAGGTGAAAGGTGGTACTTAGTTTACGAAGAAGTGCACCTACGATATATTTGTAATAAAAATGAATCACATAGGGTAAATATCTGTAATATGCTGCAAAAACTGATTCCAGATTCCCATAGAGGTGGTCATGGACATATCAGACCAATGTATGCTCTATTTCTCAAGCTGTAGCAGATGCTGGTTGCATATACGCAATATATTACTAGAAAAGACCTGTGATTTCTAGAAGAAAGTGTCTAAAAAGTCACCATTTATGTAGGTCTGCCAAATTACACAGACTTCTTCATATAAGGTGGTGGCATCTAAATGTATAAACATCAGTGGCCCGAAAATACTTTTGCATAGTCATTATCCTTCATATTGGTCTTACCCTGGAAAACTATGACGTTTTCGATAAAAATGTAGTTATTCTCAAACATAAAAATAATATATTCTCATTTTGTATATGAAGGCCGGCAGTTCACAGGCATCATCAATATGATAAATTACATATACGATTAGCAATCATACTCAATAATAATGTTTTAATAAAATACACATTTTTTCCTACCTGTGTAGGACACACCAAATGTACAGGCATGGATAAGCATTATTTAAATTTCATAAATTTGGTTTACATGGCTGCTGAAGTTTTTGACTTTATTTTGTGGGAACAATATGATAACCAGTCATTCAATGGAGCACATCATGAAATATAGGAATATTGACTTCGCATTAACAAAACAACCCAAGTAGAATTTGGATGGATTAAAAATAGTTGGGAAAAAATAAAGCTTGAAGTAATTCCACAATATAACTTAGGTGTGTACGAAACCGAAACTTATTTTTGATTTATATCCAAATTGGGTAATAAGAAAGCTATTTTTGCAGATACGATCAGTTATGTTATAATTTACAATCATGACGTTGTATTACAAATTAGTACTTTTCCATTGGTGTAAGAGTATATTCCACAAATGTAATCCAGGTTGCGTCATGGGGAAAGTTAATTCGTTATTAACTAGGCAGCTGAAGGATACGGGACCAATAATGTTTGCAGATCATTCGTCATTGTAAATGGTCAAATATCCACATTATTCATTCTCATTCAAAGAGGGAGGGTGGTGCTAGCTGATCAGTAGATATGGTGGTGGTCACTAAGGTGAATTGCCCCATTCTGCAGGAACAGCAAAACGCGATTTGAAGGCTCGAGATTTTTCTGATTTATATGAGGGCTTAGATCTTTATCTTGAAAAAGATAATGATGAACGCCTAAACAGATCATGCTTCTACCTTTAAATATATACCATTCGCCCAGCCTATTGTTGAGATGCGACCATGTGGGATCTGCACAAATTTATGGGGCATCTTATAAATTAACCTGCTAGCCATTGCAGAATCTTTAAATACCACTTCACAATGTCTTATCTCATTTATTTTCTAATAACGTCTTTACTTGATCCTCATTATATTCCATTAAACCTAACATTTTACAGCTCTTTATGACATATTATATTCCTACTCTCTGAAGGGTGCGGTTGTGCACTAAATACACAAAAAGGTATAAAGCAATAACAACTGGCATAACAGAGGATAAATGTATTAAAAACAAAAGTGGACATCATGATAGTATGAGATATACGTGTGGAATTATGCATTGCAAATGAACGTTGTCAGCCTAGGGAGTTTCCTTTATAAATGCATTTATTAATGATAATTGCACTTACCTATTTCATTACACTTTATTGATACACCTTGGCAATTTTACTTTTCTAAAACAGCTTTCAATCCCTTGTAAACGTTATACTTACCTCAATATTGGTTGGTTATCGTATGCCTACAACCACGGGATGAAAACGAAACGAAGTCGATTTTCCCGCTCAACCTGGAGGACAACTGTACAATTCAATAACTATACGGCCTGGTTCAGACAATCAGTGTAATTATATATATGTATCAAATATTTAACTGCTGAAACATTATTAACTTGTAGACAATTTAAGATTTGACATTATAACATACTTGATCGTGCCTGTACAAATGGCATGCATTTTCATGTAAATTTATGTTTATATGAAAATAAAAATTATTATTATTAATGTTTGCAGATCATTTGTCATTGTAAATGGTCAAATATCCACATTATTCATTCTCATTCAAAAAGTCAAATGGAAGCTGAAATGGTGAGAGAAAAAAGAAGACAAACAACAGCAACGCAAAAGAAAGCAACGGGAGTCCTTAAGGAGTGATTAATAAATATATACATATATATTCTGTTTAGTAACTGTGGTTATTTTTGTTCATTAACTAACTAGTCCCGTTATGCTAACTTTTATATTATGTGTGAACTAATATTACTGTCCTGTGTAGAAATGTTTATCATCTAGTTCCAATAATATTAAAATTTATAATTGTAGTTTGTTGTAACTACACGTTTAAAGAACTTAAAATATCTATGTAGGGTGAAAAAGAAGGTGTAAGAGTCAGGCGTAGAAGTGCATTGTCATCTTTGAGCAGTCTGGTGACTGAGGAGATGAACACTGGAAGTGTGTTTGCATCGCGCACATTAGCTGGTAGTCTATTCCAAATGACTGAAAACTTATTTAAGAAGAAGTTGTACCGCACGTAAGTCTGACAGTGCTCTATAGCAGCTAGGTTGTGATGATTTCTAAGATTGTAACTGATGACAGCGGTAGGTTTAGTTATTGGCTCGGAGGAATGCAAGAGAAGATTAGTTAGCTTATAGTAAAAGATAAGGTTTAGCTTAAGGCGTCTTTTCCAGAGGGGTTCTAATCTTAGTCTTTCGCATCGCTCATGGTATTCCAGACCACTTTCTAAACCAAGAGTTCTTGAGGTAAACTGCCGTTGCACTCCCTCTAATTTAAGCTTGTCATTTTGTCTGAGTCCGCTAAGAATAAACGGGCAGTATTCTAAGATAGGTCGGACACATACTTTGTATAATAAAACCCTAGTTTCACAACAAAAGAAATTGCGTGTTATGCATCCTATCAGCCTTCGCGTTTTACGTCTGGCATAATCAGTCTGTTCAGCGAACGTTAGGTTACTAGAGTATCTAATACCGAGATCTACGACTGAGTTGAGCTTAGCTAGTTTTCGCCCATTTATTTCAAGAGTTAGATCAAGGTTACTGTTGCCGATACAAATCCAGCCGCATTTGTCAATGTTAAAATTTAGACAGGATTCAGCACACCATGTTGCAAGACTACTTAGTTCAAGATGTATTTTAGTAACCATATCGCTTAATTCATGAGTGTAGCAGGAGTAGACGACTTTGAGGTCGTCAGCATATAGGAATGGTTTACCTGAGGTGAAGCACTTGCAAATGCTGTTAATGTAGACTGTGAATAAAAGTGGACCTAGGACACTACCTTGCACGACCCCACTTGAGATCTGCCTAGGATGAGACAATACAGATCCAACTTTGGTTATTTGTACCCTGTTGCTTAGAAATGATTTTAACCAGTTCAGTAATGGGTTGCGAATTCCACAAGAGTACAGCTTCTCAAAGAGAATACTGTGAGATACCATGTCAAATGCCCTAGATATATCGAAGTAGAGAACAACGACTAGCTTACGTGCTTCGCGACTACTAGTGATGCAGTTGAAAAAGTCGAAGTGGCAAGTAACGCAGGATCTATTTTTGAGAAATCCGTGTTGAGACCTTGTAACAAGATCTTCCCTAATTAGGTAGTCTGACAATTGATCTTTTACAACTTTCTCCATGATTCGTGAGATAACTGGGGTTATATTTATGGGTCTGTAATTGCGGACGTTTGCCCTATCACCAGATTTGTAATGTGGAATTATGAAGCTAGTTTTCCACTCACTAGGGTAAGTGCCAGTGTCCATAGATATTGAGAAGAATTTAAGAAGTAACAAGGGTATATCACACCCACTGTTTTTGAAAATTATCGAAGCGAGGCCATCCGGTCCCGTACTAGTGGAAGGTTTAAGGCTTTTAATTGCTTGTACTATTAACTGATTAGTGAACACAATGCTTTCAAGGGAAGAGATAGTAAGGGGAGCGGTTTCACCAGGCATATGTGTTTCTAAACTAAAGTTTGCAAACCAATCACTGAAAGTTCACAGATAGTGGCAGGTTCATTGTAGATTACTTTGTCGTGAAGTAAGTATGGGATTTCCCTCGCCGACTGCATTCGTTTTTTAAGAAGTGCCGTTAAGTTATAAACTTTGGAGGTACTTTCAAGTGCCGTTAACTCTTCGTCGAGGTCCTTTTGAGAGCGTAGGCGCTTGATAGATTCAAGAGACTCGTGGATTGAGAGCAATAGTGATATGTCCTTAGTGGAATAGTACTGTTTCTTCAGCTTCCTTAACTTATTACGGTGTGCCCTTGGAATATATTCAGTTCGGTGTCTACTTAATTTCACTATTTTCTTTGGAGCAACTGTATCTAGACAAAGGGTAACATTCCTGTAAAACAGGGTTACTAAGGCCTCCAGGGAGTCAGTGGTAAAATAGTCATCCCATTGACAGAGTCGAATAAGTTCTTGGACTAATCCCCAGTCTGTATATTTGTAACTACGACATATTGTGCTTCCTGAGTCTTGTTTGTTTCCTGTATTTAGTGGTGAGAAAGGCAGAGAGCAGAGTACCATTCTATGGTCACTACTGGAAAATCTATTACCAACATACGTGGATACTGGGATTGTGTCATGACAAAAAACAAGGTCCAACATGTTGTCACCACGAGTAGGTGTCTGGACGTGTTGTTGCCATCCATAACAGTCTATAGTGGCAAGTAATTCGTCGAAGCGTTGGGGGCCGGAACTAGTTAGCCAATTGACTTCTGGAAGATTGAAGTCCCCTGCAATTATTTTGTAATTAGCACTAAACGAGGATGCGTGTGCAAACGATTTAGCTAATAACGCATCAGTTTCTTTTGTTGCGCTTGGTGCTCGATAAACACAGCCTATGAGAAGTTTGTACTTATCTCCATGTAAGACAACCCAGAGTGAGTCAGGTACATTATTCATTGTTTCATCTTCCACCTTACTGACTACAAATGAGCTATGTATATATATGAGACATCCTCCACCACGCTTGCAATCTCTGTTTGCACGGTGTACAGTGTAATCATCGATACCTATATGCACATCAAGTACAGAGGATGAGCACCATGACTCAGTAATCAGAGCTACAGTAGGCTTGGCGACTAATAATAATGTCCTTAGTTCAGATATCTTATTGATTAAGGAACGTGCATTAATTAGCAATATCGTGAATAAGTCACGGGATACTACAAACTGGCTTAAAATGTCACCATAACCTAAATCTATTTGTGCGTCAGCACCGCAAGAATTTATGAATGAAAAGGAGGTCGGACTGGGTGTCTGTACATCGGGTTGGTGTGCAATGAGGTGGTCCTAGGTGCCATGGGTCGTACCAGTGATTCGGGACACCTGGAAAATTTACCATGTGTTCCTGGATATAAGGGTAGTACAGGTTGGGCCTAGGTTGACGGTTAAAAGGCATAGCATCAGAAGGTCTACCCATCCAACTGCTATTCGTCATACCGGTACACACCTTCGTGTTGTTTTTATAACTTAAAGGGAATTGTGAAGGAAGGTGCTTTGGCTGCAAGACTTTAGGAGTCTTGGAGCCTGACTTTCTATAAGGTGGAGCATGTAGAAAACCTCCAGACATACTTATGTTTCGAGAGGAGTTTTTCGTAACAAGTGATGGTTTGTTGACATTCTTACTCTCAGCAGGCTTATTGAATACAAACTTACTATCATCAAGGGAATCGCTGAATTTAAATGATTGGACAATTAGCCTGGTTAGACTTTTTACGAAGTCTTTTGCATTCACATGGAACATCAGCCGTGCCGAAACAAATCAGGATTTTGTGTCTTACAGTCTTCAGACGTAGAGAATCTGGGACGTTGTAAACTATAGCTTGGTGAGAAGAGGTCATTCGCTTCATCACCTCTGTAGCCAACCAGTCAATCAGATTTTCAGCTTTTTTTAATAAGTAATAAATAAATTTATCCTCATGTTACAGTACATGAGGGACGCCAGTTTACAGGCATCATCAAATTGGTAGAGAAATAGGACCATATTATTTAGTCACAATTTACAATCGATAGCAAAATATGTTTTACATGTACGCTGGAGATTATACACACACTTGATAAATGTTAATCCCAACAGTATAAAACATCCTTTTCACTTATGTACAATCATTTCTGTGCATAGTTGGAAAAATCCGCTAGATTGTCAGTGAGTGCAACACACCAGGAAATACAAAAGTATTGTCTTCGCATTAAGTAAAAAAACCAGGTCTTTGGTGGATGGGTTATAAGTTCCTGGGAAAAAATAAACCTTGAAGTTAATTTTCATACATAATTTTGTTGTGTGCAGAATCCATGAATTATAGTTCATTGATGTGCTATTTTGAAATCAGTGATATGTTTATCTCATTTGATCTGCAATGTCATTGTTGGGAGCAAAATACATAAGCTTTGGACGCATTAATTAATGGATTTCTACTGCTTGTGGGTATTTTCTTCTCGTGAGGAAGGTTTTTGAATTTTAGTTGTTCCGACAGGAGTTGTGGATATTGACTGCTCAGCAACATAACGATATAAGTTCATCACATTATCTTAGGAAAGTTGGGTTGTAGTTGGTGAGGTATATATGATGCCCGACGAGCGTACATCTGTCTATGTGATGTTGTGGTGAGTTATATCTTTTTCATGTTGTCGGTTTATGTCCGTTTTATTCCACTTATTGTGTTGAGTAGAAGTTTTACAAACAAAACTTCTTGTCTGTTTGAGGGTAAGTATCTTAATCGTTAATGTTTTATCTAAAATTATAAATATAGGCAATAAACAACAGGTGTAGTATTTAAGCTTATACATCAAATGAACCTATAATTTCGGAGGCTCTCAGAAAAGAACTAGGACTACTATCGTTTGCAAACTCTTGTAGTTTGTCGTTAAGCACTTTTTTGAATGAGGCCAATGTACCTGCTTGACGCATTTCCATCGGTAGTTTATTCCATATCTGTGCATACCTAATCAAGTAAAACTTTTGCCTGGTAGCTGTTTTACATTGTTCGATAGCTACTGTACCCTTAGTGTGTCTTAGTTTGTAGACACTGTCATCTGAAAGTCGAATGCCATTAGTAGAGGTAAAAACTAAGTGGTTTAGAAGCTTATAGTAAAGTGTTAAGTCTAGTCTCAGGCGTCTTAGCCATAGTGTTTCTAATCCTAGGGTGTCACATCTAGTGGAGTAGTTCGCACCATTTTCGGTTTCGAGTAATTTTGACGTGAAGTACCTCTGCAGTCCCTCGACTTTCAATTTGTCCTCCTTGCGTATACTACTATACATGAATGAACAGTAATAAAATAAAGGACACACACAAACCTTGTACAACAGAATTCTGGACTAATTTCTGTAGAAGTGCCTGAGTAGAAAGCCGATAAGTCTGCGCGACTATGACACATGTTTGGAGATATGTTCAGAAAATGATAAGTCATGTGAGTATTTCAGTCCTAGGTCTAGAGATATTTTAGGATGCTTTTTTAACAGACAGGCTATTCGGTCTAAATCCGAAAGCTTGCTTTGAGTTACATCCAGTAAAGATTTAACCTGGCCAATATCAGAACGGCTCACCGTGGTATTTGAGATTGGCAGTGACGTACTGTCAAACTGACCTAATTTTTCCTAAAGTTCACTTACTTGCCTCTGGATATCTTTCACAAAGAGATTTAATTTACAGAACTCAGAGCTCTCTAACAGATCATCTTTCACCTGTATTACAGGAGTTAGATCTGCACTCAAACCATTTTGAGAGCTAGTAGTTGATACTGTATTACCGGGCGGTAATGCAGTTATAACCGAATTTGAGCCACTATCTAAAACAATTGTGTTTCTACGAACACGTGTTTTGGAGATTTGGACCATAATTTCAAGAATTATATGACAATAAGCAGTAAATACATTTCAGATCAAACACGTGCAAAATGTCACTAATTTCGAACGTACCGCCAGCAGATGTTGTTGTTATGTAATAATAATGTAATGTATTTCATACAAATTTAAAAAAATTTACATGAAAACGCATGCCCTTTTTTACAGGCACGATCAGGTAAGATATAGTCTCAAATCTCAGATTGTCTACAAGTTAATCATATTTCAACTGTTAAATATTTGATACATATAATACACTCATTTTCTGAACTAGGCCGTATAGTTACTGAGTTGTACAGTTGTCCTCCGGGTTGAGCGGGAAAATCGACTTCGTTTCGTTTTCATCCCGTGGTTGTAGGCATACGATAACCAACCAATATTGAGGTAAGTACAACTTTTACAAGGAATTGAAGTCTGTTATAGAAAAATTAAAGTGCTGAGATGAATCGTCAAATTGTAATGGAATAGGTAAGTGCAAGTATCATTAATAAATGCATTTATACAGGCTTATTATTCCACCTATTGTTTGATGCTAGTTGTGTTCTTGTTTGGGTTTCGTGTGTACCGCATTGCAGGTCAGTTCCCAGAAGACTTGTACCATATATCCGGTCAAAATTTGTTTGTGTGACATACTCTGAAGACCCTGAAATGTTGGTAGCCGAGTTCTGACTATTACCACCTGTACTATTGAGGTTGACATTGGTGTGACATTGGATATTAGTGTGTGCCATGGTGAGATTTCGCACGTTGTGAGTGCTAATACTATTGACCGTGGGGAGTGTGGGCTTATTTAAGCTGCCACTGTTTTTGTTGGCGTGATTTGGGGTCATATTTTCCTTATCTCTACCAATGGAGTTATGGCTAGGAGAGAACAATGTCGAATTTCGGGGGGTTTTGACTTTTATTCTGGGGTCATTTATTGGCATTTTAGATTCTGCGGTGATAGGTGGTATGGTTTTGTTGTTTATTTGGTTACAGTCTAGTGGCCTTACGGCTGGTGTTGCGCTCTGATGGGATAATTCTGTGTGTTTTGAGAGGGGTGATGCGGTGGGGTCTACTGTATCTTTCACAGGGTTGGGAATAATGGGTGCTTGCAATGTCCTGTCACCTATTTCACAATTAGTCTTAGCGAGATAATTGTATGCGCGCCTTTCTATGACTGTTTTGCCCATCCCGACCTTTATATGTTTGTAGTTTCTGGCTTGCGAGAGGATGTGTTTGGAGTGGATAAATTGTCTGGTCTCTGCCGGTGTTTCGAGCTGAAAACGAGTAGGACAACACTTTCCATGTTGACTCTTCTTCAGCCAATAGCACTTAGGCTTGGAGTTAGGCATTTTCGCCTCACTGATTAAGATGCGCTGTACCTTTTTCAGGGCCTGATTTTCCGGAACGTTGTAGACAATAGCACTCAGTTTTGCGTCGAGTCGTTTTGTTACTTCTGTGGTAACAAATTTAATGGGGTTATCTACCTTAGCTACCGATTCTGTGTCAAGTTTGTTGAGGTTTACAGTTTTCATAAGGATAGTTAGAGTTGTCAGTTCACAGACCTGCGATGTGATATCGCTAATCTGATCTGATAATTTGGATATCTCGGCATTGGTTTCAATATTTCCAGCATTCACTGACATATTGTTTTTTTTCCCCAAACTCAGCCTTAAGTTCTCCAATAGACAACTTTGGAAGTTCTATTTCTGAAGATAGTACTGAAAAAGAGCTTGATGGCTGGAGTTTTTCGATAAGGACATAAGGCATAGGGAGAGGTTCTGTATGAGCAGAGGGTACTGAATTTTTAGGAGTAGTGCTAATACTAGCTGTCAGTACAGTTTTATCCTCAGTTCCAGCTCGACACTTACGGCACACAAGTGAGTTATGTGACTCACTATAGCCGCTTTTAGGGAGTGTGTTGCTTGATGTAGCCATCGAGGACTTTAAATTAGTCACCAGATTTACAGGGAATTGGGTTAGCTGCTTTTTACTTTGATTAACCATAACTATTAGAAATGGGAGTTAATGGTTACAAGTGTGGAAGTAGTATAGTACTTGTGCAAGTATTACAAAAAGATAAATTTTATGTAACGAATCACGCAAAAATGTAACGCAAACGTTGAACGTACCGCGATACGGCTGTTGAGGATGTGGTCGTAGGCATACGATAACCAACCAATATTGAGGTAAGTACAAATTTTACAAAGGATTGAAAGCTGTTTTCGAAAAGTAAAAGTGCTAAGGTGAAGCATTAAAATGTAATGAAATAAGTAAGTGCAATATATCGTTAACAAATGTGTTTATAAAGGAAATAGAATGGGAAACTAATTAATCCTTAGGCTGACAACGTTCATTTGCAATGTATAATGCTACCCATATATGTCTTGCTATCATGGTGTCCGCCTTTGGCTTTGATACAATTATTCTCAAGCCAGTTGTTTTTATTTCATACCTTCTCGTCTTTCTGGTGCACAAGCGTACCCTACAGAGAATAGGAATAAAATGAGTCGAATAGAATTCATAAAGAGCTATAAAATGTTAGGTTTAATGGAATATAATGAGGATCAAGTAAAGACGTTATTAGAAAATAAATGAGATAAGACATTGTGAAGTGGTATTTAAAGATTCTGCAATGGCTAGCAGGTTAATTTATAAGATGCCCCATAAATTTGTGCAGATCCCACATGGTCGCATCTCAACAATAGGCTGGGCGAATGGTATATATTTAAAGGTAGAAGCATGATCTGTTTAGGCGTTCATCATTATCTTTTTCAAGATAAAGATCTAAGCCCTCATATAAATCAGAAAAATCTCGAGCCTTCAAATCGCGTTTTGCTGTTCCTGCAGAATGGGGCAATTCACCTTAGTGACCACCACCATATCTACTGATCAGCTAGCACCACCCTCCCTCCTTTTATGATGTTAGGCTCGAAGACTATGATTATTATGGCTACAGCAAATATATTGCTTGCTACCAGACATGTTCGTACCTCACATTCCATCTCCTTAGCTTTCTTAACGAGTGCTTCCAATAGGTCTCCACGTAAATCTCTATGAATATATTATGTATGTTTTCATGCATCCTAATGAACAGATTACTCCATGAGAAGTTAAAACGTTAAAGAGCAAAAAGAATAGGTTTTGTGAATAGTGGAGCAAGTATCAGCAGAACACTATAGCTAGGGTTCAATGTAGGTAGTATGAACTGAAGGTAGGGTCGGTTGACAGGACTTAGTGTACTAAACTATCATAACAGTCTTATATATAGTAAACACTTGGCATTGCAAAGTAACCTGTCTAAACTTATTAAAAAAAGATATTAACACTGAACCAGCAAAATTTTAGCACTTGGTTAACAATACTGCAGTGTGTGTATACTGAAGAATGGTAGTTAGTCTACAGGGAGCCGTAAAGTAGATCAAACTATACATGATAAGAGTATAATCAATATTATAGTTCGTATTATCAAAGAATACATTGGGCTCAATAAATGAGTGTTATAAGGGGAACAAACATGGTAAAGCAAGAGAATGTTTGCTGCATAAATATTTTAATCATTTTGAGTATTTTAATAGCAATCTAATTTAAGAATTGAACATGCATGATTAATAAGTATTATTATATTAGTATATACATATGTAAAACATTAAAAGGTGTGGATGCTATTACAATTATTTCCAGTGTTACTTTACCAACACAACTTAGTGAAAATTATAGAGAATAGAAATCAGTAAATTAGTTAACGTTCGCTGCGTGAGTATTAGAGTCGAGATATACGTATGTGACTATACTGAAGACTGGACTGGCCTTCAATTTCCGTTCTACCAACAGTTGTGGTCTTTTAGACGAGCTAGGGTGGACATGTTAAAGTGTCTTTCTAGGCTCCGTTTGAACCCATCAGGGTTTTCACAACATCTTATTTCAGGTGGTAGTTGGTTCCAAAGAGTGCAATATTTTATGGTGAAAAAGTTTGCCCTAATGGATTTTCTGTGGGTAGCCACCTTGACAAGGTAGTCGTGGTTTCGCAGCTGATATGATTTAATATTTTCCCAAGTTATGGATGAGTTACTGTAGCAGTGTTTCCTAATGACTTTGAAGAGTAGAAATAGGTTGCACTTCACTCTCCTTAACCACAGAGGCTCTAATTTCAGACGTACACACCTGTCAACATATTCCACTTGTTGGTCGAACCCTATTATGCGTTTCGTGAGGAATCTCTGGACACTTTCGATTTTTTTCTGTCTACAGTCCTGAGGTTACTAAATAGGAGAGCACAATATTCAAGTTTGGGACGGATACATGTCCTATATATAGCTAATCTTGCTTCTTGGGTGTAGAAGTTACGCAGTACAAAGCCAGTAAGTCGTTTACAGTCAGATACAACCTTATTTGCATGATCGGAAAAGGATAAATCTGAGTATGTTATCCCGAGGTCTGTGACTGTGTTCAGTTTTGAGAGGAGCTTACCGTACATATATAGGCACATTATCGGTTTCCAGCGTCCAAGGTGGGTTATACCGCACTTGTCTGGGTTGAAAGTCAGTTGCCACTTTTCGCTCCAATCGCCTAGATCATTTAAGTCTTGTTGGATCTTGCTTTCGACGCTCATATCACCGTACCCATAATCATATACTATCTTGAGATCATCTGCAAAAAGGTATGGCTTGCCATACTTGATTACAGAGACTATGTCATTTATAAATAAGAGGAATAGAATAGGGCCAAGAACACTACCTTGTATTACACCACTGGTTATCGGCTTTGAGGAAGACAACTGGTGGTTGATTTTGACTAATTGCTCTCTTTCTGTGAGAAAAGAACTTATCCATTTGTGAAGATTTCCGGTTATTCCGTAGGATTGGAGTTTTGTTAGGAGTCTGATATGTGGGACTTTATCGAAGGCCTTGCTAACGTCAAGAAACAATGTTGTTACCGAACGCCCATTATCAATGCTTTGTGTAATGTAGTCAAAATAATCTAAGTGGCAAGTAATGCACGACCTTCTACTTAAGAAACCGTATTGGGATGGGGATAGTAGGTCATTTGACAGCAAGTACTGAATGATTTGAGTCTTAACTATCTTTTCCATTACACGTGAAACTACAGACGTGATGTTGATGGGGCGGTAGTTGTTGATATCAGCTATAGGCCCGTATTTATGGATAGGTACAATATAAGACTTCTTCCAGCAGTTAGGGTATGTCCCATCGCTTAATGAAATTGAGTATAACTTGAGTAAGAGTAAACTCATGTCATTACCACCTTTTTTCAGCAGAACGGAAGATATACCGTCTGGGCCAGTAGTGTTACTAAGCTTAAGATTTGCGACAGCTTTATCGATCTCATGTGTGGTGAAAATTATGTCACTTAAACATTCGTCTGTTTTACGTGGGAAATCCACGACTTCATCGTTCTCTAAGGTGTATAATCTGGCGAAGTGCTTGCTAAACAGTTCACATATCGCCTCATTATTTTCGTAAGCAATGCCGTCTAAGTATATTATTTTCGGATAGGGTGTTTTGGAGTTCGTCAACCTACTTTTAAAAAGTTTGGCTATTTCTCCTGAGTTATGCGGTGCATGAATGGCCTGCATTTCTTTGTTTCTGAGGCCTATATTTCTCAACTCTTCAATTCTACTGAGAAGGGACGTTATGGCAATTAATGACGATAATTCATGATATCTGTAGTATTTTACATCTTTCAAAACTCATTTTCTGGTTTCTCAAAGAAAATGTCGGCTAGAATGTGTCCTGGTGGTGACCTTACTGCCACACCATCGATTTGTTTATACAGTTCCTTATTAAATAAAAAGGACGTACATTGTGCATTTCAAGAGAAGCTCTTTCATAAAAGATATAGGAACGCCAACATCGATGTTTCGTATTATGAGTTCTTCGCATACAAAGTCCACTGTGGTACATTGGTGAATAGGGAAGATGCGTTAAATTATATCATGAATTTATTGTCAACATTTAAATCTTTTATCCTTTCAAACAAATCCTTTACACTGTGTTTTACTAACTCGTTATGAAGAGGCTCTAAGAGTTCGGATAACCGTTTGCCTACTGAGTGGTATGTTGAATTTAGCATATCTAATACTGGTCGAAGTGGCACACCATTTTTGTGCACTTTAGGCGAGGCATACTACCTTTGTGTGAACGTTTCAGTGGATTTCACTGAGGTGTGCTGACTTTGTGAGATAAAGCCTTGTTGCTTCAGTACAATACAGTATAGTACAATATATTATACTAATTAAATAAGTGTATATTTAAATGTTGAGAGATATGGCTGCTAATATAGTTGATTCAGGAAATGATTACACTGACCCAACTTACTGAAGATTACATTGAAGACAAAATCAGTGAGTTGGTTAAAACTTAAAACGTTTTGGAAAGTAAGAGGTATAAAAGTTTTGAGTACTAGGGCGAAATGAATCATAATTTGCTGAGTAGGTTGTCTGGGCTTATTACTGCTAAGTCTTCATGCCCACTTTTTATATGGCATGCTTGGAAAATTACAAAGTACCAGTTTGCTTATGCAATGAAGAAACTATTACAACCACTTTAATATGAAACGCCTAGGATGGATATAGGTAGTCATATGACCTTGCAAACCTGTTTTATGAAATATCAATAGGATTTCTAATAAAGTGAGCAGCCAAACCCTAGGTCGAGCACTATGAGAGACACTGGGCCGGTTTTGTCATGTTTTAGATGCGGTGCGGTGACTGGGGCAAACGGATTTATTCGAATCAGGGTTGTTGAACCGGGGTCTGTACCACCAAAATTGGGGGTATTGCACCGGGGTTTTGTAGTACTAAAATGATCTGAACAGCCTATATGGGTAAAGAATAGATAAGTAGACTGAAGCACTTTTGTTGACAGGAACTCATTAAGGTGGCGTTGGAATTCGGTGGAAGATCAGCAACTACGTACAGTAAGTGGAAGTTCGTTCCATAATGGGCTATGCTGTGTTGTGAGGAAACGTGGAGGCAGTTTCGTCCGGCGCCGGGTTATACATAGAGTACTTTCGTGATTCGAAAGAGCATGTATGGTCGTACTGTTGAGAGTCGTTGGTTCACAGGTTTTGACGCAGCCGTGCGAAGGGCAAAAGAGGAATGTTAGGTAGGGTTTCAGGGGCCTTAACCAAGATGCCTGAAGTTCATATCTTTCGCACCTACACGCGTAATTCAGTCCTTAATATTTGTGTGATAGACGTTGTATAAAACTTCGCTGAATCTTTTCAATATGAACCTTATCATACTCACGCGTGAAACCGAAGACGATTGTGCCGTATTCAAGTACTGGGGAAACCACGATTTTATATAAGAGGACTTTGGCCTCAATTGAGTACATTTTTCGGCGTATCGAGCCCGTGAGTCTTAGGAATTTAAAAACAAGTCATTTTGTGTACCGACCTAATGTTAGATTCTGTGAGTAGGTGACGCCTACGTCTTTTATGGAATTGAGGGACTGGAGAAAGGAGTCACTTAGGTGCAACTTGAAGTTAGAGTGTGAGTTATTGAAGTATAGAACATCACATTTGTTATTGAATATGTTCACTGATCATATATGTAATTTATCACATTGGTGATAACTGTAAACTGGCGTCCCTCGTGTACAAAAGACGAGAATCTATTGTTACTTATCACAACTAATTGGCAGTTGCCAGTCATTGCTCCAGTTATGCAATCTATCCAAATCAACTTAGATGTATGAATCCCTCGTTTAGAGTAGAAAATGGGAAGCTTTATGCGATCGCATATGTACAACAACTCGCGTATCTCCTGCAAGTCTTTGCATAGGTTTTCTCCATCCGGGAATGGGGTAGGGATACTTATTCCATTGTTGCTAATTCGCGATTAAATTAGTTTTACTAATGCCTCTGTATTATCAGGTCGCGGGCAGAGGGTGCGTTCTAGTTTGATGGACTCAGATAATTGATTAGATTTGTGTGAATCATAAGTTTTCCCGAATGTGATGAGTGATTAAAAGTCATTACATCTGTAGCTCAGCGCCCTTATACAAGCGGTTTTGAATCTTGACGGGGATTAAGTTGGGCTGTTTAGGCCCGTTTTTCAACAGTATTGCTGCAGAAATGAAGTCATGTGCAAATCCTGGGTTCTCATGGAGTAATTTGTTTGTCTCTACAGTCTAGCTGCGTTTAAAATAAGGCTCCCAGTCTAGAGTGCCTAGGTATGGTTTCAGGTCACTCCACTGAGCGTGTCTGTAACCCCTGAGTAATACTTCATTGGCGCTTACTGTTGAACCCATGCTGGTGTATATACTTAATGTACCGAATAATACTCTTTAGTTGCTGCCAAGACACTCTTTCACTCCTGAAACGGTCGTGGGGATGATGTCATTAATGAAAACCAGACCTAAAATCTTAAGTAGCCTTGTGAGATGCTTTACGTGTTGTTGCCAGTCTCTTGTTTCTATTATGTTCAAAAATTCCTCGTACCGTTTTGGTGAGCGAAGTGGTTGCCAGACTACATCAGGTATATCAAAGTCTCCACATAGAATTTTAGCCGTATGAGGTAGTAAAGGGGACTAGGCAAACGTGCTAGCAAGCTTCATATCACCTTCAACAGTTGAGCGTGAGGGATTATAGATGCAGTCCATAAGATAAGAAGTGGAGTGGGATGGCCTTAGAAAGACCCAAACTGAGTTGATGAGCTCTGAGTAGAGGCACTAAGTGGCCATAATATCAGACCTGATAAACATAGTATATCTTCCCGCTCCGTCATGTTTTTTGTCACCTCTGAATACGTAGCAGTAATCGACAGAAACATTATGAACGCAAATCTGAGGGGTGCACCATGAAGATGGTCGACTTACCCAAAAGCCTGGAAGTTGTAGCGTAACTTCCATCTGCTTAGACGAGTCGATTTTAGCCATCGTTAGATAAATTACGAACGAAACAACGGAAGTTTATTGGCAGTGTAAAATAGTACAGAACCTCAAGTTAAAATAACCTCTCACGCAGAAGTGAAATACAAAGCAACGACTAAGAAATTTATTCTATAGATGATTTGGTCACAGGGTGTGGCAGAGGATGAGATTCGGGTTCACCCGCTGAAAGTTACTGATGTTGCTGTTGACAGGCCACACCTTACTCGCCCTTAACGTAACTTGTCCAGTAATCCAATAATTTAGTATTGTACTTAACCTGTAAGTACTGATGACAAACACAAATTAAAAAGAGTCAGTTAATTTTGAATGTCGTCTGTTGAGCAGTATATCTCAGTAAGGTAAAAGTTAAAGATTATCCAGGAAAAAGGTCTAAAACTTATCTAACGAATATTTCTGTATCCCAAACTCAGAGAATGTGGTTGTTGATAGAACAAAGGAAAAGCGTAAAATAGCGTTAGAGTCAGTCCGTAGGTGAAAAAATCAAAACAAATTCCTAAAGCAATGGAAACTGCACCGCATATGTTTCAGTAACGATGACACTAAGAGAAGTGGTGAAATGGGAGACAGAGATTACCAATTATAACGCAGGGGAAGAAACTTATGATTTATGCCGTCATATGGCCAATGAGTTCGTGTACTCAAGTTGGAAACATGAATCAGCAGTGACAGCATTCGTAGTATGCCGATTTTTGGGGTTAAGGCTTTCTGTATTTTATACGCGGCAATCGACAAATCTTGCCTGCAGTGGTGATCGACCTCAATGACGGAGCTCCCATGTGCCAGTTATTATAATTAGCAGCTATTCTACTTTATCGATTGAACTTAATGGCAGTCAGTGCATCCCAAGGTGATATCATCTCTTTAACTACTGGTGGTTGACCGCAGTCAAGCCCTACTTTACTATTCAGTCTCAGAATTAGACGTTATAGTTGAGGCTAATACTGCAATAATCTGAATGGATCGGAGTTTTTAGAAATAAATTTGTTTTGGTTTCGAAATCAGCGCCTGAAGTTAGAGGTCGTGTAAATCCCAGGCTATGATAGCATGAAATCAGGATTGAAGTTCTTCATAGATGTTACAACGGAGTGAAATCACGCATTCAGAATTAATGAAGTGTACGTCGGCTATGAAGATCTATGAGCCAGACAACGGAGCTCTGCTGTCAGTGCAGTTGAAGGTTGAACGATCAATTCATGGTTGTTTGTTCAAATCCAACTTCTCCAATTTTCGTGGAGGCATCAATACGACAGTCATCGTCTCACCGGTCGCTGTTCAGAAAGAAGACAGGAGACAACTGTCAGAAGTAAAATTGTGATTTGTAATTGTAATATTTGTTCATAGACCTTAGTTAAAACTTAATTTAAAGCTGCCTACATGTTGGTGTTACAATAAGGAATTCTGGAGTAGCCAATTGGTGTTTTGGTTTTGCGTCCGTTATTACTGAGCGTTTCTGAGAAACTTCAAGGAACAGCGTGAGTCTGAGTGCAGCAAGAGGTGGGCATTAACGGTTTACGAGACGTGGCTGACAGTTTCTGACGGCGGAAACATTTTCTGGCGGATTCAGATAGATGGTGAAAGTTTGGATAGTCGCCGTTCATCTTTCCCGGTGCCGGTCAAGTCCTCTTTGAACAAGCAATATCTGGAACATTTTTGGAATTGGGTCAAGTTCAACAATGCCTGGGTCAAAGAAGGGACAGAGCGTCTTGGATGCAAACAGGAAAGTAAGTCACGGTGACTTGTCTGTTACTTGTAACGATATGTCTGATGTTCAACATGACATGGTTGATGTTACTGTTTCGCCGTTCAGGGATAATAGGAACATCAAACTCCCTGAATTTGAACCACGGTGTTTCGACGGAAACCCAGCTGATTATTTACAGTTTGTAAGGGAATTTGAAATCATGCTGAGTAGTTTTCTATTAACTGATGAAATGAAGTTAATGTATTTGATGAGGTATTGCACTGGAATTGCTGCAAGAGCTATACAGTGCTGTAAGTTTATGTAGCCAAAAGAGTGCTACTACGAGGCTATGAGCATACTACGTCAAAGGTTTGGAAGAACTTCGATGATTGTAGGGAAATTATTCGAGACTGTTAAGGGTAATGGTGGTCAATTACAGGATGACTCCCAGGCACTCACTGAGCTTTAGGATAATTTGCTAATTTACAAGAATGCATTGATTTCGATGAATTGCATGAGTGACCTCAACTCGAGTTTTATAATAGATGTAATAGCGAGACGCCTACCTACTCGACTGCAAAGGAAGTGGGCGAAGATAAGCTCCCTTATGGGGGACGAGGGTATCGAGCCAAAGTATGATGACATTCTGAAACTGGTAAAGAGTAGTATCAATCAAACTATGAGCAAGTTTTCACCTCACCCCTAGAATAGAGCAGTCTGAGGGAAAAACGCAATCATTGATGACGAATAGGCCTCAGAGAGGTGGATATCGAGAAGGCTCCATGGTGTCTAGTAATGCATATAGACCTATTGAGTGTAAAAGGTTTCGCAGTACATCCTCAACAGATAAGTTACAAGATGCAAGACAAACACGGTTGTGTTTTACACGTGTGCAAGAGGTGCATACAGAGGGGAACTGTGAACCAGTGAGCAAGTTCAGTGATAAGCTAAATGTAAACTCCAGACCTGACTCCGAATTGTGTGACGATAACGGTGAGGTCAAGAAGTCTGTAGTTGCAACTGGTAAGCCATTGTTGAATAGTATGCCACAGAAGAGAGTTGTAGTCTCAGAGGACAGTTCTGACTCCACAAGTTTACGAGGTATTACTAGTCAGAGTGAAGTTATAAAACCTTTTATGATTTGTGAAGAGGAACCAAAATTGTCTACTTCTGTCCTTAAAGAGTTTGAAATTAATGAAGTTGATGGTAAATTGAATATTCGTGACAATGATCATGATAGTGCACATTTGTCTTTGGTTGATCATGATGAAATGAGGGGAGTGCCTACTACTGCTAAGTTGAACAAAGGTTGTGTACAACTACAACTTGAAGTAGGATTGAATGAAGTTGCAGAAGGTATGGATACTTGTGAGACCGTCAGTGTAATTGATCAGTATGTAGCCCACCTATCATCAGATGCTAGTGCTAAACCTGAGCTGATAGTAAAAGACAGCAGTGGTGGTGGTCTTGCGGTTAGACAACTATCTGAAAGTCGAACAACAACAGCTTCTGGTCCAGCGCTAAGTTCATCAACTGGTATCAATCAGTCGTCGTTGGTGTTGTCATCTACAATGAGAAGGACGCACATCAACTCAAGTATCTTGTGCAATGACTATGATAGTATTGTTGCGTTTGAAAAGACGAAAGATACTGGTCAGTTTAGTGAGGATAAGCCAGGTGTAAACGAGAGAGTTATTGTTAAATTGACTTGCATGAATAAAGGCATTTCTAGTTTCAAGTTACTGTTTGAATGTTATTATCTTTGGTGTAAATTACACTGCGGCTACGCTTGGTTGACCAGAAACGTCGTATGTTTGTTCGTCATCTATATTCTACGATACAATGACATGAGCGTGTTGCCGTCCAGATTTGAGGATATAGCTCATAGAAGGAAGTCAGCAAATGAACTCTGCGACGATTTTCCAAACTAGGGCGTCAACCTGAGAAGGGTTGTAGGCGTACTGCTGTAAGTCCTACAGTTCTTCTATGGGTAGCGCATCAATGAGCAGTCCAATGTGCTTGGTGTATGATCTTGTACATATGTTCATATTGTATATACTGAATTGATATCATCTTTCATCTGTCTGTTGATGATTTTGTTTGTGTACGGGCGTCTTTCACTTGTATTATCAACCTGAGAAGGAATGTAGGCGAACTGCTGTAAGTCCTACCGTTCTTCAAGAGTAGTTTGTCGTGCCAGAATCCACAACATTTGATGTAGTGCTTGTACATATGTTTGTGTTAAATAATTGTGTGAGTTTCAATTATTGTAATTGTTGGTTAATCTTGTTTGTGTCCGTACATTCTTCAACTTACACTCGTCAACCTGAGAAGGTTTGCAGGCGTACTGGTGTAAGTCCTGCAATTCTTCAAAGGAATTCTTTCAATACATGATCCGCGTGTTTGTGTCTGCTGTTTGTATATATGTGTGGTGTGTCATATCAATTGGTGTTTTTTAGGTTCATTGTGTTTATTGTTTTTCTTCTTACATTGTTTTTATTGCGTAATTTTGTTAAAATTTTCATCGTGATTACTTTTGAAGTTGCTTCGATTCTTCTACATCCGTGAATGAAGTGATTGATGTTGGAGACAGCAGATGGGTTGTATACGCCGGGAAGGCTAGGCTGTTGCTGAGAATGAAATGCACACGGAGATAATTGTTAGCTGCGGTCCAACACGCCGGGGAGAAAGAGTGTAAACGACTGAGGCTCGCATACGTCACCGCTACTAGAACTGAGGCCGAATGAGTGACAAGCGATTTCAGTGGTAATTGGTAATGAGTAGATAAGAGGATGTGCGTAGAGTATCATGAGTTGGTGCTATGGTCACGTTGCATTCTGCAAGAGTCATTCTAGTAAGTGGCGATTGTGTTGCAAGATGTCAAGAGGAGGTCTCTGTCTGGAGGCGCAGGTCGTCAGCGATGTGTGAGATTGTGCTGTGAGTATGCTTGTGGTGTGTTGGCTATTCTGTTCGTTTTCCATTTCCGCTCTGTCCATGTGACTCAGGTTCTCGCAATGGCATCCAAGTCAGCGTGTGTTGGTCGCGATGGAAAAAAGGGTTGGATCCCTTTTTTGCCGGGGAGTGTCAATGTAGTTGAAGATTGAACGGTAAATTCATGGTTGTTTGCTCAAATCCAACTTCTCCAATTTTCGTGGAGGCATCAATACGACAGTCATCGTCTCATCGGTCGCTGTTCAGAAAGAAGTCAGGAGACAACTGTCAGAAGTAAAATTGTGATTTGTTATTGTAATATTTGTTCACAGACCTTAGTTTTTATATGTTGGTGTAGCAATAAATAATCCTGGATTCAACAATTGATGTTTTGCTTTTTTCGTCCGTTATTACTAAGCATTTCTTCGAAACTTCAAGAAACAGCTTGAGCCTGAATGCAGCAAGAGCTGTCAATTAACCGTTTTGCGAGACGTGATTGTCAACCCTGTTTGTCTTGCATCTTGTAACTTATCTGTTGAGGATGTACTGCGAAACCTTTTACACTCAATAGGTCTATATGCATTACTAGACACCATGGAGCCTTCTCGATATCCACCTCTCTGAGGCCTATTCGTCATCAATGATTGCGTTTTTCCCTCAGACTGCTCTATTCTAGGGGTGAGGTGAAAACTTGCTCATAGTTTGATTGATACTACTCTTTACCAGTTTCAGAATGTCATCATACTTTGGCTCGATACCCTCGTCCCCCATAAGGGAGCTTATCTTCGCCCACTTCCTTTGCAGTCGAGTAGGTAGGCGTCTCGCTATTACATTTGTGGAATATATTCTTATACCAATGGAAAAGTATCTATTTGTAATACAACGTCACGATTGTAGCTTATAACATAACTGATCGTATCTGTAAAATAGCTTCCTTATTACCCAATTTGGATAAAAATCAAATCAAAAATAAGATTCGGATTTGTACACACCCAAGTTATATTGAGGAATTACTTCAAGCTTTATTTTTTCCCAAGTATTTTTAATCCATCCAAAACTTACTTGGTTTTTTTTTGTTAATGCGAAGACAATATTCCTATATTTCATGACGTGCTCCATTGAATGACTGGTTATCATATTGTTCCCACAGACCTAAGATAAAAACGCCAGCAACCATGTAACTTAACCATAAACCGAATTTATGAAATTTAATTAATGCTTATCCATGCCTGTATATTTGGTGTGTCCTACACAAGTAGGAAAAAATGTGTACTTTATTAAAACATTATTATTAATTATGATTGCTAATCGTATATGTAATTTATCATATTGATGATGCCTGTAAACTGGCGTCTCTCATGTACAAAATGAGAATATACTATTATTATTATTATTATTATCTATTATAAAACTCGAGTTGAGGTCACTCATGCAATTCATCGAAATCAATGCATTCTTGTAAATGTGTTTATTAATGATATATTTCACTCACTTAATCTATTACACTTTAATGTTTCACCACAGCACTTTAATTTTTCTAAAACAGCTTTCAATCCCTTGTAAACGTTGTACTTACCTCAATATTGGTTGGTTATCGTATGCCCACAACCACGGGATGAAAACGAAACGAAGTCGATTTTCCCACTCAACCTGGAGGACAACTATACAATTCAATAACTATACAGCCTAGTTCAGACAATGTGTATTTATATATATATCAAATATTTAACTGTTGAAACATTATTAACTTGTAGACAATTTAAGATTTGACATTATATCATCCTTGATCGTGCCTGTAAAAATGGCATGCATTTTCATGTAAATTAATGTTTATATGAAAATAAATTATTATTATTATTGTTAAATTAGCAAATTATCTAAAAGCTCAGTGAGTGCCTGGGAGTCATCCTGTAATTGACCACCATTACCCTTAACAGTCTCGAATAATTTCCCTACAATCATCGAAGTTCTTCCAAACCTTTGACGTAGTATGCTCATAGCCTCGTAGTAGCACTCTTTTGGCTACATAAACTTACAGCACTGTATAGCTCTTGCAGCAATTCCAGTGCAATACCTCATCAAATACATTAACTTCATTTCATCAGTTAATAGAAAACTACTCAGCATGATTTCAAATTCCCTTACAAACTGTAAATAATCAGCTGGGTTTCCGTCGAAACACCGTGGTTCAAATTCAGGGAGTTTGATGTTCCTATTATCCCTGAACGGCGAAACAGTAACATCAACCATGTCATGTTGAACATCAGACATATCGTTACAAGTAACAGACAAGTCACCGTGACTTACTTTCCTGTTTGCATCCAAGACGCTCTGTCCCTTCTTTGACCCAGGCATTGTTGAACTTGACCCAATTCCAAAAATGTTCCAGATATTGCTTGTTCAAAGAGGACTTGACCGGCACCGGGAAAGATGAACGGCGACTATCCAAACTTTCACCATCTATCTGAATCCGCCAGAAAATGTTTCCGCCGTCAGAAACTGTCAGCCACGTCTCGTAAACCGTTAATGCCCACCTCTTGCTGCACTCAGACTCACGCTGTTCCTTGAAGTTTCTCAGAAACGCTCAGTAATAACGGACGCAAAACCAAAACACCAATTGGCTACTCCAGAATTCCTTATTGTAACAGCAACACATAAACACTGTTTCATCTTAGGTCTGTGAACAAATATTACAATAATAAACCAAAATATTGCTTCTGACAGTTGTCTCCTGTCTTCTTTCTGAACAGCGACCGGTGAGACGATGACTGTCGTATTGATGCCTCTGCGCGAATTGGAGAAGTTGGATTTGTGAATACAACCATGAATTGATCGTTCAATCTTCAACTGCATGTACGGTATATGTGATTGTTTTAGTATAGTCAATCCAATAGTGTGTGCCGCTGACTTAAATGTGGCATATATCTGCACAAATAGAGATATTGGCACAACTATGAACTCCATACATGATGATTTATTGAAAAGGGATAGATGGTGTGACACCTCAGGACTGCAGCCCAATGTTGAATAGTATGGATGGCTCTGCATAGGCTGTTCGAACCTTGAACTCGACCTAGCAATCCAGGGCGACAAAATCCCCAGACTCAAATCTGTACTGGACCTAGGACTGAAATATTTACACAATCTATTATTTTCAGAGCATATCTCGAAACAAGTATCGCAATCACGCAGGCTTATTGGTTTTCTACTCAGGAACTTCTACAGAAGTGAATCCAGAATACTACTGTACACGATTTGTGTGATCCCACTCATAGATTACTGCTCACCCATATTTAGTAGTGCACGCATAGAAGAGAAACTGAAAGCAGAAGGAGTACAGAGGTACTTCACGCGAAAAGTACTCGGAACCGATAACGGCACGAACTACTCTACCAGATGTGAAATCATAGGACTAGAAATATTATGGTTAAGACGACTGCGACTAAATCTGGTACTCTTCTATAAGCTTCTTTACCACACAGTGTATACCCTGCTAACTGTAGTCGGTTCTCAGAAGACACTGGGTATAACCTTAGACACATTAAGGTTACATTGGCTATAGAACCATGTAAAACAGCCACCAGGCAAAAGTTTTTCTTGACTAGGTATGCTCAGATATGCAACAAACTACCTGAGGAAATGCGACTAGCAAGCACATTGGCCTCCTTTGGAAAGGCACTTAATGGCAAGCTAAGTGAGTTTGCGATTGACACCAGTTGTAATTCCCATGTAAGAGCTTCAGAAATCATAGGCCGATTTAATGTATGAACTTAGAGGCTACACCTGTTGTTTGTTTTGCCTCTATTTATAATTCCAGACAAGAAAGCAGCAGTCATGACAATAACAGCCATTTAATTAAGAGTCGATCGATAGCTACCTGATACAAAGGGTGAACCATTGGCAACATATGAATGAAATATGAGAAAACAAGGTCAAAACTCACCGCAACACCCGACGGAAAGATATAAGTTATTTGGACATCATTTAAAATCCACGAACTGGTCTCCTTTCCAAAAAGAGTGCGGCGATGTTTTATCCACAGTGACGAGGAAATACATAAATCCACAGTTGCTGTAGTAAACACTCAGTGGAGGTAGGGCGTTGATAAGGGGCAGCCTGTAGACGGCCGTAGGTCATTTGATCAGCTGATGGATATTGGCGTTATTTTTGGAAAATACGTCAAGGTTAGGTCATTTTTCGTTGTTATACACACTTTTTTACATATATTCCAGCTAAAAGTTGATGAAATACGGCGTATTTAGCAGAAATAGGCAATGGTGGTGTCCTTATCCGGCCGTAGCTTACAGGCAGTTTGCAGTTTGTTGAAAAAACATACTTTTCCGTTCAGAATATGTCGAATTACTTGAAGACACATGTTATAACGACCATTTCGTGAATTTTTTTGCATTTTAATGGATTACACAGGGACATGATGAGGTGGGATAGCTCGTTTTGGTAATTATTTCATTTACTTTGTTGTGTACTTTTCCTAATGCTGACAAGGCTCCCCCACATGTATTTCTTTAAGGAAAAATCTGCAGAAATACTTAGAAATTATATGCGCATAGTATTTCCTTATTTTATGACATAAACTTGACGTTTGCAGGCAGGTGCAATATCGATTTTGTATTATTGAAAAATGTTTACTGACGTAATTATATACAATTCAATTATTTCGTCGTTTCAAACATATTTCATGGTTAATTATCGTGTTTACACTGATAACAATGTCTACATCTGTATAATTCTTTTGTTCTTTTTCAGATAATATCTACTTTCGGGAATTTCATGGATTTGGGTGATAAAGAAAAAGATACCTGCACTGTTGTCGATTTTGTATTACATGTTAATTCATTAATAAATGTATTCCTCGTTATTCGTTTGTTTATTCTACTTGATAAGACCGAATATTAGCCCTTGCGTAATTTGTGAGGTATAGAGTATATGAGGCTATCTTTGAAATACTAAGTAGGAGCAGATATTCAGAGAAGCCTATTGGTAAAACATTATGTTGTAGTAAAATAAAGTAAATATGTCTAAATCGTAGAGGAGGTATTGCGATTATAAAGCGTTTCGAGTTATCTATTGTCTTAGCAGAATACATATACTGATTCGCGATTCATAGTCACAAAGTAAGAGTAAATCTACCTGAGATAGTTTGCTTGTGATTTTGGCATGCCGCAGTGTACCATAAGGAGAGACTATACCTATGCTGTTTGATGTATGACTCAGTGCAACTACGGTCATCGTAATAATTAAAAACAGAATGCCTAGGGTTCTCAGCCAAAGAACACGATACGTTGCTATCTGCTCATATAATCACGTAAACAAAAGTTTTCCAGAAGCCGCATTTACTCCTAACACTTTACCATCAACTTCTAACTTAGCACGTGCTACTTACATTACTGGAACACAATCGCATTACAACAGAAGGAAGACAGATTCATTGAAAAATTGTTTATTAAACAAAAATCAGACTTCAAATGTACAGATAATTCAGATGAGTAGTCCTCTGTTACCGTCAGTAAGTTCCATAGGCGTACACGGCACATATATGTTTTTCCATAAGTCTGAAAAGGTTTAAGAAAACCATAATTAACTTGAGTATTACATGTATGATTTAAATATAAAAATTTTCCTGATAAGCATTTTCAAGTAACCACTTTACAAACAATATATATATATATAAGTAGCCCAATAGTTTTCACTTAACTTAAGGGACTTCGCAACTTATCGTTTGTCGATATCTAGTAGGTCCATCGAAGCATCATGAAATGATAAAATTATTTAACGACAAGTTATGCAGTAGTTTCCAAAGCTTGTACGAAGATTATAGCAAAAATGACAACGGCTTTATGACGAATGATAGGTCTTGACAGCAATAACAATAACGTTCATGTTCATAGTGACTATAAAAACAATAATTGGTATCATTATCGCAACGAATTTATCATTAACTTAGATAGAAAACTGATAATAATACAATCATATCAAATAAATGTATCACTTAATCTTAAGAAGCATGTGTTTACTTGCTTTCACTGTATTCTCTCAATACTGATGTGCTCAACCAGCTTATTCCAACTGAATTTAAGATTAATTCTGAAAGTGAGTGGAGATCCAGTTTATGTCAAATAAAAACATATAACTTACATGTATTACACTGCTTACTGAAACATCTGGTACCTGCTTTCCGATCTTTGTGACAGGAACACAGTTCATCTAGGTTTACCTTCATATACAAAAGTATACGTATATGCTGCATCAACCATGCCGTTTTTATCCTGATTAGTCAGACCTCTGCGTATATTATACCTATTTAAGGATCTCTGAAAATATTGGTCAAGCGATAATTGAAGTTGCGTGAAGTTATTACCTCTTCAGGACATTGTTTGCATTCTTGACACTCCTGAGAAGTCCTTAGATCGTAATTTGGCATGAATTCGTTGAATTCAGCAAATAAATCTACTGCTATATCATTTCTTTCCTGAGCTGTAATAATTTGTGTTGTCAATTATCTCTCCAATTTGAGAAAACGTTCACGGAAATTCAGAACTTAACCAAACAGCAAAATGACGTTTGAAATTACCTCAACTCGAATGACAAACTGGCCAATCACAAGCGAGCAAATCGCTTGTTTATCTCATTCTCGGTCACTCAAAATTACGGCCGTCTACAGGCTGCCTTGATAAGGCATATCCCCTGTTTGAAGTGGCGCATTTGGCTTAACCTTGACGGCATTTGCGCGGTTTCGTTGATTCGAGTTGTGGCTAGTCGTCCAACAAACGCAGTAGACGCTATTTCGCTGCTTATTTTGCTCTTGTTGGATGAATTTATATGAAAATTATTGTTCGATATTGTTCTTGAGCATTTACTGATTGCTTGTGTGACAGGACGCTTAAATACATGGGTCATGCAGTGATTTTTGGCATACCGAGTAAGCTTCGCGTACATTTCAACGACTGTCATTCGATAAATTTCTTTGCAGATTGGCGGAAACTTGTACTCGATCTCAAATTTCCCTATCAGCTATTGTGCAGTACCTATTACTGCTGCAGGAACCAAAGAATATGGTTGATATCGAATTCCTGCATCCTCCCGCACTTCTGTGTGTTGTTTTGATAGATGAAAGTCAATGGAATGCATAGATACAAGCGAGAATTAGTGTTCACAAATGGGCAGAAATTGCAATATGTTTTACGATCACTTACAACATTCACTGTTTTCTGCCGAAGTTTTTAAGTGAGTTAAATGCACACTGCAACATTTTAGTAATTTGGTGGATTTGAATACCATCCTCGTGATCAGGTACGTAAAGACATCTGACGTGTGCGTCATTTTGTCCTATTAGTGAGTTCGGTTTCACAGTTTTCCGATTTTTGTCATTGTCCTGACGCCGCATTCGCGCTTGTTCGAAGTTAATTCACCAAATTATTTTAAAACCACGTAGAAGTAGTGTCTGACATCTCTTAAAGCTATGGACGTAAGGTTTAGAAGTGGTTGCTATATCCATTTAGGGAAGGCTCATCGATTTCTGCAAGTAAGGGCTACGCATCATATTCCTAAATGCCTCCAGAAGCAACAGAATCTTCAGAAGTTATTAATGGGGTCCCAGCTCCTCTATTTCGAAACATATTATAGGGACAGGTCATAAAACTGGCGTTTGCACATTTTTAAACCTACCTGTAAAACGTGTTTGGATTGCATCCTAAAGTTTGTGGGAACCGAAATGTGATTAGGAAGTTTAAACCACTTTTGTGAATTCCAAGACTATTCGTCATCACACGAAACCTTTGTTAAACTTCGTTTTGAAACTAGTCAGGGTAGATGTACTAGTACCTCAGATATTTGGTTTAGTAATCTTCATTGTTATTTTGACCTTCAATATATGGTTTTAATTCCACCTAAATTTATTTTCCAAACTTTTAACTGTATTAATTTCATATGTATTCCTATAACAAGTCCATGCGTGACCAGATTGTCCAAAATGTGTTGCACATAAACAACACTACACGACTCGGACAAATTACGTCTTCTTATTACTTTGTCTAAATATCCACTTGTGTCAAAAATAGTGACTGATGTAATCGCACATTGATATAAACTTTCATTAATTTTTACTGTGCTGTCTCGTTGATATTATATTGGTAGTTATATTCATGTATGCACACTGTGAACCCTTGTTTTCTTTTTTAGATAATCTGTAGTTCCAGTGACCTCGTGGGATTCGTTGCTGAAGAAAGTGGTTTCCAGTACCGTTGATTTTGTATTTTGTGTCGAATCACTAATAAATGTATTCTCTACACCTCAAATAGACATTCTACTTGTTAATAGTCACTACTAACTTCATAGAATGTTGTGAGCTACAGAGTTATGGGGTTAGGGTCATGTGTTGTATTGAGTAGCGCGTTTAGAAAACACGTCCGCCCCTGAGGAATATTGTCGTCAATATGGAGTACATTCTCGTGATAAATCTGTTAGCAGTAATTATTATCAGTACCTATATTTCGTATGGATGGTATATAATGAAACGTACTAATTCAGTAGTCAAAGGTTAGAACTATCCGTTAAAATTGAAACAGGTGCTCATGTAAGGGAAAACTGATTAATCGGAATTTGAAACATCACGTAAGTGATAAAGTTTATAGCATCGTTTACATGCGAATAGTTAAGGTTATTTTTTTAGAAATGATGTTTACTCGTTGATGGTTTAAGGGATGTTGTGTTTGATAGGAAATAGATGGGACATTGTAACTGAAAAACAGTGTAACTGGATAAGCAACATCAGCTGGCCAGTATACACTTATTTTGAAGTAAAACACGATCGGGTAAAGTATTTCAAAGACAGGAGTAATGCAGTCTTCTGAAACTATTAATTTATTGTGCAATTAAATTTGTCTTTGAATTAAGACTGAAAGTAAGCGGCATATTGGTAGGCTAAACGATTATCATTATTCGATTTCGTTAGAATAAGTATCCGAGTACTGTTTCACTCATCATTCTGTCTTTTGAATAACTTAGTAACATGGCGTTTACTTTCGGATCCAAATTACTAAGTAAAGGTTAATATCCCTAAGATTAAATTGTCGCCAAAGTAAGTATGTTCATATCTAGAAAATACTAAGGTTTGGAGTTATTTTTTTGCTACCACAACACCAGGCGACTCACCAATTAGTCACATCGTAAAACTAGATCTGTCAAAGACAGTCTACTTTTGACTAGTTTTATCATGAAGGATTAACCATACCCATAGGTTAATAGGATTAGACGGATGATGTCAATTCGAAACTAGGTAATTACGCTTCGCAGCTACAGAAAACACCACGTTACAATCTATTCCTTTAATCGTGTCAATCAATGTGACATCAATTAAGACTAGAGAAGGAACACCACTGGTTTTCACAAAATTTATTTGTGTTCGTTAATATAATGTACATTCCGTAATTATAGGCAAACTAGGAAACGCACCAAGTCATCACATATACGAAAAATAATTAAGCGTACAGGGTAGAGTAGACTTAAAGGAATGCCTACTCGATATGGCCCAGAGTTCATGTGGAGTGACACATGCCTACATCTGAAAGTGCGTGTGTAAGGTATCGCATTTCATCAGCCTTTCGTGTAAGTGACTCAATGGGTCGCCTCCATATTTAACAAATGCTCAGTCCATGAATTCTACTTGTACCTGTAAAACACAAAGAATACCCTGCTGGGATATGGTGCTGTGTTACACCAGAGTCCCTCAGTTTACAGATAAATCACACTTAATATCAGTATTGCGGCTTTTAGTTGAAAAAGTCATTCGACTGTGTCACAAATGCTTTTGGCTGGATTCCTCAGTGCCAAGTATTATTCCCTATGAGAGTGCATTGAAGAAACCCTGTAGGGTGATATTGAAGCTTCGCCGAAAATTGAATAGAAGCATTCCACTCATACAAGATGGATGCATTAAAGAATACATTATTAAATCATTGCGCTCACTCCTACATTACCCTATAAAATTCTCTAGTTTCGAAATGAAACATGCACATATATATTGTCAATCACGTCTCATAAACCGTTATTGCCCAGCTCTCGCTACGCTCGGGCCCACGCTCTTCCTTTGAGTTTTCAGAAACGCTTAGTTATAACGGACGGAAAAACCAAAACACCGATCTGCCGTTTGATATTTCTTTATTGTTACACCAACATATAAAAGGAATAACTGAACTAAGGTCTGAAAACAAATATTACAATAATAAATCGTTATGTTACTTCTGACGATGTTTCACTCTTCTTTCTGAACAGCGACCGATGAGACGATGACTGTCGTATTGATGCCTCCGCGAAAATCGAGGAAGTTGATTTTGAGCAAACAACCAAGAATTGATCGTTCAATCTTCAACTCCATTGACACTCCCCGGCAAAAAAGGGATCCAACCCTTTTTTCCTTCACGACCAATGCACGTTGACTTGGATGCCATTGCGAGAACCTGGGTCACACGGACAGAGCTGAAATGGAAAACAAACAGAAAAGCCAACACACCACAAGCATACCCACAGCACAATCTCACACATCGCTGACGACCTGCGCCTCCAGACAGAGACCTCCTCTTGACATCTTGCAACACAATCGCCACTTACTAGAATGACTCTTGCAGAATGCAAAGTGACCATGGCAGCACCTCACGATACTCTACGCACATCCTCTTATCTACTCATTACCAATTACCACTGAAATCGCTTGTCACTCATTCTGCCTCAGTTCTAGTAGCGGTGACGCATGCGAGCCTCAGTCGTTTACACTCTTTCTCCCCGGCGTGTCGGACCGCAGCTAACAATTATCTCCGTGTGCATTTCATTCTCAGCAATAGCCTAGCCTCCCCGGCGTATACGACCCATCTGCTGTCCTTAACATCAATCAATTCATTCATGGATGTAGAAGAGTGGACACAACTTCAGAAGTAATCACGACGAAAATTTTAACAAAATTACGTAATAACAACAAGGTACGAAAACAACGAGTAAACACAATGAATCCAAAATCACAAATTGCGAAGACACACCACACGTATACACAAACAGTACCAATAACCTCGCGGATCATGTCTTGGTGGAATTATTTTGAAGAATTGCAGGACTTACACCAGTACGCCTACAACCCTTCACAGGTTGACGATTGTAAGTTGTGGAATGTCCAGACACAAACAAGATTAACCAACAATTACATCAATTGGAACTCACACAACTATTTAACACAAACATATGTACAATCAACACATCAAATGTTGTGGATTCTGACACGACAAACTACCCTTGAAGAACTGTAGGACTTACAGCAGTACGCCTACATTCCTTCTCAGGTTGATGATCCAAGTGGAAGTCGTCCGGACACAAACAGAATTACCAACAGCTAGATGACAGATGATATCAATTCAGTATATACAATATGAACATATGTACAAGATCATACACCAAGCACATTGGACTGCTCATTGATGCGCTACCCTTTGAAGAACTGTAGGACTTACAGCAGTACGCCTACAACCCTTCTCAGGTTGACGCCCTAGGTTGGAAAATCGTCGCAGAGTTCATTTGCTGACTTCCTTCTATGAGCTATATCCTCAAATCTGAAAGGTAACACGCCCATGTCATTGTATCGTAGAATATAGATGACGAACAAACACACGACATATCTCATCAACCAAGTGTAGAAACAGAGTAATTTACACCAAAGATAATAACATTCAAATAGTAACTTGAAACTAGAAATGCCTTTATTCGTGCAAGTCAATTTAACAATTACTCTCTCTTTTACACTTGGCTTATCCACACTAAACTGACCATTGATATTCGTCCTTTCAAACGAACTGATACTACCATAGTCATTGCACAAGATACTTGAGTTGATGGGTGTCTGTTTCATTGTGGATGACAGCACCAACGATGACTGAGTGACACAAGGTGATGAACTTAGTGGTGGATCAGAAGCTGTTCTTGTTCGGCTCTCAGATAGTTGTCCAACTGCAAGATTACCACCACTGCTGTCTTTCACTACTAGTTCGGGTTTAGCACTATCATCTGATGATAGGTGGGCTACACGCTGATCAATTACACTGACTGTCTCACAAGTATGCACACCTTTTGGAACTGCATCTGCGTTCAATTCTACTTCACGTTGTAGTTGTACAGAACCTTTATTTAACTTAGCAGTAGTAGGCATATCCCTCATCTCATAATGATCAACCAAAGACAAATCTGCACTATCATGATCATTATCACGAATATTCACTTTACCGTCAACTTCATCATTTTCAAACTCTTTAATAACAGAAGTAGACAATTTTGGTTCCTCCTCGCAAATCATAAAAGGTTTTATATCTTCACTCTGACTAGTAATACCTTGTAAACTTGTAGGGTCAGAACTGCACTCTGAAGCAGCAACTCTATTCTGTGACACTCTATTCAACAACGGCTTACCAGTTGCAACTACAGACTTCTTCACCGCACCGTTATCGTCACACAATTCGGAGTCAGGACTGGAGTTTACATTTAGCTTATCACTGAACTTGCTCACCGGTTCACAGTTCACTTCTGTATGCACCTCTTGCACACGTGTAAAACACAACCGTGTTTGTCTTGCATCTTGTAACTTATCTGTTGAGGATGTACTACGAAACCTGTTACACTCACTAGGTCTATATGCATTACTAGACATCATGGAGCTTTCTCGATATCCACCTCTCTGAGGCTTATTCGTCATCAATGAGTACGTTTTACCCTCAGACTGCTCTATTCTAGGGGTGAGATAAAATAGACTGGAAAACTTGCTCATAGATTGATTGACACTATCTTTTACCAGTTTCAGGATATCATCAAACTTTGGCTCGATACCCTCATCCTCCATACGGGAGCTTATCTTCACCCACTTCCTTTGCAGTCGAGTAGGTAGACGTCTTGCTATTACTTCTAGTATAAAACTCGAGTTGAGGTCACTCATTCGATTCATCGAAATCATTCCATTCTTGTAAATTAGCAAATTATCTAAAAACTCAGTGAGTGCCTGGGAGTCATCCTGTAATTGACCACCATTACCCTCAACAGCCTCGAATAATTTCCCTGCAATCATCGAAGGTCTTCCAAACCTTTGACGTAATATGCTCATAGCCTCATCGTAGCCCTCCTTTGGCTTCATAAACTTACAGCACTGTATAGCTCTTGCAGCATCTCCAGTGCAATATCTCATCAAATACATTAACTTCAATTCATCATTTAATAAGAAACCACTCAACATGATCTCAAACTCCTTTACAAATTGTAAATAATCAGCCGGGTTTCCATCAAAACGTCGTGGTTCAAATTTAGGGAGTTTGATGTTCCTATTATCCCTGAACGGCGAAACAGTAACATCAACCATGTCATACTTAACATCAGACACATCGTTACAATTAACAGACAAGTCACCATGACTTACTTTCCTGTTTGCATCCAAGACGCTCTGTCCCTTCTTTGACCCAGGCATTGTTGAACTTGACCCAATTCCAAAAAGTTCCAGATATTGCTTGTTCAAAGAGGACTTGACCGGCACCAGGAAAAATGAACGGTGACTATCCAAACTTTCACCAACTGTTTGAATCCGCCAGATCTGTTTCTATCGTCAGAAACTGTCAATCACGTCTCATAAACCGTTAATGCCCAGCTCTCGCTACGCTCGGGCCCACGCTCTTCCTTTGAGTTTTCAGAAACGCTTAGTTATAACGGACGAAAAAACCAAAACACCGATCTGCCGTTTGATATTTCTTTATTGTTACACCAACATATAAAAGGAATAACTGAACTAAGTTCTGAAAACAAATATTACAATAATAAATCGTTATGTTACTTCTGACGATGTTTCACTCTTCTTTCTGAACAGCGACCGATGAGACGATGACTGTCGTATTGATGCCTCCGCGAAAATCGAGGAAGTTGATTTTGAGCAAACAACCAAGAATTGATCGTTCAATCTTCAACTATATTGACATATATTGTGTTGTTAACTTCAGATACACACTAATATCTAAATTTCATACGCCTTCTGTCTCAATACTCCATGTAATAGCAGTTTGATAGCTATTTACGAATGCAGTAATAAGTATTTCATGGGCCACAAGTAGCATTTGGTATTCAGCAGAGGTATGGGCACTTAATGATTGTAATTTGGAGAACTAATACGACAAGGTTAGCTTTTTTCTAGTATATACGCAACTATCAACACAATGAAAAGATAATGACGAATTGTTATCACAAGCATTCTATTTACTATGGAGGGAATGTTATTACAGACTAACTTCACAGTAACATGTACAAGTCTTGCATGTCATTGCATCAGTAATATTAGCACACTAATTGTATTACGGCCAAATATAAATGATTTAAAGGCATCGTAACAATAACTTTACGGGAGGTAGATGTATTGAAAGACTGCTTGCAGTCACTATGCATGACGACATCTGGTAGAATGTCTACGGAGACTGACAACCTGCAATGAGGAAGACAAAAAGGAAACAATTAGGAGACACATAAGATAAGTATTTTCGACATAAGTATAAAATTTGGGCACTGTGGTAGAGTATAACTCCATTATGGATACGATTTTATTTTGGTAAATCACACAGTGTTGGACAGCAATATTACTAGGTGGCGTTTTGAGCACAAACTATTGCTCATCATCATATCAAGTCAGTCACACAACTTTTTGCCTCATTCATATACATGAGTATTTTACTTAAGCGTACTACAGGGATAAAAGGTCACTCGTATCATTCACTTCTATTCACATCATTTCTTACGTCCATGTTACTGACTTTTGGTTTATGTTTTCCTCTTCGGTGCACTTTATCTGGACAGTTTAAGGAATCGGGAAATGCGTAGAGTACTTAGGAAACGGCATGAATAATTGTTTAAGCTAATTAACACTATGTGGTTGTGACACTACGCATCTGCAGTGACAAAGCTGACTGACTGAGTTTTAACATGGAACTCAGCACAGAAGTGTAGCAGTTCGATTTGTGACGTTCCACACTTGAAAAATATTATATTTGGTTGGTAATAAGCATAACATATTTCATCAGATGTGTTTCAATTTCGCATTTGGGCTACATGATAAAACTAACTAACTAATGAGATATAACGGGACAGAGTGTGAGAGTTATCTCGGGTAAGAGGAGAAATTATTGTAAGATCACTTTTTCAGTTAGACAAGAACTAAATGAAAAATACGATTACCATTTGTTGACATTTTGCCTATTTTTATCTCCGTTTTAACATTTCACTATACCTGGACTATAGATCATTCTGACAGGCTGACTTTCAACATAGAAGCGTGCACACAAGTGCACCCGCTTAAGTTAGCACATTCCATGTAGCACACAAACATAGAAGAAAAAAGAAATTAAATGTCACTATAATGAGCGTAAATGTGATGAAAAACAAACAGTCATATGGAAAAAATATAAGGGTTTCTCAGATATATGAGATTACACAGAGTGAATGCATCTGTGTCATTAACAAGGTTTGGAATCACATTTCTACGTAACACTAAGCTTAACCCCAATATTACTCATCATATTAGACTACTTAACAAAGAAGAAATGGTACAGACACTGCGACCAAAAACCAGCAGTCTTTTCATATCTTCCAGTTTCAATGGTCACTTCTCGCAGCCTAAGTGGACAACACTAAGTTGACAAGACTGTTCCCTGGTGAATCCCTAAAGTGAGTGACAGACAATTCGGTTAATACATTTATGATGAAAGTGAACTAAAATAAGAACAACAGTTGTAGAAATGAGCCTTGTATTGTATCCTTCTTGGAAATATCAGTTCCCCCATAGTTTAGTTTCAGTATTAAGTAAATGGAATGCAGTCTGCAGATTCATAAAATTCACATACTGACGTGCTACTTTTCTAGAATCCTAGCTGATGTCTCCTCAGGAAAGTAGGAAATGATCATTGCACTTGCGTAAACTCAATAGGCTGTGAACTGCTGACAATGAAAACGACAACAATTTTTGGTATTACTTAATTCCAAAAACGATCACATAATCTTTTATTCCGACTTCTGGTTCCATCAGATGAAATTAAAGGGAAGAGCTGAGAATAGAAGGGGTGTTGAGGGTTAGACAGTATAGATTTAGACCATTTCTCGCATGAGTTTAGATGTCTTTTAACTAATGCATTAACGAGTTGACGAAATGGTACACCACTTGCCCTAATGACAACCTTAATACCCTACACAATACGACATAGTCGTTTTTGAGTAATTCAGGAAAGAATAAGGGGGAGCAGTAAAGACCAATGCTAGAGTTAACAAGTTGTAAAAAGAGAGGTTGAATGATTCTTGACTGTCTTGACTACATAACATGGTAACCTAGACTGAAGGTTTTCTTAGAAATCGACAAGATATAGAATGACCAAGAAAAACCAGAGGATAGATTTACTCCAAGGTATTTTATGTTAGACTTAGTTTCTGTTTCAGTGTCCTCTTTGATACAAGCATCTTGTGAACGACACAGTTTTCGCAGTTCACGCTTATGAGTGAGGGGAAAGTTAGCTGCCTGACATTTAGAGGGATTTAACGTAAGACCACGTACCTTAGACTACAGACAGGAAGCAGTTAAGTTTGCTGCAGTCACATTGTAACATGACAGGAAGTGAGACGGTCAGATCACCAGCATATTTGACGAAGTTACTCTCATTAGAAGGAGAAATTCATGTAAGACGAGAGAGAAAAAGGAAAGAAGAGATAACAATACCCTGAGGAACACCAGCTTCAGCAAGCGAGGCGGAAGATTTACCCTAATATACAGTATGCTGCATTCCATTTGGGAAATGATAATGCAACCAATCAACTACCCAGGACCCGTGTTTGCACGATCGAAACCTTATTCAACTAAAGTCATCTAGGCGCTGAGTAAACAACAACGACAAATGCTGAATGACCGAAAGCTAAGCACAAAAGTGACAAAGCACAAATCCAGTTGCAAAGTAGGAGACGAGTCCCGGGTGGAAGAAGAGATTACCGAAAGGTATCAATTTTTCATTTGGCAAAGAGCAAGATTATGAACTACACTTATCATTTGTTGAAATTTTGGAGATCATTTATCAATGTTTCTCATTTAGTTATGCACAGACTGTCATTCTGAGTAGCTTTCAGTATGAGTTTGCAGAGAAGTCCACCTGTTTAATTTACCACATTCCATGTAGCACACGAAGGTAGAGACATCAAACTAAATGGAGGTTTAACGAGAGAAAATGTGAGGGAGAATAAATAATGACAAGGAAAAACATGAGTTGAATAGATATGTGAGATTACACAGAGTGAATGCACCAGTACCAGTACCAAAGATTTGCAGTCACATCTCCAGTATTTCTTCCAGCTGACTGTCAACAATTTTATGAACCAATATCACTTTTTCATTTGACCGACCCAAACGCATTTTAAACCTTAACATGTGCTGGTCAGCATTGTCCCTGGAGGAAGGCGATGGCTTAGTATGCCAGCACGTGTTCTAGCCATCTCAACCCATTCAGCTTCCCTACCTTGAAGGCTAACTAGCCCTCCCCACCTAAACATTTATGCGTAACCTCAACAGCACTCGCCATATTATACTGCTTTAATCATGAGATAGAACGCGGACACCTATAAACAAACACCGGTATTATTTTCATATTTTACAGCATCAGAGGTTACTTCTCATAGTCTAGGTGGACAATATCATCAGCAAACCGTAAGGTGATAAGAATATTCCCTGATAAGTCTTTGAAGTCAATTACAGACTATCATATTATTATATGTGTGATACAATTGAACTGTTATAAGGATGATAGCTTAAGAATTCAGCCTTGTGTTACATCCCACTCGGAAATGTGTTGTCAATGGAGTTGAAGATTGAACAATCAATTCTTGGTTGTTTGCTCAAAATCAACTTCCTCGATTTTCGCGGAGGCATCAATACGACAGTCATCGTCTCATCGGTCGCTGTTCAGAAAGAAGAGTGAAACATCGTCAGAAGTAACATAACGATTTATTATTGTAATATTTGTTTTCAGACCTTAGTTGCTTAGTTCGTTTATTCCTTTTATATATTGGTGTAACAATAAAGAAATAACAAGCGGCAGATCGGTGTTTTGGTTTTTTCGTCCGTTATAACTAAGCGTTTCTGAGAAATCTTCTAAGAACAGCGTGGGCCCGAGCGTAGCGAGAGCTGGGCATTAACGGTTTATGAGACGTAGCTGACAGTTTCTGACGATAGAAACAGATCTGGCGGATTCAAACAGTTGGTGAAAGTTTGGATAGTCACCGTTCATTTTTCCTGGTGCCGGTCAAGTCCTCTTTGAACAAGCAATATCTGGAACGTTTTCGGAATTGGGTCAAGTTCAACAATGCCTGGGTCAAAGAAGGGACAGAGTGTCTTGGATGCAAACAGGAAAGTAAGTCATGGTGACTTGTCTGTTAATTGTAACGATGTGTCTGATGTTAAGTATGACATGGTTGATGTTACTGTTTCGCCGTTCAGGGATAATAGGAACATCAAACTCCCTAAATTTGAACCACGACGTTTTGATGGAAACCCGGCTGATTATTTACAATTTGTAAAGGAGTTTGAGATCATGTTGAGTGGTTTCTTATTAAATGATGAATTGAAGTTAATGTGTTTGATGAGATATTGCACTGGAGATGCTGCAAGAGCTATACAGTGCTGTAAGTTTATGAAGCCAAAGGAGGGCTACGATGAGGCTATGAGCATATTACGTCAAAGGTTCGGAAGACCCTCGATGATTGCAGGGAAATTATTCGAGGCTGTTGAGGGTAATGGTGGTCAATTCCAGGATGACTCCCAGGCACTCACTGAGTTTTTAGATAATTTGCTAATTTACAAGAATGGAATGATTTCGATGAATCGAATGAGTGACCTCAACTCGAGTTTTATACTAGAAGTAATAGCAAGACGTCTACCTACTCGACTGCAAAGGAAGTGGGTGAAGATAAGCTCCCGTATGGAGGATGACGGTATCGAGCCAAAGTTTGATGATATCCTGAATTTGGTAAAAGATAGCGTCAATCAATCTATGAGCAAGTTTTCCAGTCTATTTTATCTCACCCCTAGAATAGAGCAGTCTGAGGGTAAAACGTACTCATTGATGACGAATAAGCCTCAGAGAGGTGGATATCGAGAAAGCTCCATGATGTCTAGTAATGCATATAGACCTAGTGAGTATAACAGGTTTCGTGGTACATCCTCAACTGATAGGTTACAAGATGCAAGACAAACACGGTTGTGTTTTACACGTGTGCAAGAAGTGCATACAGAAGTGAACTGTGAACCGGTGAGCAAGTTCAGTGATAAGCTAAATGTAAACTCCAGTCCTGACTCCGAATTGTGTGACGATAACGGTGCGATGAAGAAGTCTGTAGTTGCAACTGGTAAGCCGTTGTTGAATAGAGTGTCACAGAATAGAGTTGCTGCTTCAGAGTGCAGTTCTGACCCTACAAGTTTACAAGGTATTACTAGTAAGAGTGAAGATATAAAACCTTTTATGATTTGCGAGGAGGAACCAAAATTGTCTACTTCTATTATTAAAGAGTTTGAAAATGATGAAGTTGACGGTAAAGTGAATATTCGTGATAATGATCATGATAGTGCAGATTTGTCTTTGGTTGATCATTATGAGATGAGGGATATGCCTACTACTGCTAAGTTAAATAAAGGTTCTGTACAACTACAACGTGAAGTAGAATTGAACGCAGATGCAGTTCCAAAAGGTGTGCATACTTGTGAGACAGTCAGTGTAATTGAACAGCCTGTAGCCCACCTATTATCAGATGATAGTGCTAAACCCGAACTAGTAGTGAAAGACAGCAGTGGTGGTAATCTTGCAGTTGGACAACTATCTGAGAGCCGAACAAGAACAGCTTCTGATCCACCACTAAGTCCATCACCTTGTGTCACTCAGTCATCGTTGGTGCTGTCATCCACAATGAAACAGACACCCATCAACTCAAGTATCTTGTGCAATGATTATGGTAGTATCAGTTCGTTTGAAAGGACGAATATCAATGGTCAGTTTAGTGTGGATAAGCCAAGTGTAAAGGAGAGAGTTATTGTTAAATTGACTTGCATGAATAAAGGCATTTCTAGTTTCAAGTTACTGTTTGAATGTTATTATCTTTGGTGTAAATTACTCTGTTTCTACACTTGGTTGATGAGATATGCCGTGTGTTTGTTTGTCATCTATATTAATAATAATAGTATATTCTCATTTTGTACATGAGAGACGCCAGTTTACAGGCATCATCAATATGATAAATTACATATACGATTAGCAATCATAATTAATAATAATGTTTTAATAAAATACACATTTTTTCCTACTTGTGTAGGACACACCAAATATACAGGCATGGATAAGCATTATATAAATTTCATAAATTTGGTTTATGGTTAAGTTACATGGTTGCTGGCGTTTTTGTCTTAGGTCTGTGGGAACAATATGATAACCAGTCATTCAATGGAGCACGTCATGAAATATAGGAATATTGTCTTCGCATTAACAAAAAAACCCAAGTAAGTTTTGGATGGATTAAAAATACTTGGGAAAAAATAAAGCTTGAAGTAATTCCTCAATATAACTTGGGTGTGTACAAATCCGAATCTTATTTTTGATTTGATTTATATCCAAATTGGGTAATAAGGAAGCTATTTTTACAGATACGATCAGTTATGTTATAAGCTACAATCGTGACGTTGTATTACAAATAGATACTTTTCCATTGGTATAAGAGTATATTCCACAAATGTAATCCAGGTTGCGTCGTGGAGAAAGTTAATTCGTTATTAACCAGGCAACTGAAAGATACGGGACCAATAATGTTTGCAGATCATTTGTCATTGTAAATGGTCAAATATCCACATTATTCATTCTCATTCAAAAAGTCAAATGGAAGCTGAAATGGTGAGAGAAAAAAGAAGACAAACAACAGCAACGCAAAAGAAAGCAACGGGAGTCCTTAAGGAGTGATTAATAAATATATACATATATATTCTGTTTAGTAACTGTGGTTATTTTGGTACACAAACTAACTAGTCCCGTTATGCTAACTTTTATATTATGTGTAAACTAATATATTACTGTCCTGTGTAGAAATGTTAATCATCTAGTTCCAATAATATTAAAATTTATAATTGTAGTTTGTTGTAACTACACGTTTAAAGAACTTAAAATATCTATGTAGGGTGAAAAAGAAGGTGTAAGAGTCAGGCGCAAAAGTGCATTGTCATCTTTGAGTAGTCTGGTGACTGAGGAGATGAACACTGGAAGTGTGTTTGCATCGCGCACATTAGCTGGTAGTCTATTCCAAATGACTGAAAACTTATTTAAGAAGAAGTTGTACCGCACGTAAGTCTGACAGTGCTCCATAGCAGCTAGGTTGTGATGATTTCTAAGATTGTAACTGATGACAGCGGTAGGTTTAGTTATTGGCTCGGAGGAATGCAAGAGAAGATTAGTTAGCTTATAGTAAAAGATAAGGTTTAGCTTAAGGCGTCTTTTCCAGAGGGGTTCTAATCTTAGTCTTACGCATCGCTCATGGTATTCCAGACCACTTTCTAAACCAAGAGTTCTTGAGGTAAACTGCCGTTGCACTCCCTCTAATTTAAGCTTGTCATTTTGTCTTAGTCCGCTAAGAATAAACGGGCAGTATTCTAAGATAGGTCGGACACATACTTTGTATAATAAAACCCTAGTTTCACAACAAAAGAAATTGCGTGTTATGCATCCTATCAGCCTTCGCGTTTTACGTCTGGCATAATCAGTCTGTTCAGCGAACGTTAGGTTACTAGAGTATCTAATACCGAGATCTACGACTGAGTTGAGCTTAGCTAGTTTTCGCCCATTTATTTCAAGAGTTAGATCAAGGTTACTGTTGCCGATACAAATCCAGCCGCATTTGTCAATGTTAAAATTTAGACAGGATTCAGCACACCATGATGCGAGGCTACTTAGTTCAAGATGTATTTTAGTAACCATATCGCTTAATTCATGAGTGTAGCAGGAGTAGACGACTTTGAGGTCGTCAGCATATAGGAATGGTTTGCCTAAGGTGAAGCACTTGCAAATGCTGTTAATGTAGACTGTGAATAAAAGTGGACCTAGGACACTACCTTGCACGACCCCACTTGAGATCTGCCTAGGATGAGACAATACAGATCCAACTTTGGTTATTTGTACCCTGTTGCTTAGAAATGATTTTAACCAGTTCAGTAATGGGTTGCGAATTCCACAAGAGTACAGCTTCTCAAAGAGAATACTGTGAGATACCATGTCAAATGCCCTAGATATATCGAAGTAGAGAACAACGACTAGCTTACGTGCTTCGCGACTACTAGTGATGCAGTTGAAAAAGTCGAAGTGGCAAGTAACGCAGGATCTATTTTTGAGAAATCCGTGTTGAGACCTTGTAACAAGATCTTCCCTAATTAGGTAGTCTGACAATTGATCTTTTACAACTTTCTCCATGATTCGTGAGATAACTGGGGTTATATTTATGGGTCTGTAATTGCGGACGTTTGCCCTATCACCAGATTTGTAATGTGGAATTATGAAGCTAGTTTTCCACTCACTAGGGTAAGTGCCAGTGTCCATAGATATTGAGAAGAATTTAAGAAGTAACAAGGGTATATCACACCCACTGTTTTTGAAAATTATCGAAGCGAGGCCATCCGGTCCCGTACTAGTGGAAGGTTTAAGGCTTTTAATTGCTTGTACTATTAACTGATTAGTGAACACAATGCTTTCAAGGGAAGAGATAGTAAGGGGAGCGGTTTCACCAGGCATATGTGTTTCTAAACTAAAGTTTGCAAACCAATCACTGAAGAGTTCACAGATAGTGGCAGGTTCATTGTAGATTACTTTGTCGTGAAGTAAGTATGGGATTTCCCTCGCCGACTGCATTCGTTTTTTAAGAAGTGCCGTTAAGTTATAAACTTTGGAGGTACTTTCAAGTGCCGTTAACTCTTCGTCGAGGTCCTTTTGAGAGCGTAGGCGCTTGAGAGATTCAAGAGACTCGTGGATTGAGAGCAATAGTGATATGTCCTTAGTGGAATAGTACTGTTTCTTCAGTTTCCTTAACTTATTACGGTGTGCCCTTGGAATATATTCAGTTCGGTGTCTACTTAATTTCACTATTTTCTTTGGAGCAACTGTATCTAGACAAAGGGTAACATTCCTGTAAAACAGGGTTACTAAGGCCTCCAGGGAGTCAGTGGTAAAATAGTCATCCCATTGACAGAGTCGAATAAGTTCTTGGACTAATCCCCAGTCTGTATATTTGTAACTACGACATATTGTGCTTCCTGAGTCTTGTTTGTTTCCTGTATTTAGTGGTGAGAAAGGCAGAGAGCAGAGTACCATTCTATGGTCACTACTGGAAAATCGATTACCAACATACGTGGATACTGGGATTGTGTCATGACAAAAAACAAGGTCCAACATGTTGTCACCACGAGTAGGTGTCTGGACGTGTTGTTGCCATCCATAACAGTCTATAGTGGCAAGTAATTCGTCGAAGCGTTGGGGGCCGGAACTAGTTAGCCAATTGACTTCTGGAAGATTGAAGTCCCCTGCAATTATTTTGTAATTAGCACTAAACGAGGATGCGTGTGCAAACGATTTAGCTAATAACGCATCAGTTTCTTTTGTTGAGCTTGGTGCTCGATAAACACAGCCTATGAGAAGTTTGTACTTATCTCCATGTAAGACAACCCAGAGTGAGTCAGGTACATTATTCATTGTTTCATCTTCCACCTTACTGACTACAAATGAGCTATGTATATATATGAGACATCCTCCACCACGCTTGCAATCTCTGTTTGCACGGTGTACAGTGTAATCATCGATACCTATATGCACATCAAGTACAGAGGATGAGCACCATGACTCAGTAATCAGAGCTACAGTAGGCTTGGCGACTAATAATAATGTCCTTAGTTCAGATATCTTATTGATTAAGGAACGTGCATTAATTAGCAATATCGTGAATAAGTCACGGGATACTACAAACTGGCTTAAAATGTCACCATAACCTAAATCTATTTGTGCGTCAGCACCGCAAGAATTTATGAATGAAAAGGAGGTCGGACTGGGTGTCTGTACATCGGGTTGGTGTGCAATGAGGTGGTCCTAGGTGCCATGGGTCGTACCAGTGATTCGGGACACCTGGAAAATTTACCATGTGTTCCTGGATATAAGGGTAGTACAGGTTGGGCCTAGGTTGACGGTTAAAAGGCATAGCATCAGAAGGTCTACCCATCCAACTGCTATTCGTCATACCGGTATACACCTTCGGGTTGTTTTTATAACTTAAAGGGAATTGTGAAGGAAGGTGCTTTGGCTGCAAGACTTTAGGAGTCTTGGAGCCTGACTTTCTATAAGGTGGAGCATGCGGAACACCTCCAGATATACTTATGTTTCGAGAGGAGTTTTTCGTAACAAGTGATGGTTTGTTGGCATTCTTACTCTCAGCAGGCTTATTGAATACAAAGTATTCTTCCCCATCATTAGTCTCAACCCTGCGAAATTTGTTCATCGTGGTGAGGTTACTACGTTTGGGGGGAAATTTCTTAGAACAACTTGCAGAAGTTCTAGTCATTTTAACATCTTTCGATGAGGCTTTATTTACAGGGGTACTGGTATCTAAATCAGTTCCTAGTTCCATTGGCAGGTGTGGTTGTTGTGTAGTTTGCTGAATGCTAGTTTCAGCACTAGGTGTCTGTTGCTGTGCACGATCCTTATTTGGTAAATCTAAGCTAGAGGAGGTGACCAGGTTATTACTACGCATTATTCTGCGCTGACACGGTGTTTTATCCTGAGCTACGGTTATAGACTTATAACTGCTATTCAGTCTTAAGTGATCCTGACATTTAGTAAACTTACTAGCATCAAGGGAATTACTGAATTTAAAAATGATTGGGCAATTAGCCTGGTTAGACTTTTTACGAAGTCGTTTGCATTCACATGGAACACTAGCCATGCCGCAACAAATCAGGATTTTGTGTCTTACAGTTTTCAGGGGCAGAGAATCTGGGACGTTGTAAACTATAGCTTGGTGAGAAGAGGTTATACGCTTCATCACCTCCGTAGCCAAGCAGTCAATCAGATTTTCAGCTTTATTTAGGTTGTCTGGAGATATTTTAGGATGCCTTTCTAAAAGACAGGCTATTGGGTCTAAATTCAAAAGCTTATTTTGAGTTACATCCAGTAAACACTTAACCTGACCAATATCAGACCGGCTCTCCGTGGTATTTGAGATTGGCAGTGACATACTATCAAACTGATCTAATTTTTTCTGAATTTCACTTACTTGCCTCTGCATATCTTTCAAAAGGAGGTTTAGTTTACAGAACTCAGAGTTCTCTAACAGAACATCTTTCACCTGTATCACAGGAGTGAGATCTGCACTCAAACCATTTTGAGAGCTAGTAGTTGATACTGTATTACCAGGCGGTAATGCAGTTATAACCGAATTTAAGCCACTATCTAAAACAATTGTGTTTCTACGAACACGTTTTTTAGAGATTTGGACCATAATTTCAAGAATTATATGACAATAAGCAGTAAATAAATTTCAGAGCAAACACGTGCAAAAATGTCACCAATTTCGAACGTACCGCCAAAGGAATGATACAATGACATGAGCGTGTTGCCGTCCAGATTTGAGGATATAGCTCATAGAAGGAAGTCAGCAAATGAACTCTGCGACGATTTTCCAAACTAGGGCGTCAACCTGAGAAGGGTTGTAGGCGTACTGCTGTAAGTCCTACAGTTCTTCAAAGGGTAGCGCATCAATGATCAGTCCAGTGTGCTTGGTGTGTGATTTTGTACATATGTTCATATTGTATATACTGAATTGATATCATCTGTCATCTAGCTGTTGGTAATTCTGTTTGTGTCCGGATGACTTCCACTTGGATAATCAACCTGAGAAGGAATGTAGGCGTACTTCTGTAAGTCCTACAGTTCTTCAAGGGTAGTTTGTCGTGTCAGAATCCACAACATTTGATGTAGTGATTGTACATATGTTTGTGTTAAATAGTTGTGTGAGTTCCAATTGATGTAATTGTTGGTTAATCTTGTTTGTGTCTGGACATTCCACAACTTACAATCATCAACCTGTGAAGGTTTGTAGGCGTACTGGTGGAAGTCCTGCAATTCTTCAAAGGAATTCCACCAAGACATGATCGGCGAGGTTGTTTGTACTATTTGTATATACGTGTGGTGTGTCTTCGCAATTTGTGATTTTGGATCAGTTGTGTTTACTCGTTGTTTTCGTACCTCGTTGTTATTACGTAATTTTGTTAAAATTTTCGTCGTGATTACTTCTGAAGTTGTGTCCACTCTTCTACATCCATGAGTGAATTGATTGATGTTAAGGACAGCAGATGGGTCGTATACGCCGGGAAGGCTAGGCTGTTGCTGAGAATGAAATGCACACGGAGATAATTGTTAGCTGCGGTCTGACACGCCGGGGAGAAAGAGTGTAAACGACTGAGGCTCGCATGCGTCACCGCTACTAGAACTGAGGCAGAATGAGTGATAAGCGATTTCAGTGGTAATTGGTAATGAGTAGATAAGAGGATGTGCGTAGAGTATCATGAGTTGGTGCTATGGTCACGTTGCATTCTGCAAGAGTCATTCTAGTAAGTGGCGATTGTGTTGCAAGATGTCAAGAGGAGGTCTCTGTCTGGAGGCACAGGTCGTCATTGATGTGTGAGATTGTGCTGTGAGTATGCTTGTGGTGTGTTGGCTTTTCTGTTTGATTTCCATTTCAGCTCTGTCCGCGTGACCCAGGTTCTCGCAATGGCATCCAAGTCAACGTGCATTGATCATGAAGGAAAAAAGGGTTGGATCCCTTTTATGCCGGGGAGTGTCAATGGAGTTGAAGATTGAACGATCAATTCTTGGTTGTTTGCTCAAAATCAACTTCCCCAATTTTCGCGGAGGCATCAATACGACAGTCATCGTCTCATCGGTCGCTGTTCAGAAAGAAGAGTGAAACATCGTCAGAAGTAACATAACGATTTATTATTGTAATATTTGTTTTCAGACCTTAGTTCAGTTATTCCTTTTATATATTGGTGTAACAATAAAGAAATAACAAGCGGCAGATCGGTGTTTTGGTTTTTTCGTCCGTTATTACTAAGCGTTTCTGAAAACTCAAAGGAAGAGCGTGGGCCCGAGCGTAGCGAGAGCTGGGCATTAACGGTTTATGAGACGTAGCTGACATGTGTTTTCTCGGATTATTCGCAAACAGTATTCAGTGAATAGAGAACATTCTGTAGGCTTGATGAAACTCGTAAACTGACGCACTACTTTTGTAGGCAATATACTATTTCCTCAATAAAGTGAGAATTGAATACTTCGGCTGCGTAAAACGAGTAAGTAGTATTCTGGCAATACCAATGACTACAACAAGTCTAGGAGTTAAGCACTACAACTTTTACTTGTCTGAATACACCAGAAGACTTTACATAAACACTTGAAAGATCAAATTTATGCAGGAAGTCATTAAGATTTTGTAAACTAAAGGTGCTTTCGGTTTCCACAGTTCTCCGTGCCGAATTTATTCCTTCAAGGGCCTACAAAGATTAAAACTTCAATTAAATAACACTGATGTGGAACAAATTCCATTCTTCATTACTACACTTAATGAAAATGAACTTAACGAAAAGGAATGCACTAAGAACTCAGTGCAACTAGATACACAATAGTATATATACAAATAAACTGAAAAATAATGCCCTCCTTACCTTCTAAACAACTTATCTGTATTCCAGGATTATAATTTTTTACCTATGAGCCTGAGTTATGTCTACGAAATCGCAATATTACATCAGTTAAATCTTCCCCGAAAACCAAGGCCACTTGAAACCAATAGCAACATAGCAACAAGCGTCATTGAGGGGATATGCAATAAAGTCGCTCGTGGAGGTAGAAGCCAAAAAAGTAATGCATTTAAAGCATATGTATATGTCAATCACGTCTCATAAACCGTTAATGCCCAGCTCTTGCTACGCTCGGACCCACGCTCTTCCTTTGAGTTTTCAGAAACGCTTAGTAATAACGGACGAAAAAACCAAAACACCGATCTGCCGCTTGTTATTTCTTTATTGTTACACCAATATATAAAAGGAATAAACGAACTAAGCAACTAAGGTCTGTAAACAAATATTACAATAATAAATCGTTATGTTACTTCTGACGATGTTTCACTCTTCTTTCTGAACAGCGACCGATGAGACGATGACTGTCGTATTGATGCCTCCGCGAAAATCGAGGAAGTTGATTTTGAGCAAACAACCAAGAATTGATCGTTCAATCTTCAACTCCATTGACCGTATACTTCCATGATCACGGCGACTCTCTGCGGAATATGTCAAAATCCAAATCACTGCCTGTACAGCTTTAATAAACGTGGATATCTATGAAATAACGAAAATATGCTGACAGTTGCATTTAGGATCACACTGATTCATTCGATGGCAATATTCTATTTCTGCATGCCTTATTGGACATTTTCTATGGAATGGTTCGCGATCATTCTGGTCCCAGATATGAGAAAAGAATAAAAAGTTCACTGGCTTCTGAATCAATAGTACTTCTATGTATGTTTAACTGTAGTCTAGCTGCCGTGGTGAGCTTTCTGCAGATTACGTTGTCTAAAACATCGTTTACGGTAAACTAACTAACGTTTTATAAGCCATTCTTACACTTTTGTGAGTAGCCCACCATATCGACCAAATGTAACGCAAAACTCAGTTGCTTCGGGCATTTTCAACAAATTCAAACAATAATGGTGCCTAGGATTATATCATATAAATGCAAAGTGTGTTTACTATCATTATTCCATTATCCTCCCTTGTGTATATATATATCTTGTGTCAGTGAAAAAATTGTAATCATGCTTACTCCATGTGTACATTATAACCGTATTGATGATGCCTGTAATCTGGCGTCCCTCATGTACAAAAATGAGAATATATATGATCATTATTATTATAAGACCGAGGATGATTGTGCAGACCCCGGACAGGGACACTATAAAAAATATTTTCAGCCTAAGTCTTGTAGGAGGTGTGTTTGTATTCTGTATAGGAAAATGGATTATGTACACCATGCAAGTACTAAGCTATGTGAGAGCGTACCGACCAGGTTTTCCCTGAAGTTTAGTTCTCAGAGGAAATACCCCCAAAAATTTAACTGAAAGATATCTTAGGAGCCATTATTACCATTGCTCCCTTGGGTTCCTAGTGGAACATAGGGCTTCAACTGCACGTCTCCACAGGCTTCTGTCTTCTGCCACATTTTTCGCCTGCATCCATGTTAGTCCATATTCCTTCAACTCCTCTTCACACGATCTCCTCCATGTCATCCTTGCACCGACGTTCCACACGCCACTTCACTTTCGGGTTCAACTCGAGGGCTTAACGCACTATGTCACCCAGCGGTCTCCTCAGCGAGTGTCCGATCCATCTCCACTTTCTCCTGCATATTTGTTGAGCGATTGGTTCTTGCTTTGTTTGTTCCCATAACTCCTTGTTGGAGATTCTTTCCGGCTCGGCCCAGCCATCTGATCTTCAGTATAAAGCCAGCGAAGACAGTTGTTGACAATGGTGTGGAACAGGCTGTTGGAAATATTGTTTGTGACCCACCCGCCAAGTTTCTGACCCGTATAGAAGAACTGACTGACTTAACGTATATACTTAAAATCCGACTGGATTTTGCTGTTGATGGTGAGTGACGAAGATTTCCAGATTGATTTCAGGTTGATGGATGTGTTTCTCGCCTCCCCGATTCTCGATTTGATATTCTTGTCCGCTCCTCCTGTAGTTGAGACAATGCTCCCTAGATAAGTGAATGAGTTAACCTCTTTCAAATCCCTCCCGTTGATGGTGATTGACGCTGGATGTTGCTGTTGTTGTTGTTGTTGTTGGCTGGTTATTTCCATAACCTCCGTCTTGCCTAAGTTCATTTGGAGTCCTGTCTTTGCTGCTTCTTCGACCAGTTCGTCGGTTTTCGCTTGTAAGTCTTCGATTTTGTGTGACATCACACATAAATCATCCACGCGCGAAATCCAGGTCTTCTAGGTTTTTCGCGTCAGTCCAGAATATTCCTGTCTTCCCGTTTCCCATTATCTGATGCATAATCCAGGCAACCACAATTAGGAATATCATTGGTGATGATAAGCACCCTTGTCTGACTCTTATGTTTACTCTAAACGCCTTACTGAGTTTTCCGCTGTGGATCACTTGACATGTGCCGTTGTCGTACAGCTGTTGAATAAGGTTGATGAATATTTAGGGTACGCCGTAGTACTCGAGTAATTTCCAAATTACTTCGCGGTCAACGCTGTCGAAGGCCTTCTCAAAGTCTATAAAGTTGGGGTAGAGGTTCAATCGCCTTTCCATGCTTTGTTCGATGATGATGCGTAGAGTTGCAATTTGGTCAGTACATGATTTGCCTTTCCTGAATCCAGCTTGTTCTGGTCGGAGTTCTGTCTCCAGTGCGTCCTTTAATCTCTCCAGGATGATGCGACTCAGGATTTTACTTGGCGTCGACAGGAGCATGATTCCTCCTCAGTTCCCGCAGAGTCCAAAGTTGTCCTTCATTCGTAGTTTCACGAGGTAACTTATTCTCCGGTCAGTAGGCAACTTTCCCTCCTTCCAGACCTTTTGCAATAATGGAGTCAGCATGTCTACTGTAGTCTCTGGGTCCGCTTTTAGTGCTTCAACAGATATTATATTTGGCCCGGCTGTTTCCACCATTCAGAAGATTGATTGCGTTCAAGACTTCAGCTCTCGTTTGGGAATTGGTCTCAACTTGCAGTTGCGTGCGCGCTGTTGTTGGTATTTCTGGACGGGTTGCAAGTGATGGTCGGTTCAAGAGTCCTTTGAAGTGGTCCGCCCATTGTTTAATCTGTCTTTCTTCCTTGGTAATTGGGTTCCCTTGGCTGTCTCTTATAGGTTTCGCTTGTGTTGATCTCTTCCCGGATAGAGATTTGGTCATCTGATATAATGTCCTCAGGCCCCTTTCGTCTGCTGCCTTCTCAGCTTCAGTGGTGAGGTTGACGTAGAATCGTCTTTTGTTCTTCCTAGCACTCTTCTTCACTTCTTTGTCCAGTGCTTTAATAATATTAATAATAATTTTATTTTCATATAAACATAAATTTACATGAAAATACATGCCATTTTTACAGGCAAGATCAAGTTTGCTATAATGACAAATTGTTTACAAGTTAATAATGTTTCAACAGTTAAATATTTGATACATACATATAATTACACTCATTGTCTGAACCAGGCCGTATAGTTATTGAATTGTACAGTTGTCCTTCGGCGGGAAAATCGACTTCGTTTCGTTTTCATCCCGTGGTTGTCGGCATACGATAACCAACCAATATTGAGGTAGGTACAACGTTTACAAGGAATTGAAAGCTGCTTTAGAAAATTAAAGTGCTAAGGTGAAACATTAAAGTGTAGTAGATTAAGTGAGTGAAATATATCATTAATAAACACATTTATATAGAAAACAGTAAGTTGAGCTCAGCGTCTCCTTCTCCTGTCCGTCCTTGAATTGAATCATTTTCTCTTTCACCATTCTCCTCTCTTCTATTAGTTTCCAAGTGTCCGTTGAGAGCCATTCCTTGTCTTGTCTCTTCTTTCTTCCTAGAACCGTTGAACACGTTTCGTTGAGAATCGCCTTCAGAGACTTTCAATGTTCTTCCACGCATGATTCCTCAGTGATGTCGCGTAGTGTTTCCTGCTTTGCTCTGACAGTTGCAGTGAAAGTGTCCTTTGTGGTTGTGTCCTTCAGCTTTTGAGTGTTGAATTTGAATTGTGGCCTATCCCCAGCTATCCTCGAGGCTTTAAGTTTCACCTTGAAAGTCCCTTGTACTAGATAGTGGTCTGAACCCACATCTGCTCCTCTCCTTCACGTTGTGTCCAGTAGGCTCCGTCTCCACATTCTTGAAATTGTGATGAAGTATATTTGGTTCTTGGTGTTTCCGTCTGGTGAAATCCATGTCGTCTTGTGTATATCCTTGTGTTTGAACACACTGCCACCAATCACCAAATCATTGAAGGCGCAGAAGTCTGAGAAGAGTTCACCATTGTCGTTCATTTCACCAAGGGCCTCATGACACATGGTGAGTTCTCTTCCTGTATTGTCTCCTCCCAGCTCCGCATTCATGTCACCCATCAGGATTTTGATATCGCCATTTGGCACGTTGTCCATTATTGCTTGTAGTTGTCTGTAGAACACCTCCTTCTTCTCTTGTTCTGAGACGTTTTTAGGCGCGTAGCATTGAATGACTGTAACTTTCCTTCCTTTTGAGTTGAACCTGGCTGTCATTATCCTGGAGGAGATTGGTTCCCACTGCATGAGAGCTTTGGTTGCTGTTGGTGACATCATGATGGCCATTCCCTCGGTGTGCTTATGGTTGTCCTCTGGGTGGGCGGAAAAGATTACTGTCTCTCTAGTTGGTAGTTGGCACCTTCCAGTTCCGTTCCATCTGCTCTCGCAGATTCCCAACACTTCTATTCTGTACCTTCTCATTTCAGCGGCTATCTGGGCAGCCTTTCCAGTTTCGTACATTGTACGAACATTCCAGGTACCCATCCTTACTTTCGCTTTCGTCGAAAGAAGGCACATCGGCTGACTGGCTTCTCGAAGGCTTTCACCAGCCTGCGTCATTTCACTTCCCCGGTTCCAACGAAAAGTGAGGCTGTTGCTGATGTTTTTAGAATTTTTAATGTCTTTATTCGTTGAATTTTCTGTAGCGATTTGGTTGTTTTACGGGGGTGGAGTTGCTAGCACCACGCCCCAACTCTCCCTCTTCATCCGGGCTTAGGACCAGCAGGAAAACTAGCTTACCGATGATCTGGCGAGGTTTGGGACTCTTTAAAACATATAATTTAATGCTGATTGGTATTGAAGTGCAGTTGCCAGATATCGACCCATTTACACAGCTCATACATATCACTCTGAATATGTGCGAATCCTTCTTTCAGGGTCAGATGCAGGAAGCCTCAAGCTATTTTTATTCCGTCAGCAATGAAATTCGGTCACCGGCACTTAATTGCACTGCGTATACCAGATTTGATAATCTGGGTTAACAGTGACCCCAGCACACTGTTGTCAATCACTCCGCCTGAGAAATGTCCAGCTGAAGAACATGGATTTTAGAATTTTACTACTTAGATGCGGTCCTCTAAAGAGGAATACAGCAAGGATAACGCACAGTCTTGGGAGCCGCATGACGTGAGCCTAAGAACTAGTCTTCTGGAAAGGAGTTTGCCAAAAGCCTCTTTGAAATCAAAGATTGGGGCTGTAAAAAAACTATAGTTTCACCTAATGTTAACTGTCAGTCATGTCTCGTATACCGTTAATGCCCAGCTCTTGCTACGCTGGAACTCACGCTGCTCCTCGAAGCTTCTCAGAAACGCTTAGTACGAACGGACGAAAAAACCAGAACCCAGTTTGTTGACTCGAGAATTATTTATTCTAACACCAACATATAGCCAATGTACAACTAAGGTCTATGAACAAATATTACAATAATGAATCACAATATTACTTCCGACGGTTTTCTTCTGACTTCCTTCTGAACAGCGACCGATGAGACAATGACTGTCGTATTGGTGCCTCCCCGAAAATTGGAGAAGTTGAGTTCGAGCAAACAACCGTGAATCGATCGTTCAATCTTCAACTACATTGACAGTAACATCGTCTAAGTAGTGAAGCAAGCAGGTGGAGTATAGTCGAACTTTCACGAAGGAGTGTTGAACTGGAGTTGACAATCTATCACGGTGGGAGAATGAACTAACATCATGGCCTTTTCCGCAACTCTGCAAACTGCTGACGTGACATCAACAGGTCGAGATCACAGCTTAGTCCATATTGTGATCAAGGTTTATAATCGACAATTTTCAGAGTTCTGGCGAAACACTAACATTAAAAATCCTCGAGAGGTTAATGGGTTTTTCCTTATCTCCTTTTTTCGACACCAAAGACGCGATTCCATCAAGGCCAGCACTGCATGAGGCCTGTAGTTGTATTACATTCAAAACATTGCTCTTAGTTCGAATGTATGATTACTCAGACGGTGATCTAATGACATCAAGGCACCATTTTTGCCTAATCTTGATCAGAAAATCCTCTTGTTGTCTAATTGTGACACAACTAGTTCTTTTAATGCATCCGTGTCACCCGGCTGTGAGTTCTATGTTATTATTTAGTAGAGTCGTGGGGGATCACTGAAACTCGTCAATTGAATTGATTCTCAGAAGTTTCGCCGCCAACCCTTAGCTTGTTTGTCCGTGCGGGGTGAACCATATGGTGATCAAGATAATTACAAGCGACAAGAGCTCAGCAGCTTTATTGTGGTGTAGTTATCTACTTGTTCACTCCCCTCAAATCATCGTCAATAAATTCATCTTTCGGCAACCGTAAGTTTTCTGTTCTCTTTTCGCTAGTTAGAAGGGTGTCAAGAGCAGTGTGAACACCAAGTTAGGTGGACCAGGTTGAAGAGTCAGGGCGTAGTGTGGCGAGAGCTTGGGTCTAGCAATATTGATAGTCACACATCAATTGTGAGCTATATACCTCGTCGAATCTTATTGGAAACTAGTTCGAAGTCATTCAGGTAGCCTAACTAGCTGCTTTCCTTAAAATTCAGATAACCATTTGGATTCGAACTTTTATAAGCATATCCGAGTGTTGTGAGTTATGTCAAATCACTAAACTCATAGAATAATCTAGCAGGCTTATGCGTACGACTTCATCTCTTTACAGGGAGTTTTATCTGTTTTACTGGGAATATGAAGTTGTGGACAGGATCTAAATAACCGCATGGTAGTTTGTTTGTTTCTGTGGCCAACTTGTTGGTGAGGTATTGCCCCTTAACCAGGCTGCCTCAATATAACTCTCTGCCACTAATAATGTTATTAGCTGGTGGACTCACGCTAGTATATGTACCAAACGTAGCAAGCACTAGTTTGTGATCGCCGCCAGGAAGCTCTTTAGTTACTAGAACGATTGTGAGGATGACACTGTTGCTACAGTTTATTTCCAGAACTTGAGTTAACTCAGCAGGTAGTTCTAAATATTATGGCAGATCTTCAGATTCAGGGGAGTTAAAAATTTTCATGATATCTAAAGGAAGTAAAATGGTTGACAGAATACATCAGGCATGTTGACATCCTAATGTATGGTATTGGATGTGAAAGCTAGGTACACACCAGTCCTAATAAACTAAACTGAAAGAGTCAGGCCGATTTCTTACTCACAAAGTGCTGAGAATAGGAAGTCCGACCAAAGCAGTATTTGTCACCAAATACTACTACAACTTGTACAGAAAAACTGATGGATTAATGGAAAACTGCAGGAAAGCTAAAGCGAACTATGACGGCCATTACAGCACCTGCCCTCGTCAACTAATTAGATTCACATGTGTTTTAGTCACCTTTGATTAAAACGCGCTCTGGACTTTGCTCTACGAATTTCAAGGGGATCAAGTGTTTGATCAGTGTATGAATATCACTTATATCGAAATCGCAGAATAATCAAATCCCACACGGAATGAAATTAACTAAACCCGCACGGCAAACAAGCTGTAGTACCCATCTGGATATTAATCCGCGTGTTGATTATATTGACAAATCCCAACCACTACCTAAACGTCGCCGATAAACCTGGATATCTAATGAAAACATGCTGACAGCTGCATTTTGAATCTCAATGGCTCATTCGATGGTAACATTCTGCTCATGCATGTTTCATTTTAGCTAACTAATCTTCTCTTGCATTCCTCCGAGCCAACAGCTAAATCTACCACTGTCATCAGTTACAATCTTAGAAATCATCACAACCTAGCTGCTATAGAGCATTGTCAGACTTACGTGTGGTACAACTTCTTCTAAAATAAGTTTCCACTCATTTGGAATAGACCACCAGCTAATGTGCGCGATGCAAACACATTTCCAGTGTTCATCTCCTCAGTCACCAGACTGCTCAAAGATGACAATGCACTTCTACGCCTGACTCTTACACCTTCTTTTTCACCCTACATAGATATTTTAAGTTCTTTAAACGTGTAGTTACAACCAACTACGATTATAAATTTTAATATTATTGGAACTAGATGGTAAACATTTCTACACAGGACAGTAATATTAGTTCACACATAATATAAAAGTTAGCGTAAAGGGACTAGTTAGTTAATGAACAAAAAATAAGCATAGTTACAAAACAGAATATATATGTGTATATTTATTAATCACTCCTTAAGGACTCCCGTTGCTTTCTTTTGCGTTGCTGTTGTTTGTCTTCTTTTTTCTCTCACCATTTCAGCTTCTATTTGACTTTTTGAATGAGAATGAATAATGTGGATATTTGACCATTTACAATGACGAATGATCTGCAAACATTATTGGTCCCGTATCTTTCAGTTGCCTGGTTATTAACGAATTAACTTTCTCCACGACGCAACCTGGTTTACATTTGTGGAATATACTCTTATACCAATGGAAAAGTATCTATTTGTAATACAACGTCACGATTGTAGCTTATAACATAACTGATCGTATCTGTAAAATAGCTTCCTTATTACCCAATTTGGATAAAAATCAAATCAAAAATAAGATTCGGATTTGTACACACCCAAGTTATATTGAGGAATTACTTCAAGCTTTATTTTTTCCCAAGTATTTTTAATCCATCCAAAACTTACTTGGTTTTTTTTGTTAATGCGAAGACAATATTCCTATATTTCATGACGTGCTCCATTGAATGACTGGTTATCATATTGTTCCCACAGACCTAAGATAAAAACGCCAGCAACCATGTAACTTAACCATAAACCGAATTTATGAAATTTAAATAATGCTTACCCATGCCTGTATATTTGGTGTGTCCTACACAAGTAGGAAAAAATGTGTATTTTATTAAAACATTATTATTAATTATGATTGCTAATCGCATATGTAATTTATCATATTGATGATGCCTGTAAACTGGCGTCTCTCATGTACAAAATGAGAATATACTATTATTATTATCCTCATGTATGGTATTGGATGTGAAAGCTAGGTACACACCAGTCCTAATAAACTAAACTGAAAGAGTCAGGCCGATTTCTTACTCACAAAGTGCTGAGAATAGGAAGTCCGACCAAAGCAGTATTTGTCACCAAATACTACTACAACTTGTACAGAAAAACTGATGGATTAATGGAAAACTGCAGGAAAGCGAAAGCGAACTATGACGGCCATTACAGCACCTGCCCTCGTCAACTAATTAGATTCACATGTGTTTTAGTCACCTTTGATTAAAACGCGCTCTGGACTTTGCTCTACGAATTTCAAGGGGATCAAGTGTTTGATCAGTGTATGAATATCACTTATATCGAAATCGCAGAATAATCAAATCCCACACGGAATGAAATTAACTAAACCCGCACGGCAAACAAGCTGTAGTACCCATCTGGATATTAATCCGCGTGTTGATTATATTGACAAATCCCAACCACTACCTAAACGTCGCCGATAAACCTGGATATCTAATGAAAACATGCTGACAGCTGCATTTTGAATCTCAATGGCTCATTCGATGGTAACATTCTGCTCATGCATGTTTCATTTTAGCTAACTAATCTTCTCTTGCATTCCTCCGAGCCAACAGCTAAATCTACCACTGTCATCAGTTACAATCTTAGAAATCATCACAACCTAGCTGCTATAGAGCATTGTCAGACTTACGTGTGGTACAACTTCTTCTAAAATAAGTTTCCACTCATTTGGAATAGACCACCAGCTAATGTGCGCGATGCAAACACATTTCCAGTGTTCATCTCCTCAGTCACCAGACTGCTCAAAGATGACAATGCACTTCTACGCCTGACTCTTACACCTTCTTTTTCACCCTACATAGATATTTTAAGTTCTTTAAACGTGTAGTTACAACCAACTACGATTATAAATTTTAATATTATTGGAACTAGATGGTAAACATTTCTACACAGGACAGTAATATTAGTTCACACATAATATAAAAGTTAGCGTAAAGGGACTAGTTAGTTAATGAACAAAAAATAAGCATAGTTACAAAACAGAATATATATGTATATATTTATTAATCACTCCTTAAGGACTCCCGTTGCTTTCTTTTGCGTTGCTGTTGTTTGTCTTCTTTTTTCTCTCACCATTTCAGCTTCTATTTGACTTTTTGAATGAGAATGAATAATGTGGATATTTGACCATTTACAATGACGAATGATCTGCAAACATTATTGGTCCCGTATCTTTCAGTTGCCTGGTTATTAACGAATTAACTTTCTCCACGACGCAACCTGGTTTACATTTGTGGAATATACTCTTATACCAATGGAAAAGTATCTATTTGTAATACAACGTCACGATTGTAGCTTATAACATAACTGATCGTATCTGTAAAATAGCTTCCTTATTACCCAATTTGGATAAAAATCAAATCAAAAATAAGATTCGGATTTGTACACACCCAAGTTATATTGAGGAATTACTTCAAGCTTTATTTTTTCCCAAGTATTTTTAATCCATCCAAAACTTACTTGGTTTTTTTTGTTAATGCGAAGACAATATTCCTATATTTCATGACGTGCTCCATTGAATGACTGGTTATCATATTGTTCCCACAGACCTAAGATAAAAACGCCAGCAACCATGTAACTTAACCATAAACCGAATTTATGAAATTTAAATAATGCTTACCCATGCCTGTATATTTGGTGTGTCCTACACAAGTAGGAAAAAATGTGTATTTTATTAAAACATTATTATTAATTATGATTGCTAATCGCATATGTAATTTATCATATTGATGATGCCTGTAAACTGGCGTCTCTCATGTACAAAATGAGAATATACTATTATTATTATCCTCATGTATGGTATTGGATGTGAAAGCTAGGTACACACCAGTCCTAATAAACTAAACTGAAAGAGTCAGGCCGATTTCTTACTCACAAAGTGCTGAGAATAGGAAGTCCGACCAAAGCAGTATTTGTCACCAAATACTACTACAACTTGTACAGAAAAACTGATGGATTAATGGAAAACTGCAGGAAAGCGAAAGCGAACTATGACGGCCATTACAGCACCTGCCCTCGTCAACTAATTAGATTCACATGTGTTTTAGTCACCTTTGATTAAAACGCGCTCTGGACTTTGCTCTACGAATTTCAAGGGGATCAAGTGTTTGATCAGTGTATGAATATCACTTATATCGAAATCGCAGAATAATCAAATCCCACACGGAATGAAATTAACTAAACCCGCACGGCAAACAAGCTGTAGTACCCATCTGGATATTAATCCGCGTGTTGATTATATTGACAAATCCCAACCACTACCTAAACGTCGCCGATAAACCTGGATATCTAATGAAAACATGCTGACAGCTGCATTTTGAATCTCAATGGCTCATTCGATGGTAACATTCTGCTCATGCATGTTCCATTTTAGCTAACTAATCTTCTCTTGCATTCCTCCGAGCCAACAGCTAAATCTACCACTGTCATCAGTTACAATCTTAGAAATCATCACAACCTAGCTGCTATAGAGCATTGTCAGACTTACGTGTGGTACAACTTCTTCTAAAATAAGTTTCCACTCATTTGGAATAGACCACCAGCTAATGTGCGCGATGCAAACACATTTCCAGTGTTCATCTCCTCAGTCACCAGACTGCTCAAAGATGACAATGCACTTCTACGCCTGACTCTTACACCTTCTTTTTCACCCTACATAGATATTTTAAGTTCTTTAAACGTGTAGTTACAACCAACTACGATTATAAATTTTAATATTATTGGAACTAGATGGTAAACATTTCTACACAGGACAGTAATATTAGTTCACACATAATATAAAAGTTAGCGTAAAGGGACTAGTTAGTTAATGAACAAAAAATAAGCATAGTTACAAAACAGAATATATATGTATATATTTATTAATCACTCCTTAAGGACTCCCGTTGCTTTCTTTTGCGTTGCTGTTGTTTGTCTTCTTTTTTCTCTCACCATTTCAGCTTCTATTTGACTTTTTGAATGAGAATGAATAATGTGGATATTTGACCATTTACAATGACAAATGATCTGCAAACATTATTGGTCCCGTATCTTTCAGTTGCCTGGTTATTAACGAATTAACTTTCTCCACGACGCAACCTGGTTTACATTTGTGGAATATACTCTTATACCAATGGAAAAGTATCTATTTGTAATACAACGTCACGATTGTAGCTTATAACATAACTGATCGTATCTGTAAAATAGCTTCCTTATTACCCAATTTGGATATAAATCAAATCAAAAATAAGATTCGGATTTGTACACACCCAAGTTATATTGAGGAATTACTTCAAGCTTTATTTTTTCCCAAGTATTTTTAATCCATCCAAAACATACTTGGTTTTTTTTGTTAATGCGAAGACAATATTCCTATATTTCATGACGTGCTCCATTGAATGACTGGTTATCATATTGTTCCCACAGACCTAAGATAAAAACGCCAGCAACCATGTAACTTAACCATAAACCGAATTTATGAAATTTAAATAATGCTTACCCATGCCTGTATATTTGGTGTGTCCTACACAAGTAGGAAAAAATGTGTATTTTATTAAAACATTATTATTAATTATGATTGCTAATCGTATATGTAATTTATCATATTGATGATGCCTGTAAACTGGCGTCTCTCATGTACAAAATGAGAATATACTATTATTATTATCCTCATGTATGGTATTGGATGTGAAAGCTAGGTACACACCAGTCCTAATAAACTAAACTGAAAGAGTCAGGCCGATTTCTTACTCACAAAGTGCTGAGAATAGGAAGTCCGACCAAAGCAGTATTTGTCACCAAATACTACTACAACTTGTACAGAAAAACTGATGGATTAATGGAAAACTGCAGGAAAGCGAAAGCGAACTATGACGGCCATTACAGCACCTGCCCTCGTCAACTAATTAGATTCACATGTGTTTTAGTCACCTTTGATTAAAACGCGCTCTGGACTTTGCTCTACGAATTTCAAGGGGATCAAGTGTTTGATCAGTGTATGAATATCACTTATATCGAAATCGCAGAATAATCAAATCCCACACGGAATGAAATTAACTAAACCCGCACGGCAAACAAGCTGTAGTACCCATCTGGATATTAATCCGCGTGTTGATTATATTGACAAATCCCAACCACTACCTAAACGTCGCCGATAAACCTGGATATCTAATGAAAACATGCTGACAGCTGCATTTTGAATCTCAATGGCTCATTCGATGGTAACATTCTGCTCATGCATGTTCCATTTTAGCTAACTAATCTTCTCTTGCATTCCTCCGAGCCAACAGCTAAATCTACCACTGTCATCAGTTACAATCTTAGAAATCATCACAACCTAGCTGCTATGGAGCACTGTCAGACTTACGTGCGGTACAACTTCTTCTAAAATAAGTTTTCAGTCATTTGGAATAGACTACCAGCTAATGTGCGCGATGCAAACACACTTCCAGTGTTCATCTCCTCAGTCACCAGACTGCTCAAAGATGACAATGCACTTTTGCGCCTGACTCTTACACCTTCTTTTTCACCCTACATAGATATTTTAAGTTCTTTAAACGTGTAGTTACAACCAACTACAATTATAAATTTTAATATTATTGGAACTAGATGGTAAACATTTCTACACAGGACAGTAATATTAGTTCACACATAATATAAAAGTTAGCGTAAAGGGACTAGTTAGTTAATGAACAAAAAATAAGCATAGTTACAAAACAGAATATATATGTATATATTTATTAATCACTCCTTAAGGACTCCCGTTGCTTTCTTTTGCGTTGCTGTTGTTTGTCTTCTTTTTTCTCTCACCATTTCAGCTTCTATTTGACTTTTTGAATGAGAATGAATAATGTGGATATTTGACCATTTACAATGACAAATGATCTGCAAACATTATTGGTCCCGTATCTTTCAGTTGCCTGGTTAATAACGAATTAACTTTCTCCACGACGCAACCTGGTTTACATTTGTGGAATATACTCTTATACCAATGGAAAAGTATCTATTTGTAATACAACGTCACGATTGTAGCTTATAACATAACTGATCGTATCTGTAAAATAGCTTCCTTATTACCCAATTTGGATATAAATCAAATCAAAAATAAGATTCGGATTTGTACACACCCAAGTTATATTGAGGAATTACTTCAAGCTTTATTTTTTCCCAAGTATTTTTAATCCATCCAAAACTTACTTGGTTTTTTTTGTTAATGCGAAGACAATATTCCTATATTTCATGACGTGCTCCATTGAATGACTGGTTATCATATTGTTCCCACAGACCTAAGATAAAAACGCCAGCAACCATGTAACTTAACCATAAACCGAATTTATGAAATTTAAATAATGCTTACCCATGCCTGTATATTTGGTGTGTCCTACACAAGTAGGAAAAAATGTGTATTTTATTAAAACATTATTATTAATTATGATTGCTAATCGTATATGTAATTTATCATATTGATGATGCCTGTAAACTGGCGTCTCTCATGTACAAAATGAGAATATACTATTATTATTATCCTCATGTATGGTATTGGATGTGAAAGCTAGGTACACACCAGTCCTAATAAACTAAACTGAAAGAGTCAGGCCGATTTCTTACTCACAAAGTGTTGAGAATAGGAAGTCCGACCAAAGCAGTATTTGTCACCAAATACTACTACAACTTGTACAGAAAAACTGATGGATTAATGGAAAACTGCAGGAAAGCGAAAGCGAACTATGACGGCCATTACAGCACCTGCCCTCGTCAACTAATTAGATTCACATGTGTTTTAGTCACCTTTGATTAAAACGCGCTCTGGACTTTGCTCTACGAATTTCAAGGGGATCAAGTGTTTGATCAGTGTATGAATATCACTTATATCGAAATCGCAGAATAATCAAATCCCACACGGAATGAAATTAACTAAACCCGCACGGCAAACAAGCTGTAGTACCCATCTGGATATTAATCCGCGTGTTGATTATATTGACAAATCCCAACCACTACCTAAACGTCGCCGATAAACCTGGATATCTAATGAAAACATGCTGACAGCTGCATTTTGAATCTCAATGGCTCATTCGATGGTAACATTCTGCTCATGCATGTTCCATTTTAGCTAACTAATCTTCTCTTGCATTCCTCCGAGCCAACAGCTAAATCTACCACTGTCATCAGTTACAATCTTAGAAATCATCACAACCTAGCTGCTGTGGAGCACTGTCAGACTTACGTGCGGTACAACTTCTTCTTAAATAAGTTTTCAGTCATTTGGAATAGACTACCAGCTAATGTGCGCGATGCAAACACACTTCCAGTGTTCATCTCCTCAGTCACCAGACTGCTCAAAGATGACAATACACTTTTGCGCCTGACTCTTACACCTTCTTTTTCACCATACATAGATATTTTAAGTTCTTTAAACGTGTAGTTACAACCAACTACAATTATAAATTTTAGTATTATTGGAACTAGATGATTAACATTTCTACACAGGACAGTAATATTAGTTCACACATAATATAAAAGTTAGCGTAACGGGACTAGTTAGTTAATGAACAAAAAATAAGCATAGTTACAAAACAGAATATATATGTATATATTTATTAATCACTCCTTAAGGACTCCCGTTGCTTTCTTTTGCGTTGCTGTTGTTTGTCTTCTTTTTTCTCTCACCATTTCAGCTTCTATTTGACTTTTTGAATGAGAATGAATAATGTGGATATTTGACCATTTACAATGACAAATGATCTGCAAACATTATTGGTCCCGTATCTTTCAGTTGCCTGGTTAATAACGAATTAACTTTCTCCACGACGCAACCTGGTTTACATTTGTGGAATATACTCTTATACCAATGGAAAAGTATCTATTTGTAATACAACGTCACGATTGTAGCTTATAACATAACTGATCGTATCTGTAAAATAGCTTCCTTATTACCCAATTTGGATATAAATCAAATCAAAAATAAGATTCGGATTTGTACACACCCAAGTTATATTGAGGAATTACTTCAAGCTTTATTTTTTCCCAAGTATTTTTAATCCATCCAAAACTTACTTGGTTTTTTTTGTTAATGCGAAGACAATATTCCTATATTTCATGACGTGCTCCATTGAATGACTGGTTATCATATTGTTCCCACAGACCTAAGATAAAAACGCCAGCAACCATGTAACTTAACCATAAACCGAATTTATGAAATTTAAATAATGCTTACCCATGCCTGTATATTTGGTGTGTCCTACACAAGTAGGAAAAAATGTGTATTTTATTAAAACATTATTATTAATTATGATTGCTAATCGTATATGTAATTTATCATATTGATGATGCCTGTAAACTGGCGTCTCTCATGTACAAAATGAGAATATACTATTATTATTATCCTCATGTATGGTATTGGATGTGAAAGCTAGGTACACACCAGTCCTAATAAACTAAACTGAAAGAGTCAGGCCGATTTCTTACTCACAAAGTGTTGAGAATAGGAAGTCCGACCAAAGCAGTATTTGTCACCAAATACTACTACAACTTGTACAGAAAAACTGATGGATTAATGGAAAACTGCAGGAAAGCGAAAGCGAACTATGACGGCCATTACAGCACCTGCCCTCGTCAACTAATTAGATTCACATGTGTTTTAGTCACCTTTGATTAAAACGCGCTCTGGACTTTGCTCTACGAATTTCAAGGGGATCAAGTGTTTGATCAGTGTATGAATATCACTTATATCGAAATCGCAGAATAATCAAATCCCACACGGAATGAAATTAACTAAACCCGCACGGCAAACAAGCTGTAGTACCCATCTGGATATTAATCCGCGTGTTGATTATATTGACAAATCCCAACCACTACCTAAACGTCGCCGATAAACCTGGATATCTAATGAAAACATGCTGACAGCTGCATTTTGAATCTCAATGGCTCATTCGATGGTAACATTCTGCTCATGCATGTTTCATTTTAGCTAACTAATCTTCTCTTGCATTCCTCCGAGCCAACAGCTAAATCTACCACTGTCATCAGTTACAATCTTAGAAATCATCACAACCTAGCTGCTATAGAGCACTGTCAGACTTACGTGTGGTACAACTTCTTCTTAAATAAGTTTCCAGTCATTTGGAATAGACCACCAGCTAATGTGCGCGATGCAAACACACTTCCAGTGTTCATCTCCTCAGTCACCAGACTGCTCAAAGATGACAATGCACTTCTACGCCTGACTCTTACACCTTCTTTTTCACCCTACATAGATATTTTAAGTTCTTTAAACGTGTAGTTACAACCAACTACGATTATAAATTTTAATATTATTGGAACTAGATGGTAAACATTTCTACACAGGACAGTAATATTAGTTCACACATAATATAAAAGTTAGCGTAAAGGGACTAGTTAGTTAATGAACAAAAAATAAGCATAGTTACAAAACAGAATATATATGTATATATTTATTAATCACTCCTTAAGGACTCCCGTTGCTTTCTTTTGCGTTGCTGTTGTTTGTCTTCTTTTTTCTCTCACCATTTCAGCTTCTATTTGACTTTTTGAATGAGAATGAATAATGTGGATATTTGACCATTTACAATGACAAATGATCTGCAAACATTATTGGTCCCGTATCTTTCAGTTGCCTGGTTAATAACGAATTAACTTTCTCCACGACGCAACCTGGTTTACATTTGTGGAATATACTCTTATACCAATGGAAAAGTATCTATTTGTAATACAACGTCACGATTGTAGCTTATAACATAACTGATCGTATCTGTAAAATAGCTTCCTTATTACCCAATTTGGATAAAAATCAAATCAAAAATAAGATTCGGATTTGTACACACCCAAGTTATATTGAGGAATTACTTCAAGCTTTATTTTTTCCCAAGTATTTTTAATCCATCCAAAACTTACTTGGTTTTTTTGTTAATGCGAAGACAATATTCCTATATTTCATGACGTGCTCCATTGAATGACTGGTTATCATATTGTTCCCACAGACCTAAGATAAAAACGCCAGCAACCATGTAACTTAACCATAAACCGAATTTATGAAATTTAAATAATGCTTACCCATGCCTGTATATTTGGTGTGTCCTACACAAGTAGGAAAAAATGTGTATTTTATTAAAACATTATTATTAATTATGATTGCTAATCGCATATGTAATTTATCATATTGATGATGCCTGTAAACTGGCGTCTCTCATGTACAAAATGAGAATATACTATTATTATTATCCTCATGTATGGTATTGGATGTGAAAGCTAGGTACACACCAGTCCTAATAAACTAAACTGAAAGAGTCAGGCCGATTTCTTACTCACAAAGTGTTGAGAATAGGAAGTCCGACCAAAGCAGTATTTGTCACCAAATACTACTACAACTTGTACAGAAAAACTGATGGATTAATGGAAAACTGCAGGAAAGCGAAAGCGAACTATGACGGCCATTACAGCACCTGCCCTCGTCAACTAATTAGATTCACATGTGTTTTAGTCACCTTTGATTAAAACGCGCTCTGGACTTTGCTCTACGAATTTCATGGGGATCAATTCTTTTATCAATATATGAATATCGCGTTTATCGAAAACGCAGAATAATCAAACCCCACACCAAATGGAATTAATTAAACCCGCACGGCGAACAAGCTGAAGTACCCATCTAGTTATTAATCCGCGTGTTGATTATACTGACAAATCCAAATCACTACCTGAAGTTCGCCGATAAATTTGGATATCTAATGAAAACATGCTGACAGCTGCATTTTGAATCTCAATGGCTCATTCCATGGTAACATTCTGCTCATGCATGCTCCATTTTACATTTAGTATGGATTGGTTCACAGTCATTCTGGTTCCTGACCGACCACTTGTTCATTGATGCTTCTCTGCATGTTTAAAAGGATACTGACGTCTGTGGTCAACCTCCTGCAGGTGATATTGCTGAAAACATAATTGTCGGTAAACTAAACAACGTTTTACAAGCCATTTCTGTAATTTTGTTAGTAGCCCGCCATATCGATTACATGTAGCGTAACCTTCAGTTGTTACGCGCGTTTCTATGGTAATGCCAATACAGTTAGCGCTACACGTTGCAAATATATACTATCCTTTCAAGGAGTCTGATATAGTCACATGGTGTTCACCTTATTTTGTCAGTGTGATATATTTTGCTTCGTGCATATTGATCGATGTTCCAATGTAATTCACAATATGCTCTGTCTGGGGTTTTCCGAGCTGCGCAATTTCGCTTTTCTGTTTTTTCGGTTGTAGGTAAGTTAAAAGTATCTAAGAGTATATCCGGAGGTAGAGATGACTGTGTACTGGTAGGGATATTTGAGTTTCTTGGACACAACTGGTTGTAGTGACGGGTTCATAAATCATTACCAACTTACACGTCGTGCATAACTCGATCACGTCGTGCTGCGATAGAACCTTTATTCCAAGTTTATGTCCTGCTCAATAGTCATGGACATAGATGGAGTCACTAACATCAAACTTTTTTCATTCCGAATTTATGCGTCGGCACGTTTGGGTGCCAGTGCTAAAACTGAGTTGAGAATCGTTCTAAGTTTGCGTCCGTAAAGAATTTCCGCCGGCGATTTCTTGTTCTGTGTTGACTCATTCGCCATTGTACGGTACACCATCAAGAATTTTTGGATGATGTCAATTGGTGTCCCATCGCCCTCTGCTTTGAGTAAAGCTCTCTTCAAAGTGTCAACAAAACGTTCCGCTTGGCCGTTTGATTTAGGATGATACGGCGGTGTGAACATATGCTCGATAGCATTTTGACGACAGAACTGCTGAAACTGATGAGAGATAAACTGCGAACCATTGTCTGCAACTATGGTTTGTGGCAGACCATGATGAGGAAATACGTTGGTTAGAGCTTTGAGAATCTGTGATGTTGTTAGCGAAACGATGGGTGTAATTTCGGGCCATTTCAAAAAATCATCTACCACCACCAGATAATTTGCTCCATTTATAGGACCAGCAAGATCAATTTGAATTTTGGACCAAAGACGGTCTGCTGGTGGACACGACGTAGTAGACAGTTGAACAAAACTAAGTGGGACATCAGCCAGATGCAAACGGTCTAACCAATCAAGTCCCAAAAGATTCAAAATCATTCGGAGTGACGTAACAAACTCCTGTGAATTTAATATTGAGGAAAGAAACAGAACGTTGGAGTTCACCAATTAGATTGGGGGGCCCAACTGAGGCGCTGACAGCAGTCTGAGAAGAATTTGTGAAAGATGGTCTGCCAATATTACTCCAAACATTATCCAAAATAACAGTAAAGTCGGAGGAAGTATCCAACTGCAGTCGAGTATCTAGAACATTCATCACAAGATCAATATATTTCTGCATAACTGGTGTTGTGACTTGAAAATGAAGCGGTAAATAATTCCCCAAAATTATTGACCACAGCAATCACTCACCATTGGATGCTGACCACCACTGTTTAAGTCGACTTGTTTAGCTGAAGGCTTCCGGTCAAGCATCCCCGCCATTTGGTACCCCGTCGTGTCACGTGCACGATCAATGGCTAGCTAAGCGTTCGTCTGACGGTTTGTTTTGGTCCCGAAATATATCACTTAGTTTGGATGATCAAATCCTGGCTTTTGCTTTGTTGTTGGTACGCGAGAATAATTTAGAGGCTGTGTAAGATAATTCCGTCAACCTCTAAACTGGTGAGCCCAACGCGAACTTCATCTACGACAAATACGCAGATAATCCCGGTGAGTTCGTTCCATTTTGTATTTGTTCTTGTACCATATATATTATTCGACATAATTTTCGTCATGAGTGATCTTAGTCCCAAGGTCATTCGTATCCGCTCAACTCCTAAAACCGTTCAACTTGTATCATGCTGGTCAGATAGTGCTGAAACGTGGTTTCAGCTAGCTGAAGAGGATTTTTGTGAGCATGGGATAACCAATCGCCGTTCACAGTTACTTGCAGTTATTCACGCCCTACCGCGGGAATTCAGCAAGTACGTAACATCACAGATGTACAGTCACGAGGTAAGTAACTCGTACGAGTTGCTCAAAGCATCCCTCCTCAGGAGAAACGTTCTCACGGACCGTTAGCGTCTGGACAAATTATTTCGTAACATCGAGTTAGGAGGTCAGTCAGCCGTGAGCATGCTGACAAGAATTAAAGAGTTTGTTGGCCAATGTCAGTTCGACGAAGGACTATTTAGAGAACTCTTCTTAACCAAGCTGCCACAGTCTGTACAGACCGTGCTTGTGACAATTCAGGGTAATGTAATAGATTAAGGTCACGCTATTGACTGCAAGGGCTTTCGCCCACTAGCTACTAAGGTCGAGGCTATACTGAACTTTCCAGAGCCACAGACGGTGAAAAGTCTCCACACTTTTAATGGCTTAGTAAGTTATTATTGACGCTTTATTCCCAACTGTGCCTCTCTGATTCAGCCATTGACAGACCTCCTTCTAGGGAATGACAAGTCCATAGAACTTGACGCGTCTGCTCGAAATGCTTTTACCCAGGTTAAAAAACCTATTGCGAATGCCACACTTCTGATGTATCAGGATCCAACGACACCATTAAGTATCTCGGTTGATGCATCAAACAATGCAATTGGCGCAGTTCTACAACAGCTAATTAACAAAGAGTGGCAACCACTCGCCTTTTTCTCGAGACGCCTTCAATTAGCAGAAACGAAGTGCAGCACACTTCTGGCTATGTACTGTGCTACACGTTATTTTCGACATTCAGTAGAGGGTCGTGATTTCATAACTTTTACGGATCACAAACCTCTGACGTACTCTCTGAACTCACCTTCAGATAAGTATTCACCCGGGGAATCACGACAACTGGATTACGCTTCACAGTTTACATCAGATATTCGCCATGTATCCGGAGTAAACAACACTGTCGCAGATGCCCTGTCGCACGTTTGTTCCCTCACCCAAATCGACGGCATAGACCTTGTAAAACTGGCTCGTCTTCAAAAAGAAAATACCGAGCTTCAAAATGAGTTGTCGAAAACAACTCTACAATTAGCTGAGAAACCGTTAGGTATGGGAAGAGGTACTACTCTACGCGACATTTCCGCGAGTACTCCTCGCCCCATCGTGCCTTAAAGTTATCGACGTAATGTCTTCAATACGTTGCATGGCTTACCTCACCCAGGCATTCGAACTACTGTCAAGCTCGTAACTAGTCGGTTTTGTTGGCCAGGCATTAATAAAGAAGTAAGGGAATGGGCACACACGCGCTTAGCTTGTCAAAAGTGCAAGGTGATAAGACACATCCACAGCCCACTTGGCACCTTTCATCTCCATGACGCTCGTTTCGAACACGTCCATATAGATTTGGTTGGACCCCTGCCTGAATCCCGTGGATGTACCTATATTTCAACATGCATTGATCGATTCACACGATGGCCGGAAGCAGTACCCATCAAGGACGTATGTCAGTTACGTCTCATAAACCGTTAATGCCCAGCTCTCGCTACGCTCGGGCCCACGCTGTTCTTAGAAGATTTCTCAGAAACGCTTAGTTATAACGGACGCAAAAACCAAAACACCGATCTGCCGTTTGATATTTCTGTATTGTTACACCAACATATAAAAGGAATAAACGAACTAAGCAACTAAGGTCTGAAAACAAATATTACAATAATAAATCGTTATGTTACTTCTGACGATGTTTTACTCTTCTTTCTGAACAGCGACCGATGAGACGATGACTGTCGTATTGATGCCTCCGCGAAAATTGGGGAAGTTGATTTTGAGCAAACAACCAAGAATTGATCGTTCAATCTTCAACTCCATTGACACTCCCCGGCAAAAAAGGGATCCAACCCTTTTTTCCTTCACGACCAATGCACGTTGACTTGGATGCCATTGCGAGAACCTGGGTCACACGGACAGAGCTGAAATGGAAAACAAACAGAAAAGCCAACACACCACAAGCATACCCACAGCACAATCTCACACATCAATGACGACCTGCGCCTCCAGACAGAGACCTCCTCTTGACATCTTGCAACACAATCGCCACTTGCTAGAATGACTCTTGCAGAATGCAACGTGACCATAGCACCAACTCATGATACTCTACGCACATCCTCTTATCTACTCACTACCAATTACCACTGAAATCGCTTGTCACTCATTCTGCCTCAGTTCTAGTAGCGGTGACGCATGCGAGCCTCAGTCGTTTACACTCTTTCTCCCCGGCGTGTCGGACCGCAGCTAACAATTATCTCCGTGTGCATTTCATTCTCAGCAATAGCCTAGCCTCCCCGGCGTATACGACCCATCTGCTGTCCTTAACATCAATCAATTCATTCACGGATGTAGAAGAGTGGACACAACTTCGAAAGTAATCACGACGAAAATTTTAACAAAATTACGCAATAACAACAAGATACGAAAACAACGAGTAAACACAATGAATTCAATAACACCAATTGATATGACACACCACACGTATATACAAACAGTACACACAAACTCGCATTTCATGTCTTGATGGAATACCCTTGAAGAATTGCAGGACTTACACCAGTACGCCTACAAACCTTCACAGGTTGACGATTGTAAGTTGTGGAATGTCCAGACACAAACAAGATTAACCAACAATTACATCAATTGGAACTCACACAACTATTTAACACAAACATATGTACAATCAACACATCAAATGTTGTGGATTCTGACACGACAAACTACCCTTGAAGAACTGTAGGACTTACAGCAGTACGCCTACATTCCTTCTCAGGTTGATGATCCAAGTGGAAGTCGTCCGGACACAAACAGAATTACCAACAGCTAGATGACAGATGATATCAATTCAGTATATACAATATGAACATATGTACAAGATCATACACCAAGCACATTGGACTGCTCATTGATGCGCTACCCTTTGAAGAACTGTAGGACTTACAGCAGTACGCCTACAACCCTTCTCAGGTTGACGCCCTAGGTTGGAAAATCGTCGCAGAGTTCATTTGCTAACTTCCTTCTATCAGCTATATCCTCAAATCTGAACGGCAACACGCCCATGTCATTGTATCGTAGAATATAGATGACCAACAAACACACGACATATCTCATCAACCAAGTATAGAAACAGAGTAATTTACACCAAAGATAATAACATTCAAATAGTAACTTGAAACTAGAAATGCCTTTATTCGTGCAAGTCAATTTAACAATAACTCTCTCCTTTACACTTGGCTTATCCACACTAAACTGACCATTGATATTCGTCCTTTCAAACGAACTGATACTACCATAGTCATTGCACAAGATACTTGAGTTGATGGGTGTCTGTTTCATTGTGGATGACAGCACCAACGATGACTGAGTGACACAAGGTGATGAACTTAGTGGTGGATCAGAAGCTGTTCTTGTTCGGCTCTCAGATAGTTGTCCAACTGCAAGATTACCACCACTGCTGTCTTTCACTACTAGTTCGGGTTTAGCACTATCATCTGATGATAGGTGGGCTACACGCTGATCAATTACACTGACTGTCTCACAAGTATGCACACCTTTTGGAACTGCATCTGCGTTCAATTCTACTTCACGTTGTAGTTGTACAGAACCTTTATTTAACTTAGCAGTAGTAGGCATATCCCTCATCTCATAATGATCAACCAAAGACAAATCTGCACTATCATGATCATTATCACGAATATTCACTTTACCGTCAACTTCATCATTTTCAAACTCTTTAATAACAGAAGTAGACAATTTTGGTTCCTCCTCGCAAATCATTAAAGGTTTTATAACTTCACTCTGACTAGTAATACCTTGTAAACTTGTAGGGTCAGAACTGCACTCTGAAGCAGTAACTCTATTCTGTGACACTCTATTCAACAACGGCTTACCAGTTGCAACTACAGACTTCTTCACGCACCGTTATCGTCACACAATTCGGAGTCAGACCTGGAGTTTACATTTAGCTTATCACTGAACTTGCTCACCGGTTCACAGTTCACTTCTGTATGCACCTCTTGCACACGTGTAAAACAAACCGTGTTTGTCTTGCATCTTGTAACTTATCTGTTGAGGATGTACTACGAAACCTGTTACACTCACTAGGTCTATATGCATTACTAGACATCATGGAGCTTTCTCGATATCCACCTCTCTGAGGCTTATTCGTCATCAATGAGTGCGTTTTACCCTCAGACTGCTCTATTCTAGGGGTGAGATCTAATAGACTGGCGAACTTGCTCATAGATTGATTGACACTAGTATTTACCAGTTTCAGGATATCATCAAACTTTGGCTCGATACCCTCATCCTCCATACGGGAGCTTATCTTCACCCACTTCCTTTGCAGTCGAGTAGGTAGACGTCTTGCTATTACTTCTAGTATAAAACTCGAGTTGAGGTCACTCATTCGATTCATCGAAATCATTCCATTCTTGTAAATTAGCAAATTATCTAAAAACTCAGTGAGTGCCTGGGAGTCATCCTGTAATTGACCACCATTACCCTTAACAGCCTCGAATAATTTCCCTGCAATCATCGAAGGTCTTCCAAACCTTTGACGTAATATGCTCATAGCCTCATCGTAGCCCTCCTTTGGCTTCATAAACTTACAGCACTGTATAGCTCTTGCAGCATCTCCAGTGCAATATCTCATCAAATACATTAACTTCAATTCATCATTTAATAAAAAACCACTCAACATGATCTCAAACTCCTTTACAAATTGTAAATAATCAGCCGGGTTTCCATCAAAACGACGTGGTTCAAATTTAGGGAGTTTGATGTTCCTATTATCCCTGAACGGCGAAACAGTAACATCAACCATGTCATGCTTAACATCAGACACATCGTTACAATTAACAGACAAGTCACCATGACTTACTTTCCTGTTTGCATCCAAGACACTCTGTCCCTTCTTTGACCCAGGCATTGTTGAACTTGACCCAATTCCAAAAAGTTCCAGATATTGCTTGTTCAAAGAGGACTTGACCGGCACCAGGAAAAATGAACGGCGACTATCCAAACTTTCACCAACTGTTTGAATCCGCCAGATCTGTTTCTATCGTCAGAAACTGTCAGCTACGTCTCATAAACCGTTAATGCCCAGCTCTCGCTACGCTCGGGCCCACGCTGTTCTTAGAAGATTTCTCAGAAACGCTTAGTTATAACGGACGCAAAAACCAAAACACCGATCTGCCGCTTGTTATTTCTTTATTGTTACACCAACATATAAAAGGAATAAACGAACTAAGCAACTAAGGTCTGAAAACAAATATTACAATAATAAATCGTTATGTTACTTCTGACGATGTTTTACTCTTCTTTCTGAACAGCGACCGATGAGACGATGACTGTCGTATTGATGCCTCCGCGAAAATTGGGGAAGTTGATTTTGAGCAAACAACCAAGAATTGATCGTTCAATCTTCAACTCCGTTGACAACGTATCTGCTGAAACAGTCGCACGCATCTTTGTAGAAAGATGGATCGCTAACTTTGGATGCACATTCTCCATAACAACTGATTGCAGGCGACAATTCTAAAGCGGCTTATTCTTCGCCCTGACTAAAATCAAAGGTTGCATGCGCTTTCGAACAACAGCCCACCATCCTCAAGCTAATGGTATGGTAGAACGTCTACACAGACAGCTGAAAGCTGGTGTGTCAGCTGCAAACTACACCCATTGAACTGAATCCCTCCCGTTAGTTCTCCTAGGGATACGAAACGCCTTGAAAACCGATGCTGGTTGTACTAGCACCGAGCTAGTATATGGCATGACACTGCGACTTTCTGGTGAATTTGTTTCTCCCTCGAGCTTCCCACCAGTGGTAGATCACGCTTCATACGTCAGCAGGCTTGCAAACGCAATGCGTTCAGTTAAACCTGCTCCCCTTCGTCCACAGTCCATTGATGTTTTCGTTCACCCGTGTTTAAAAACTTCTTCACATGTATTCGTTCGTCTAGACTCTGTGCGCAGACCCCCGTTTAAAATCACGCTACATTTTTATTGCTCTGCAAAATGCGCCAAATTAGCATTTTTGCTACACCCCCTCATGATTTGTTTTTGAGTACTGCTGTGCAACTGCCTTCTCAAGTATGCATTAAAATTTACTTGACCAAGTCTGTCCAGTTTTCTCTTTGATAGTTATGCGTCAGTTCTTCAGCCAAGTTTCCGATCAAGTAATTAGGAAATCTACGTACCATAATGAAGTGTTTGTCATCAAACCTCTACCAAGTAAGTGAAGTCACTGTTATAATTCAATTTTCTTTCAGCTTCATTCGAATGGCAGTGTTGATGACGTTTTATGTGCAACATTTTCAGCTTTCATGGAGACGTTGACCATAAACGACAACACGTGCGTGAAACCCCAAACGTAAACCAAAAAATTTATGACAGGTTCCTATTTACTCCCGTCTCTTATATGTTGACTATGAATATTCTCAAACACGATCTGGCGGAATATTCAACTGTGGAATTTTTAGTCAGTTTGAAGTTCTTTCCCATCAAGAAAAGACTTGGGATACATCTCTGTTACACAAGAGGAAGAAGAAATTCTGAGACTTGGTGCTGATGAAGACAAAAAGATCGATACGCTTACAGGGCTTGGCTCGCGCATTCATATCTTAGAATTGTACTGAATACGAGTTCTTGCCAAACTCATGTCCTGTCTTTACTTCTTGTCTGACTGCTGGTTTGCTACATATAGGTGTTGGACTACTGTTTAGGACTCTAATGGCATGCGGCGGAATTCTTGGGCAGACGCCGGTTGCCTGGGGAAAGCCCACTCAAGTACTCCCGTCTTCTCTAAGCCATCATCACCAACCGTCATCACCAACACCCGCCGCTGTGCAGCAGCTGGAGAGCAGTTGGTTTGCGTTGCACCGTGGAGAGATCTGGCAACAGTGAGATGAGTACATATTTTCTCCAACTACCGCCACACTGAAACTCAAGCAGACGGGCCTCCGTTTTACGGATGCAGATCACTACACTGCAGGCATTCCCAACAGCTCCACCTACTCAGCTCCATCAGAACTTAATGTCGCTTCTGTCACCATCCTTGCCATTGGACTGCCAGCCATATTTTTATTACTGTCAGAAGGTCGGTGCTAAGGCACTTAAGTATGGACAATGCAAGTGGTCCCAGGAGATTGACTCCAGTTTTTATATTTGCCCACTTTTTCATCAAAAGTTGGGCCTTTAATGATATTGAGGAATATACTGGGTGTGCCAACAAATATACTCTTTGCTACTGGTGCATCACTGCCTCTTGTTGGTACTTCCTTCCTCCGTCAGTAACCCCATTGCATGTCATCAGCATCCACCTACACTGTCTCGGCGACAGCTATCGGCTGTATAATAGAAGTTGAAGTTACCAAAATATGCGGGCTAGTTTGGAAGGTTTGGACGCAGCTCATCCGTACCTTATTCGTGCACAGATTACGTGGGGCCTGTTTTCTGATGGGGACTTCTTCACACCATACTCCACTCCACTAGATATCATCAAAGCAGGGATTACGAGTTAATGCTAATCTACCCACTTCCATTAGTATATGAGGGCAAATAATAGCACTGACAAATGAGTTTTCCAGCGTGTTTATCAGGGGGGATAACCCACGATTCACCGATTGTGTGCAGCGTCGTATTGACAGTGGCAGTCACCTGCCTGCGTGCCAGTTACTCGGGCGGACTGCGGTTCACTGTTAGAACCAGTAGGATACTTTGACACAATATATGCTGGACAAGAAGATCATATAACTTCCAACCTTTTCATGAGTGTCGCCTATCTTCTCAGTGAAGCAGAAGTATCGTTCCATTTGAACATGTGTTGACTACTGTAAACCTAATGCTATCACCGGAAGTGATTCCTTTCTGTTCCCTAACAGTGGCAAAGCCTTGGACACACTTACAAGCGTTTAATTGTTCTCAACTCTGGTCCGTGCATCTGAGTAATGGTGGATGGAGGTGCTCCTGACTGACCAACAACTTTTACTATTGACTACGTTGTATTCGTTTCGAGCTATGGCTGGTGGATTGTGTAGTGTTGTTATAATTATTTGTAATAGTAGTTTTTCTCAATAACCGAATTACAGGGGTCAACCGACAACAAAGAGAGAGATGAATTTAGCAATTTGTATTTGGCGGAATTGTTTATAATTCATATGACAAATATTAACAAACAACAGTAAGCATTTAAACAATACAGGGACAGAAATTGTCGGTCATCACATCTACCCCATGTTGAATGTCTCCTTTCGCATTTATAATGAGGTATTCTAACTGATTCTGTGATACTATTTTCATCAGTGTCATCTGGACTTATTTATGAATTATCTACAAATTCGGGATTAGTAGCCGGATCGTTAAAGTCGTGATCTGAACGACCCACTTAATTTATTTTCACCTGATTCAGGTGTCTGTTGTTAACTGAATGGTCTTCGATGTCTAATATCTTCACCATTCGATTTCCCATGTTTTGTAGTATGATTCCAGTAGAAGGTACATAGTCATTCCCTCTATAATAATGTACGTCTTAAGTCGTGGACATCAGATGCATTCGGAGAATTCGGGATTCGATTAGCCTAGAGGGACTTTCACGGGTACTTTATGCTCCACATCGAGATATTGAAGTAAGAAGTTATCTACACATCTCTCTAGCTCGTCCAAATTCTTGGGACTCATTGACGCCATTGTACTCTTTAATGTTCGAACAAACTTTTCTGTCAACTCATTAGACTGGGAATGACGTGATGATGACGACAAGATATAGGTTAAAGCCAATAAGTGAAGTTCTTCTCAGCGAAATGAGTACCAATTTCAGTAACTAAGACATCTGGAATTTCTTCTCAACTAAAAATATTCCTCAAAGCTCTCTGAGTGAATCTGGCGCTAGAAATATCTGCACTAATGACTTCTAGCCATGTAGAATAAGAATCCACAATAATTAAGGCATAGGGTGAACTTAAGAGTGGACCGCAGTAATCCGCATGAATACGCTACCAAATCTCAGACCATGGTTTCCACGATGACTTCTCATAGGACATTTTATTCAAACAACTGGAATAGCTCTTTGATCTTTTGCTAAAGTCAGCATTAATTTCCGGCCACCAGCATGTTAGGCGTGCTAATGATTTCATCTTATCAGCTCCTAGATGAGCAAAATGTAGATCATCCAAAATAGCAGATCTTAGTGTCGGAGGAATAATAATTTTGTCATTCAGACGTAGAAATCCTTCAGGATGTACTGGAATCCTATCTCTTCGCTTACAAAAGTCCGGAAACCTTCGCTTACACTGAGTATTCCAACCTCTTTTTGTTGCATTTATAATTCATCCGTAATATTTCCGAGTATCATTTATAAGTCGAACTCGATCCACAGGTAACGGCTGGACTAACAAACAATCGATGACATCAGCAGAATTTTCAAATAATGAATAGCGAGATAGGAAGTTTGCACGAAGTATATCCTTAGCTGATCTGAGTTAAATAGTGTAATCATGTGCGCTTAGTTCTAAGTTCCATCTTTGAACCATAGTAGCAGATGATTTATTCAAAGATTTTTCTGGATCGCAAATGAATTTCAAAGCTTGATGATCAGTAACTATGTGAAACTTAGTACCAAAGAGATAATTGTGCAAGCGTCTTATTGTCCATAGAACTGCTAGAGCTTCTTTCTGGATTTGTGAGTACCCTTGTTCACTCTTACTTAGACGTCTTGAAATACAAATAACAGGTTGTTCATTTTGCTCAAGTACTGCAGCTATACCCATAGGAGAAGCATCTGCAGTGAGAACAGACTTATCTTTCGATAAAAAAGGTCTTAAGAAAGCTTGTTTATTAGGAAACTTCAAAGTTTTTCGCAAGATATTCTCATGTTGTTATTCCCACTTAAATTGTTTACTGGAGACAATCTCAAAAAGTGAAGATAACCGTTGAGTGAAGTTGGGAATGAATCTGGAGTAAAATTAAAGAGTACCTATCCATGATCTCAACGATGACATATTATTAGGTGACGGTGCTTGAATTAGAGGTGCCAAATGACTAGCATCAGGTCTGAAACCTTCGGAATCTACTGTGTATCCTAACCAAGCTACAGGAGACAAAATAAAACTACATTTAGATGGATTAACAAGAATATTTTGCTAACAGAAACGCCTGAACAGTTTTAAAGACGTTAATTTTGCAATTCGATGTTCGGTCTATGAACTAAAATGTCCTTTCGGTAAGAGGCATTTGCAAGCAAGAATCTTTGAAATTTATTTTGAGAAAGTATCTTGAGCCATGTAACTTGTAGAGAATGTCTTCGGTTTCTAGGGTAGTGCAACTTTGGTGGAGCAGATGAATGTTGAGTATAAGGCAGTAACCACTGCCAATTCTCGGTGTTTTCCCATCAGCCTTTAGTGGAGTCACAGTGGGAGTAGCCCAATTAGAAGATTCAACTGGCATAAGTATGCTTTGCTCAACTGACTTGTCTAACTCTTTCTTGGCTGCATCTCGCAAACCACATGGAATTAATCGGCGCTTCAGGAGGACAGAATCACCCTCTATCTCAAGACGGATGAGTTGAATCTTCATGCCACGTGCACACTTTGGATATTGGAGAACTAATTTTTTGAACAAAGATTCATCAGACAGCTTAGTGCAAGGTGAGATTTCGTCATTCAACAATCTAGGGGCTTTTAATTCCAATAAAGATTGACTGTATTCACTACCACTGTCGGATTTCAAACCAATGTTAGTAGTACCAGTAGGAGGTAGTTTATGACCAGTAATACTTTAACGGAACTAGTTGTAGGGTCTACCGGCATGCTTACAAAGCGACAGTAAATCTTGTTTAGAAATTGTGGATTCAGTACTCCCAGTATCAATTATAAAGAGTGAGACTTGCCTGAACTTGTGGTGAAGGTTCTCATTAGATGAGATTGAGTACTGGGAAAAGTTGAAAGAGACATCGACTGCATTTTACCAGATAAATTGGAAGAATTATCAGGATTTTGACAGACAGACTTTATGTGCCCGATTTTACCACATTCATGGTACTTAGCACCCCGAATATGGCTAGTGATTCGTAGATGAATCTCCCCATATAAAATTCATGGTTTGATGTTTTTGGATCATGTCTGCATTCCATTACATCTGTTTGACAGTTTGGATTTGTTTTATGAGCATCTGTGTCAACCAATTATCGGAAACTATCATTGTCCAGGTCATACTACTCTGGACCTCACGCTGTTCCTCGAAGACTTTCAAAAACAATTTCTAATAGCCGACGCAAACAACCAGAGCACAGATTGGCGACTCAAGGATCATTTATTCTTACGCCAACAATAAGGTTATTACACACAAGGTCTAAGAACGAATGTTATAACAATAAATCACGATAATACTTCTGGTGGTTTTCTATCTTCCACTGAACAGCGAACGATGAGACAATGACTGCCGTATTGATGACTCCCGCGAAAAATATGGAGCAGTTGGGTTTGAGCAAACAACCATGAATCGATCGTTGAATCTCCGACTACATTGACAACCTGTATTATCAACCTTTCACAGCATGACATCAGACACCGACGTAGTGGATGCTGGATATTCACTGTTGACATCTTCATATGTAATGCATAAATCCTCAGCAGTCTGAAAGGTGCAGGAAGGAATCTGAATCAACTCTTCCGCTAACTTCAGAAAACTGATCGCAGCAGTTAGACGATCACGTATTTGAGTGTGGGGCCGATCTCCAAAGCCTTACTTTGGAACTTGTATATGGAGCTGAAGAATAAAGTCTCTAATCTTCAGGTTGGGAGCACGAACAAGTTTATTGAACTGAGCCCCCTCTCGTGTTTCGAATGTTGTTATGTGGAAGTGATGTGTTAGGAGTCCACGGATTTGTCATATGGCGGAGAAATCGGTTTATCTGGAAATGACAGAGTTTTCGCTAGGCTGTATGCAGTGATAAAATGAGCCGAAATGTTGTCCTCGCGAACATTCTCCGACATGGACCATGCATCAAGGCATTCAAGATAATCGGCGATTTCTGCGGTGAACCATTCATGGAAAACATTCCAAGATTATTTAATTCCACAGCGATGCCAAAATGTTATAGTTATTTGTAATAGTAGTATTTCGCAGTGACCGAATTACAGTGAGTCAATCAACAACACAGAGACGGATGAATTTAGCAATTTGTATTTGGCGGAATTATTTGTAATTCAAATGACAAATATTAACAAACAGCAGTAAGCATTTAAACAATACAGGGATAGAAATTGTCAATCACCACAAGTGTCTTTGCTGCATTTCAATGATTGACGTAGCTAGTTTTGGATGTTTTGGTCCCAATTAAGTGCTGAGTTTATCTTGACGACAAAAGTATCTATGAGAAATCATTAGAATATCCCACCATTAGTTTACGAGCCGTCACTGAGGTTGAGAATTTCGAAGCCGATTTTCCCATAGGAATGATTACACAAACTACCTACCAACAACCTGTAATATTGTAGAAGACCATTGGAGTTTATGAAACTTTATTTCCAGAAGCACAACAATGAGCAAGTGAAGTGGGGATACCCATTCAAACGGAATGACACTCATCATTCACTTGATAAAGAAAGCCTCCTTATGATCTGTGGTAAAAATTTCTACATAAAATTTCATATATACTGTCATGAAACAAACTATTTTCACACTGGTATTTTTCAAGTAATAGTTGAAAAACCTGCTCTGTCATACTGTGGTGGTGTGATACAAACAGTGTGCTCCAACAGAATATTATTCTCACATATTCCCACAGTTCAACGCTTCATTAGAAACAGAATACTACATGTGGATTTGGATATTCTACTTCACGTTGTTCAACACACACCAAAGTCACACGCTCAGTGATTGGTTGAAGTATATATATTATATGGCAGTTCAATCAATTGAAAATATACGTTTGCTTCCGTGTCTTGCCTTCTGCTGTTGCAATATGATGAAACAAGAAAAAAGTTGTTCATTTTATGCCATTGAAAAACGTATACAAACAAAGCACCAAATGAAGAGAAAATCAACTTATGTTTATGCTTAATATTCCTTTTACACTTGTTAATCCAGCTCGTAACCTCGCCAGATACTAGCTTGCTAGACTACTAGCTTACTAGTTTTCTAGCCGCTCCCAAGCCCGGGTAAAGAGGGAGAGTTGGGGCGTGGTGCTAGCAACTCCACCCCCGTAAAACAACCAAATCGCTACAGAAACTTCAACGAATAAATATATTAAAAATTCTAAAAACATAAGCAATAGCCTTACTTTTCGTTGGAATCGGGGAAGTGAAATGACGCAGGCTGGTGAAAGCCTTCGGGAAGCCAGTCAGCCGATGTGCCTTCTTTCGATGAAAGCGAAAGTAAGGATGGGTACCTGGAATGTTCGTACAATGTACGAAACTGGAAAGGCTGCCCAGATAGCCGCTGAAATGAGAAGGTACAGAATAGAAGTGTTGGGAATCTGCGAGAGCAGATGGAACGGAACTGGAAGGTGCCAACTACCTACTGGAGAGACAGTAATCTTTTCCGGCCACCCAGAGGACAACCATAAGCACACCGAGGGAGTGGCCATCATGATGTCACCAACAGCAACCAAAGCTCTCATGCAGTGGGAACCAATCTCCTCCAGGATAATGACAGCCAGGTTCAACTCAAAAGGAAGGAAAGTTACAGTCATTCAATGTTATGCGCCTACAAACGTCTCAGAACAAGAGAAGAAGGAGGCGTTCTACAGACAACTACAAGCAATAATGGACAACGTCCCAAATGGCGATATCAAAATCCTGATGGGCGACATGAATGCGAAGCTGGGAGGAGACAACACAGGAAGAGAACTCACCATGGGTCGTGAGGCCCTCGGTGAAATGAACGACAATGGTGAACTCTTCTCAGACTTCTGCGCCTTCAATGATTTGGTGATTGGTGGTAGTGTGTTCAAACACAAGGATATACACAAGACGACATGGATTTCACCAGATGGAAACACCAAGAACCAAATAGACTTCATCTCAATTTCAAGAATGTGGAGACGGAGCCTACTGGACACAAGGTCAAGGAGAGGAGCAGATGTGGGTTCAGACCACTATCTAGTAGAAGGGACTTTCAAGGTGAAACTAAAAGCCTCGAGGATAGCTGGGGATAGGCCACAATGCAAGTTCAACACTCAAAAGCTGAAGGACACAACCACAAAAGACACTTTCACTGCAACTGTCAGAGCAAAGCAGGAAACACTACGCGACATCACTGAAGAATCATGCGTGGAAGAACATTGGAAGTCTCTGAAGGCGATTCTCAACGAAACGTGTTCAACGGTTCTAGGAAGAAAGAAGAGACAAGACAAGGAATGGCTCTCAACGGACACTTGGAAATTAATAGAAGAGAGGAGAATGGTGAAAGAGAAAATGATTCAATGCAAGGACGGACAGGAGAAGGAGACGCTGAGCTCAACTTACTGTTTTCTATATAAATGTGTTTATTAATGATATATTTCACTCACTTAATCTACTACACTTTAATGTTTCACCTTAGCACTTTAATTTTTCTAAAGCAGCTTTCAATTCCTTGTAAACGTTGTACCTACCTCAATATTGGTTGGTTATCGTATGCCGACAACCACGGGATGAAAACGAAACGAAGTCGATTTTCCCGCCGAAGGACAACTGTACAATTCAATAACTATACGGCCTGGTTCAGACAATGAGTGTAATTATATGTATGTATCAAATATTTAACTGTTGAAACATTATTAACTTGTAAACAATTTGTCATTATAGCAAACTTGATCTTGCCTGTAAAAATGGCATGTATTTTCATGTAAATTTATGTTTATATGAAAATAAAATTATTATAAATATTATTAAAGCACTGGACAAAGAAGTGAAGAAGAGTGCTAGGAAGAACAAAAGGCGATTCTACGTCAACCTCACCACTGAAGCTGAGAAGGCAGCAGACGAAAGGGGCCTGAGGACATTATATCAGATGACCAAATCTCTATCCGGGAAGAGATCAACACAAGCGAAACCTATAAGAGACAGCCAAGGGAACCCAATTACCAAGGAAGAAAGACAGATTAAACAATGGGCGGACCACTTCAAAGGACTCTTGAACCGACCATCACTTGCAACCCGTCCAGAAATACCAACAACAGCGCGCACGCAACTGCAAGTTGACACCAATCCTCCAAAGCTGGATACAAAGTCGCGAAGAGGAGCAGATGTGTGCTCAGGCTATCATCTAGTTCAAGCAACTTTCAAGGTGAAGCTAAAATATACGAAAGCAAATGGAGACAGAACACAATTTAAATTCACCACTTAGAAGCTGAAGGACAAAACTACAAGAGATAGCTTAGCTCCAGATCAGATCAGAGCAAGATCGGATACATTACGTGGTATCACTGAGAAAACCTGCATGAAAGAACACAGGAACTCTCTGAGGGCGATATTCAAGGAAACTTGCACAACTGTTCTAGGTAGAAGGAAGAGACACGACAAGGAATGGCTGTCAACGGATACCTGGTACCTAATCGAGGAGAGGAGGATGGTTAAAGAGATGACTCAATGCAAAGACAGACAACAGAAAAGGAGAAGCTGAGTTCAATGTACACTGTACTGAATAAAGAAGAGAAGAGAAGAAAGACAAACGACAGTTCTACGACACACAAGCAACTGAAGTAGAACAGGCATGGCGCAGGCAAAAGAAACATCAAGGAGCTATATCAGATTGTGGTGAGAGCTGTCTGCAAGCGAAAATTGAATGCAACAATATACGTCAATGTTTACGTCCCGAATTGGTGTCAGGAGAGAAAACAAGAACAAAGGCTAACCTTGAGGAACTCAACAACCAGTCAAAGCATACTTAGCGTGGGCGGATACGATTCTCAGATATATCAACGGATTGTCTAAGAAACGGCAAAAAGGAGATGACAGTAGGAAAATAACCAACCAGAAGACGTTGCTTCTCTGCTAACAATAACGAATAATAATGTACATAAAAATCTATAAATATCTTCAGGATTTCATCATGAGCTGACATTAGTTAGAGAACCATTGGAAAACCAGCTGGAAGTACTGGACAGCTATTTCGTCCTAGTTTGGGACTCTTCAGCAATACGTACCCACCTGGATTCGAACCCAGGATTTTCTGGTCACAAGGCGAGCTCGTATGCCATTAAGCCACTGGGACCTGATCCAATGGTCCTTGAATTCTAACTTCTGCCAATTCACGATATAGCGCGACCGCTAGCCAATGTCTTCGGCGAGTATTTGTCCTCACACCCGACCTGCTGCACCCTACTTGTCACGACTTCCCACTGGAACCCAGGTAACTACTTACCTGAATAGGGCCAGTCGCCAGTGAGCATCTCATTGGTATTTAAGTGTTGGTTTGGTCAAATCCCTACAAACCAACACTTAAATACTATAAATATCTGTTGGTTTTCTCAATGAACGATCTGTTGCCTGGTCCTTGTCTTCTGCCGTTACAAGATAACTAGGTCACTATCTGGGAATTGAATAACGCAGGTGAAACCTATGAAAGACGGTCAAAGGAACCTGATTACCAAGGACGAGAGAGGAATAAAACAATGAGTTGATCACTTCAAAGGACTCTTGAATCGAATATCACCTGCAGCTCTCCCAGAAATACCACCAATAGCACACACAACTGCCTACCAGTCCTCCAACGAAAGCAGAAATCCTGAATGCGATCAAGCTACTGAAGCTTGGAAGGGCTGCAGGACCAGAGGGAATTCCCCCCAAAGCACTGAGAACGGACCCAGGAACTGTGGCAGATATTCTCACCCAATTATTGCAGAAGGTTTGGGAAGAAGGTGCGGTGACTACCCTTTGGAAGAAAGGCTGGCTACCTTGTCAGGCCACCAAGGAAGGGCAACCTAGTTAGGCCTCTGCAAGAACTGGCGTGGAATAATGCTCTTGTCCACGACAAATAAAAAACTAAGTCTTGTCATCCTGGAGAGAATAAAAGGTACACCGTATACAGAACTCCGCCAACCGGAACAAACTAGATTCAGGAAAAGTAAATCATTTGCTGACCAAATTGCAACTCTGCGCATCGTCATCACAGAACAAGGCATAGAATGGCGGCAAAACATCTACCTTAACTTCATCAACTTCGCGAATGCCTTTGATAAACAGCGTTGACCGAGAAGTAATTTGCAAACTGCTTCAATATTGCTGCGTGCAGTGCCCAAGTGTTTATCAACCTCATTCAACAGCTGGCTATATGACAATGCCACGACGTGTCAGGCAATCCATAGCGGGAAACTAAGTGAGGCGTTCGAAGTGAATACGGAAGTAAGACACGGCTGCCTTTTATCATCGATGATATTCTTAACTGTGACGGATTGGATTATGTGTCAAATGTTACGTCGGGAGTGAGGAGACAGGAATACATTGGGCCGGTAAGAAGACTAGAAGATCTGGATTTCGCGGATGAAATATGTCTAATGTTACGCAAACTCGAAGACTTGCAGACAGGCAAAAAGCAACAAACTGGCAGGAGAGGCAGGCAGAGAAGACAGGACTGTGAGTGAACGTAGGGAAGATGGAGGTTGCAGCAACAGCAACGACAACCAGCACCAACTACCATCAACGGGAGAGATTTGACAGAGACCAATTCCTCCACTTATCAGGTTTTAACCACAGGGGGTGACGTGGATGAAATTGTGAAAGCCATTTAGAAGCAGAAATGCAAGATACGCCTTCATCAACCTGAAAGCAGTTTGGAAATCTGCACTCCTCAGCATAAAGAACAAGATTAGGATTTTCGACGCAAATATGAAGTCACTCAGACAGTTCTTCTATATGGGTCAGAAACTTGCACTGAATGCGAGTTACGAAAAGGATTTCCAACAAGTTGGAGACTTTCATCAACAGCTACCTTTGCTGACTGCATACCGAAAATCAAATAGCCAGCCAACAAGAAAGAATTAGCAACAACAAACTCTGGAAGGTGAAGAACCAACTAACAGCCAACTGCTTAACGAATATGTAGGAGAAAATGGAGAAGAATTCTGCATGCGTTGAGGAGGCCATCAAATTACATCGGGCCCAGCGCAGGCGATCGTTAGAGTGGAAGCAAGGAGTGGATCGTTGGTGCGAGGGTGACGCGGATGAGATCGTACGAGGAGGAGGTGAGAGATTATGGTCTATCGTTGGCCCAGTAAGAGAGGATAGCAGAGAATAGAACAAAATAATGTGTCTTTGAAGCCCTGTGTTCCACTTGGAACCTAAGGGAATAACAATAATAGTAAAAAAAATATATCCGTATTCATTAAGCGTCACCTTTCTGATTAGTAAAGATAAGACAGAAAAATGATAGGTGTTTTAAAACTACATTTCTAAGTGCAGTTTTCTTGTAGATTCCTTGAATTCACGTCTATCTTTTTACCTTCCTATTTTGCAGTTCATATTAACTGTTGGCCGTATGTAAACAAAAATCATCTTGCTTTAAACCTCTCTCAAAGCTACCGAACTTTAAGAATAACCTATTAGTCCAATACTGATGGTCGGTTAGAAGTCCAATTTTTTAAAAATATATCACTAGACATATTACTGAAAAATTGTACAATCTTAGAATATAGTTTAAAAAAATACAAATGTATGAATATATGTATATATATATAGTTGGAGATGGAGAAAAAGTGAGAAGAATAATAAACAACTCCTTTTTCACACTTTCTCATTTCCTCATCATAATAATAAAAGAATGATAACTTTTCCATTGTAGGAAATAACTGCTTAGTAAAAAGTTTTTATTCGAAAGAATTTGAAAGAATCTCAGAACACTCGGTAAGTACTGGTGAGTAAGGTTGATATATCTTGCTTCTTTACCACTGTAATTATATATAACAGAAAATAAAATCATAATTCTATAATGTTTATCGAAATTTTATGTAAGTAATCCAATATAATCGATCGATACTTCATTACTGAAAGGAGATATTTAGATTGAAAAAGTTTACTACTAGCCAAAAAATTAGTAGTTTGTCATGTTCATTCAAAGAAATTATGGGTTTACTAGAAATACTGAATAAACGTTAACCATTGGAATACTTGTTGATTTGACGACATCAAATCAATGTAGAAATAATATGAAATCACAAATGGCAAATACGATAACAAAATCTAAAATATTATCTTCATTTAGTCATATATACATAACTAAAGCAGGTCCATTTTATCGGGGAAGCAGAAAGTAAGCAGGAGAATTTCATTAATTTTGGCGATTAGTGAGTAGTCAATCAATATTAGAAATATTAAACATCTGTCTCTATTGTCTTACTAAATGAATGCTGTTGTTTAGTATCATAAAATGCTTGTGATTTTCTACTATTTGTAATATTACCACTGCTATTACTGCTTGGTATTTTAATCCTTTTAGGACTAGAGATCAGAGAAATTAGTGGACTAATGCATTTTGTCGTATCTGTCGCATTGACAGTTGATAATCTATCGGGTTTTTTGACTGATTGTGACTCTTTACAAATTATTTTTTCTGATAACTCAATTTTTTCAACTTCTGGTTCTGTATGATCAGTTTTATAAATACTCTGATCTTCTGGATTTTTGAAAATGTCATCTTCTAAATAATAAACAACTGTTGAGTATTGCTCACCTCCTTCTTCTGCAGTTTGATTTTCATCAGATTCTCGTAGTGTTTCATTTAGACAGTCAAAACAACCAGTTATATGCTGTTCAGCAGATGAAGATGATGTGGCCTTTTCACGTAGATTCATCTTTTTAGCTGTGATGCATAATGGCAAAGATAAGCTACGACTTATATTACTACTGGACGTCAGTTGAGTGTTTTCTTGTTGGCATGAGTCGGCCTGTTGTGATACAATTGGAATATGTTCATCAGCTTCTTGAAAAGAGTTGTCCTCGAAGGCGTTAGGTTTATTCATAGGAGGAGTTAAACCAAAACAGTGTATAGTTGCACTATTTTTCATTGAATCAGTAATATCACTTTTTTCTGAAGTCAAAAATGGATAAGTTGCTTCCATTGAAGAAAAATTCTTTCGAGATGAAGGGTTTATCTCAACAGGCCAGTTACTTGTTGTTGTAGGTAGAGAAACATTAGCATGTTCAATGCTTCCTTTAGACGGAGATGTATTTTTGCTAGTTTTATTAAAATAGTTATCTTCCTGATACATATTTGGCCAGTTAATTAGTGATTTTATTCGTTTTTGAGAATTTTCATGTTGAGTCTGCTCATGCGTAATTTGAATTTCGTTTAGTTTGTACTGTTGCTTTATATCAGTTGGATTTGTTTCTTTATTGTATTTACTGTCGGAGTGTAGACTACTCATACTGAGATTAGCATAACTTGTACATGACTGAACGTGTATAAATGTTTGTTTATCTTCAGTTTCAGTTTCTCGGTGATAAAAGTAATTGAAGTTTGAAACAATCACAGGTACTGGAAGAGCTATAGTCAATACACCAGCTATGGCACAAAGTGAACCAACAAGTTTACCCACCATTGTAACTGGTCGCATATCACCATAACCTACAGTGGTCATAGTAACCACTGCCCACCAGAATGCATCTGGTATACTACGAAAATAAGTCCTATCTGAGTCCACCTCAGCGAAGTAGACAGCTGATGAGAAGAGAATTACACAAATAAGCAAGAAAAATACTAATAAGCCTAATTCACGTGTACTGGCCTTTAATGTTTGTCCAAGAATCTGTAATCCTTTTGAATGTCTTGATAGTTTGAATATACGAAAAACACGAACCAGTCGAATTACTCTCAGAATAGCTAAAGACATTGCTTGATTTTGACTTTTACTCTCATCTGCCACCATAGTACCAACAGTGATAAAATATGGAATAATGGCGACAATATCAATGAAATTCATGATATTTTTAAAAAATGCAATTTTTTCCGGTGAAGAAGCGAAGCGAACAAGTAATTCAAAAGTAAACCAAATAATACATATTGTTTCGATAAGAAAAAATGGATCTTCAACTGCTGGAATATCATCTTCAGTGATTTCAAGACATTTCATTGGATCATGATATTGACGACATTCATGTCTAACTAAGCTTAAATCCTCTTTATTTTTAAGTGAAACTATAGAATCATCACCTGATATGAATTGTGATGAATTCTGTTTAAGTGTAGTTGTTTTATTAAAACTAAAGTTTGACAGCACTACTGGAACACCATGAGCGGATAAATTTACAAATTTATAATGTTTGAAAGACGGTAGAGTTTCTACACAGAAGATTATTATAGAGAGAATAATTACAAAAACAGAACAAATAGCTACACAACGTGCAGCTAGAGAACTTTCCGGATATTCAAATAACAGCCATACTTTTCGTTGAAATTTATTCTCTGGCAGAACTTTAACATCTTCACGAATAAAGCCTTCATCATCACGATATTTTTCGACAGCATCTTCGTCAATTTCATAAAAATTGATTTCTTCAGTAAACACATCAATAGGTACATTGACTGGACGACGCAGTCTACCTCCACTCTGATAATAATAAAGAATAGCATCAAAACTCGGTCGATTTCTATCAAAAAAGTATTCATTTCGTAAGGAATCATAATATCTATCCAATTTTTTAGGATTACCTAGTAGAGTGTTGGGAAATTTTTTCAGTGTACTAAATTGTGTCTCAAATCTTAGTCCAGATACATTTAGAACTACTCTTTGATTCTCTGTAGTATAAGATGTTTGTGTATTGTGTAGATTTGTCGGGATTCGATTAAGTTGTAGATCAGTGTTACCATCATTGACTACTTCAGAACTTTGTGTTAATGGTGCTGATAAGTACGGGGATGGAGTGATCTGGTGTTCTTCTGATGGAAATATTTTATCATGATTCAAAGTATTATCTAACAAATTTGTATCAAGATTGGTTTCTGAATTATTATACTGTAAATGAGATAAACTTGCTGGATTATAATTTGTCACTGTACTAGTACCTGAGGATAAAAGTTTTGTGTGTTCATGTGGATCTGCTTGACTACGACTTTGTTGAGTTGCACAAGTATCCTGTGATGAACTGCATAATGGTGTGGTTCCAGTATTATGCGGAAAAACGCTGCCACTATAACTGTACAAATTGCCTGGGTTAGATAGACCAGTACTTCCACCACCAGCGCCAACCATACCACTGTACGGTCGTGTCCCATAGGATCTGAAATTCAATGAATAAAGATTTTAAAAAAATTAAATATTACACTAAAATTATCTTGAGATAATATAGTTTCACTTTATACATATATATATATATATATATATATATATAAGTTCTTCTACAGGGATCAGAAACTTGTCGGGTGGGTCACAAAGAATATTTCCAACAGCCTGTTCCAGACCTTTATCAACAACTGTCCTCCCTCTTTGCTGAAGATCAGATGGCCGTGCCGGAAAGAATCACCAGCAAGAAACCATGGGAACAAACAAAACAATAACCGATCGCTAAACAAGTATGCAGGAGAAAGTGGAGAGGGATTGGACACTCACTGAGGAGGCCGCTTGGTGACATCGCGCGCGTCAGGCCATTACTCGAGTGGAACCAGGCCGAAAGGGCAGCGGCGAGTGGGACGTCCAAGGGTGAGATGGAGGAGATCGTGTGAAGAGGAGTTGGAACAGTATGGACTAACATGGATGCAGGTGAAAAGTACAGCAGAAGACAGAAGCAAGTGAAGACGTGCAGTTGAAGCCCTACGTTCCAGTAGTAACCCAAGGGAACAATAATATATATATATATATGATAGAACTTCAAAAGTTTAGTTAAACTAACTGCTGAATAGGATAATCCTACCTACAAACAAATATACTCTAACTGCTGCTCAGTATTTCATTGGTATTTTGCTAATAAACGGTGAGCAGTGCTCAGAGGCCTACCTTGGACTTACAAGAATACTCTAGAAGATTTGAACTTCGAGGACAATTTATGGTTGATATCACATAAACTCAAAGATTCACAGGCGGAAACCAACTGGTCGACAGAAGAATCAGCAAAGACAGTATGTCGAGTGAACAAAAAGAAGACAAAAGCAATGAAATACCTAGTCAACAACAAAAAGCACTATCAGTGAAAAAAATCTGAACAACGTCGCCACTTCCACTTATTTGAGCAGCGTCGTTTCTACTACAGATGGCACAAATAAAGATGTCAAGGCCAGTCGGAGTCGGAAAAGTGAAACAGATATTCATTGGTCTGAAATCAGACTAGAAATGTACTGTAATAAGCATAGACGACTGGATTTCGACTCTGAACACCAGTGTCGAATCAGTTAGTGCTTCTATTTGGCTCAGAGACTTCGTGTGTCACCAAAAACATTTCGAACAGGCCACTATAGACTTACATCAGCAGTTGCCTTCGCTGGATCCATAATGAAGATCATGTGAAGAGACCAGAAATGAGTAGCAACAAGGAAGTCTGTCGACCCACCAACCAACCTAGGATAGGATGTGAGGACAAATACTCGCCGAAGACATTGATTTGGGGTCGCGCTGTGTCATGAATTGGCAGAAGTTAGAATTCATGGGCCATTGGGTCGGGTCCCAGTGGCTTAATGGTCTACGAGCTCGCTGGCCTTGTAACCAGAAGGTCCTGGGTTCGAATCCCGATGTGTGGGTACTGATGAAGAATCCCGAACTAGGATGAAACAGCTGTCCAGTACTCCCAGCTGGTTTTCCAATGGTTCTCTAACTGATGTCAGCTCATGATGAAATCCTGTAAGCAATCAAATCCCTACAAACCAAAACTTGAACGACCTAGCAGATATTCCAGAGAAAATGGAAATGGATAGGTCACACACTCAGGAGACTGCTGAGTGAAACGATGCGCCATGCTAGCCCTCGAGTGGGACTCGAATAGGAAACGCTGAGTTGGGAGATGGTTCAAGGGTGGTAGGTAGGAGATTGTGTGGAGGGGAAATGAGAGTGTCCGGGCAACCGTGTAACCAGCTTAAGAGGACTGTAAACTATACACTTTTCATAAACATAGTTTTAAAAATTCTTGTTTATCAAAAATGACAATTTATTTATGTTCACATTGATTCGCAACCGTAACTGTATTAGAGTTGAAAGGTTTCATGCAAAATACCTTATTCCTAATAGGCAAACAAAGTTGTGCATAGAATGAACACTGACTGTTATCAACTGTAATAAATCAATTTCAAATTTTGTCAGGAAAAAGCCTTTGTTTATTTTCCATGTCAGATAGAATAGCGATGTCATGAACACTCCTCTGCACTTTTTTTAGGTTTCACGACCGATTGATATCAGTTACAGAACCATTGAAAACCATGAAGTACTGGACAGCTGTTCCGTTCTACTTTGGGGTCATCGGTAGCGTGCAATCACATCGGCTCAAACTCAGGACTTCTCCTGTATAAGTCAAATTTGTAGACCATTCAACCAATAGGGCCTGAACCAGTGGCTAGCCCAAGAATTCCAGCTCCTACAAATTTGTTATTTTAGCGCGAATAACACTTGTTAATCTTATCGGCAAGTGTCTGTCCACAGTGCTGCTTCATGTACCCTGTACTGGTCACGACTTCCTACTTTAAGTTCAGACAGTTTATCCTGTTTTCAATCATTAGTGAGCATTAGATTAACTTTCTTTAGATGTGTTTGAAACGCTCCTATTAAACTAGGCGTTGTTTAGATAAATATTATTCCCGTGTTGGTTTGTAAGGTTTGATTGGTTACAGGATTTCATCATGAGCTGACATTAGTTAGAGAACCACTGGAAAACCAGCTGGGAGTACTGGACAGCTGTTTCGTCCTAGTTTAGGAATCATCGGCAGTACGCACCTACCAACAGGACACGAACCCAGGATCTTCTGGTTACAAAGCGAGTTAGCTCGTTGACCATTAAGCCACTGGGACCCAATCCAATGGCCCATGAATTCTAACTTCTGCCAATTCACAACATAGCGCGGTAGGTAGGTAGGTTCTAGTGGGAAGTCGTGACCAGAAGGGTGCAGCAGGTCGGGTGTGAGGACAAATACTCGCCGAAGACATCGGCTAGGGGTCGTGCTATGTCGTGCATTGGCAGAAGTTAGAATTCATGAACTGACCATTGGATCGGGTTCCAGTGGCTTAATGCTCTACGAGCCAGCTCGCCTTGTAACCAGAAAGTCCTGGGTTCGTGTCCTGTTGGTGGGTGCGTACTGCCGATGATTCCTAAACTAGGACGAAACAGCATTCCAGTGCTCTCAGGTTTTCCAACGGTTCTTTAACCAATGTCAGCTCATGATTAAATATTGTTCCATTTATGTGTTATTTAGACTTTTGCAGATTTTAGTGTCTTACGTATCAAGCGGAATTTCAAACGTCCTATGTGAAACTGAATTATTTCATGAATCATTCGGAATAGTGGCACATTCCACTTATTCATCAACAATATCTCTAAGTAATCAATGAAAATTATTATTTTGAAGTCAGCCTGCATCGTTATATCAGTTAGAGAAGCACTAAAAACCAAGGGATACTTGTCAGATGCTCTTTCATAGTTATGGACTCTTCAACGGAAACAACAAAAAGGATTTAGACATTGAGAAGTAAACAGAAGACAAGTAGTTCAGCGAAGAGTCTCTTTTCGGCGAATTCATTTTCATAGCTGTACAATCGCAAATATATATGGTTATTTTGTGTGTGTGTGTGTGTGTATACATTAAATTTGTCAAACGAAAATACAATTAGTAGGTTCAGATGAATTGGATGTTGATAAGAGGATAGCAACAAAAGTGATGAGTTGTCAAAAACGATTGTTAAAGAGGAGTAAGTTCAGGTGAATTGGATGTTCATATAAGAGGATAGTAACAAAAGTGATGAGTTGTCATAAATGATTGTTAAATAAGAGTTACGTAATGGCATGAATAGTTTGATGAATGAGTTGTGCTCAAAGGGTGAACATGGAAACAAAATAATATACAGAATTACACAAGGGTTTTAAGTTAGAAAAATAAGCATACAAACAGAAGTAAGGTCAAATCAAACAAACAAAGAAAAGTTAGGTCAAATCAAAGGAGTAGTTACCATGCGAGTAGAAGTGGTTGGATAATTTTCTTTTGTATGCTATCCTCTTATCAACATACAATTCATCTGAACCTACTAATTGTATTTTCGTTTGACAAATTTAATGTATACACACACACACACACACACAAAATAACCATATATATTTGCGATTGTACAGCTATGAAAATGAATTCGCCGAAAAGAGACTCTTCGCTGAACTACTTGTCTTCTGTCTACTAATGTTCGAATGGGAATTATTCATGAATTGAGAAGTAAATTTCGAATATTGTATTGTATTTGGTTTACACATTTGCGATGAAATGTAACCATAGTATTCTTGGGTAGAAATGAAGCAAATATTAAAAAAAAACATTTATAGACTAAACAATAAAGTTTGTTATGAAATAAGCAGTGAATACATGTATATGTGTATACACGCACATTTTGTTTAATAACAACTGTGACGGAACTATCTCTTTTCTTCGACACAAAAAGTACCTTTGAAAGATAAGAGGATAATATTTTTGTAGGCAATTAAAGGTGGATTAAATTTGCTAGTAGAGTATTGACAATAATTTGTCTAACTGAATACTGTCTTTCAATTTAGCTATCTGAACGTATTAAATCAATTAGTGAATGGTGACTAGCAGTGGAATCTAGGGTGCGCACTACGTCCTATCTGGGACACGTCAGTTACTGGATGTACCGGCATTCCACAGTCACTGAGTGATGGTGTTCCCACCAAGGCTCAAACCCAGTGCCCATAGTTTCAAGTGCTTCAGCGTTATCCACTAGACTACTTTAGCCGCGAGAGCCACCTGTTTTGCAGCGGGTCTTATCAGTTATTTAATTCAGTTTGAGATTTTTCCGTCCGTTAGCTGAACCGAAGTGCTCGGTCTCAGGTTGACATGTCGGCTCCTTGTGCAGATACTTCGACGATGTCTGGTCATGTAACCTGAAGTCACTTGGTAGATGGTGACTAGCAGTGGAATTCAGGATTTGCATTTCGTCTATATGGCTTCGAGCCTTGGTGGGAACACTATCACTCAGTGACTGTGGAATACAGGTACATCCAGTAGCTGACAAGTCCCAAATAAGACGAAGTGATCGCTGTCGCGGATTCCACTGCTAGTCATTATCCACCAATTGACTTCAGGTTACATGACCAGACATCGTCGAAGTATCTGCACAAAGAGGCGACATGTCAACCTGAGATCGAGCACTTCGGTTCAATGAATCGACGGGAAGATCTAAATTGAATTAAATGTACACATAAATAGTGAAATTGTATACGTAAAAACTTAAATGGGTTTGTATCAGTGAACATTGATCACAAGCATTTTGATAATTACAAATTATTTGGAATTTAGCAATATTGACGTGTTCATCTTTAGTGTTGGCGAGTAAAAAAAGGAATATAATTAACTAGAAGAATCATCGAATATATATAACTGAGGTGAAAAATAGATCGTATATCTGGATTTTGATAAAAATGAAAAGACAGATTGATACGTTAGTAGACTGTTTAACAGGTAGGATGACGCATCTGTAACTACACTTCAAACGCTCAAAAATAGATTATTAGGCTAATTTACCTGAAAGCAGAATCAATTAGACAGAAATTTAGTCGAAACAAGAGTAAGATGAATTAGTTATCAGTTTATGAAATGAAAGACATGTTTGTCTAGTATCATAGATTACAGAGTGGGCATCGGTGGCACAGTAGTTAGGATTCTCCCCGACCATGCACATGGTCCGGAGTTCGAGCCCACGCCGACGCACACCTGATATCTATGGTCGGCCTGCAAAATTTGGGCTACCGATATCCATGCTGAAAATTCCATACTTGTACCAAAAATACAGTGTGGAATCAAGCTGTATATCGAAAATAAATTTTAAAAAAAATAAAAAAATAAAAATATCAAGTATACGTTTTTGTTGATGTTAGATGGCTAGAGGCAATCGGCAGAAAGCCTTGCTTGACCTAGGTTTCGTGCTTGCTGGCACTCACCAGTAAGCAAGGCGTATCTGCAAGCTTGAAGGAGCTCATCATGTCTTTTCTGAGATTCGAATACGCATCGCTCAGTGTTTCAGTCAGAGATATTACTACTTAGCTATTCGGCCTCTCCATCGACCTCCTGTAGGACTGTATTGAATAATTTCAATGGACGCCTGACTGATGAAATTCAGTCTGCATCAAACAAAAAACTAGATACATCACAGTAGTTACTAGTGTCCAGTGACATACTTTAACTATCAGTTAATGACTGAATTCTGGATGAAATGTTTTGCATAGAAACAAAAAGAAAGAGGTCAACTGCAAAGTCGATTAAGTGAAAGCAAATTATTATTGATATTTCAAGTCTTTTACCATTGTAAAACAATTAATCTCCTTTATGAATTTAAACAAAGCAATGAGAAGACGTAATCCATATGAATCGTGTAATGTATTTGCGCAACACATTTCAAACAATCTGATCACACACGGACTGTTCATGCGAATATATATATGAAATTAATAAAGAGTTAACATGTGAGAAAATAAATCTAGGTCAAGTTGAAACGAAATGAGCCCGAATAGCTCAGTGGAAACGTCTCTGACTGCAGCAGTGGGTGACGCGGGTTCGAATCTCAGAAGGGACATGAGTTCCTTCAAGGTTGCAGATACGCAGTACGTCGGTGGCACAGCGGTTAGGATGCTTACCGACCGTGCAAATGGTCCAGGGTTCGATCCCCAGCCACCGACGCACTCCTTCACCTCGCTAAGCCAGAAATAATGCTGGTAAAGAGGAAAGGTTGGGCATGAGGTTAGCAAACCCCCCCCTCTGTAAAATTAAACACTGCTACAAAAATTTCAAGCCACTAGATTGAGTCCCTATATTCCACTGGAAACGTGAAGGAAAAAATAAAATAAATGAAAGGAAATACTGAAGGTGAAAATAGCAATGGAGATCACTCAATCGAATAACAGAGGCAATAGTATGTCTGCCGTGACTGGTATCAAAACAAAGTTTACCAAGAAACTCAGTCCTGTAGCAAATCACTAGCGAGCATCAGATTAACTTTCAAGAGTTGGTTTGTTAGGATTAAATTTGTTTTTGAGTTTGACCACGGATTGATATACAGATGGTAAACGAGCTTGTTTGAAACCTGAAGGTCCCGGGTTCAAACCCTGTTGGTGGTGCGTACTGCCGACGATACACAAACTAGAATGAAACAGATCTCCAGTACTCCTTACTGGTTTTCAATGGTTCTCTAACTGACATCAATCCTTGGTCAAACTCGAAAAAACAAAGTTTACCAAGGAAGGTTTAGTGTGATGACGAATTGTTTTTGAAGGCATGACGGTGGTTTGAACCTCTAATTGCTAGGGCTGCCACTAACTTTAGAATACGCCTCAAACACATTTTACATATATAGGTTTAAAAGACATGTAAACATCAATTTTATGTTCTGTCTCTGTGATATGTTTCGCAATAGAGGAGCTAGGTTGTCTGTTCTCACCATGAACGGGTTCTGGGGATTCTATTTGCTTCTGGAGCTATTTAGGAATATGCTATGAAGCCCTTTATTATTAATATTATTATTTTTCCCATGGGTTTCAAGTGAAACATAGGTGACTTCAAAAGCAAATCTCTGTTTTATCCTGTTGTCTGCAGTGCTTTTTAGCTGGCTACACAGTTTCCCATAAGTTCTCATCTCAAACTGTCGCCACTACCTCGTCTTTTTCCCACTGGGGTCCCACTCAAGGGCCAATATACCGTCTGGTATCACTCAACGATTTTCTCAACGGGTGTCCAATACGTCTCTATTTTATTAAGTATATTTGTTTAGCAATAGATTCCTGATTATTCGTTCGCAGATTTTCGTGCTGCTAATTCTTTATGGCCATCTGACTCTCAGCATCGACCAATGGCAACTGTTGATCGACGTCTACAGTGGCCTTTCCAAAATGTTTCTCGTAACGCATCAGGTCAAGCCTAAGAAGACTATTCTACAGTATAAATTAGTCACACTACACAATGTTATTCCCTTTATCCTTTACTTTAAGTGCTTTATTCCACAAGTTAATAAACACTTTTCGGATTCAATTGTCTAAAATATAGTTAATCGATCTAATTATCAGATTTGGTAATAAAACATCTAAAAATAAACAACACTAATCAATACCAAGAAAGTAAAAAATTGCTTTATTAAGTGAAATACTTACAAAGATATTTAAGAATAAAGTTGTAGGCACGTGTGTGAAACACTTCTTCTATATGTATGTAATAAAAAGTGATTCAACCTGTACAGCTAGGGATACTGTCTAAATTTCCTCTTATGCCATTTTTAGGCGCCCTGCTGACAAGAAGACCAGAAGGAATTTGTATAAGAAAAATACTTGAACTGGTCAATGAACACAATTCTACGGCTTTATTCCTCTTTAGTTTAAAAGAAATTTGCTGAAGACCCTCAGTAATACGGCCAGAGCTATTTGTTAGGAAGATGCTATCGAAAACAAACTTAAGGTTGTGTAAGACACGTGAAATGAAACAGGGCTACCCTGAAAAGTTCATCACTTAACACACAGACAAGAAAGTAGAAACCTCTATATATACGAATACAATTCAAAGGTGATATACGAAGTGAAATAATAAGTAACAAGATGAGAGAATAGATCCAATGAAGGTTAGTGCCGGTTAGCTCCAGCTTATACATTTTACACTGCCAGTTATGATTCCGAAACTGAAAGACCTAGACATGTTGCCTTTAATTGAATCTATCAATTCAACTGAACCTGTGAAGCCAGTTATACTGGCCGTTGCTCTAGGAACCTAACTTCTTGTGCTTGGGGACATTTAGCATTGTGGTCAAATAAAGGTATTGTTAAAACCATCATCCAAATAGATCATCAAAGATTGCTTATTGAATGAATTATCAAAGGCCTGTATATACCGGACACTGCAAACAGCAGAGCCCATTACAGTTCGCTTAAATTAATCCGAAGCTCTGAGTGCAAAAGAAAAAAGTCCAGAAACTATTGTTACCTGACATGCAGTGGAACCTAAAATTTCATGAATGCTTACTTTCCTTAACTCATCTGATATTCAGTTAAGTGTTCTATTAATGCATATTATCCCTTACTAGTGTCTCTGAAATGTAATCTGCCTGTATTATTGATTTAATAAAATTTAAAGCACTAATTTTGTTACAAACAATAATTCTATAAGTGTTGGTTTGCAGGGATTTGATTGCTTACAGGATTTCATCATGAACTGACATTCGTTAGACAACCATTGGAAAACCAGCTGGGAGTACTGGACAGCTGTTTCATCCTAGTTTGGGATTCTTCATCAGTACCACACACCGGGATTCGAACCCAGGTTCTTCTGGTTACAAGGCCAGCGATCTCGTAGACCATTAAGCCACTGGGACCCGACCCAATGGCCCATGAATTCTAACTTCTGCCAATTCACGACACAGCGCGGCCCCAAATCAATGTCTTCGGCGAGCATTTGTCTTCACAGCCGACCTGCTGCACCCTACGTCTCACTAGAACCCCAGGTAACTACCTACCTGAATAGCGTAAGTTGATAGTGAGCGTCGCATTGATATTCAAGTGTTGGTTTGTAGAGATTTATTATTATATTAATATTATTATTATTAATAATTATTATAGTCATATAAATGTAGAGCCTGATGAAGAATTTATTCTTGGTTCACTAATCAGTCTTTTGAAAGTAACTCTGACTGTATAACTAAGGATACTGTCTAAGTATTATTTCCTAAAACACTCTTTTTAAGATTTACAGACAACGAGATTAATTTCACACGATTGATTTTAACTTTGAGTTAATTAATTTGTAATTACTTTCACTACACTTTTGTGCAATCTAATGTTAAGAAAAATTTCAATGGGTTGCATTGCTTCATTTTCAGAGAAAAGGATAATACCAGCGTATATATAACATCTAAGTACAACCAGATAGATGCGTGTAGTCTTAATCTACGGTGCTATGGAGTTCAAATCACTCGAAAATTTCAAGAAAATAACCAATTAAATAACGGCAACTTACATAATGGTACAATTATCAATAGCACTGATTAACAACGGTTTAAAATTCTTTTTAGTAAAATCGCAAAGATTAAACACTGAGTTTTATTACACCATTAGTCACATTATATTCCAATAGTTTTATAATAGTCAAGTTGAGTGGTCAGTGAGATTGGTCTCGTAACCCTAAACGTACGGGGTTTGATCGCTGATGGAGTCATGCATGCGCATTGTATTCAACAGTCACACACTAGGGGAAAACAGCTGTTCAACACTCCTTGGTTTACTATGATTTCTACCTCATGCTGGTTCGTGACGAAATATTCAAGCTGGCATTAAATTTTGTCTGACACTTCATTATCACATATGCTAGTTTGCATACCGTTTTCTGAATGATCTACTATCAGTCTGATTGTGTACAATGTGAGATAAATAACTGAGAAAATAGATAGATCACAGATCCTTGTTCTTAATATTGAAGGTGAATCGAGTTTAACTTATTGTGGTTTATATTAATAAAGAAATCTGTAGTTAAAGACTTTGGATGATGTGACGACAATCAATTTTATTGACTAATTAGCAAACGAACTGTTGAATCTATCTTGTTATAACTTCGGATTATAACTTTAGAAAGTCCATATTGAAGTTTATAACTAATTAACACGACAACTGACATGAGATTTTCTTTCTACAGACTTGGATAGTGTAATAAAATTGTTCAGAGTTCATTAGGAATTTCAAGGATTGACAAGTGATTCACACTGAAAGCGTTTAAAAATTTCTGAACGAATGTTACTTTGCTCTCAATAAATGTTTATTTTTTAATAAATTTGCTCACAAAAGTTACTTTTGTATGAGACCTTCAGAACCAAATGTACTTTAATTGTTATACTTACCTGGGAAAGTAACTGTCAACTTCATTTTACTTCTTATCATCTGAAAGTTGGATATTTTTTGTTAATTTGGCTGATTACACAATGTTTTATACTGTCATATATGTTTCGTCTTTAACTCCTAATCGTAGATTTCGAGACGCTAGAGAATAATTCTCGGAATGTTTTCAGTGAATATCAAGTATATTTAAAGTCTTGTGAGATACTGCTTAGCTATTTGTATGATGTCTTACTATTCGGGTGTGGCTCACTCTCAAAATCTCATAAAGTTAAAGTGTTTTAAGAAAAGAATTCTTCGATTATTATCAGTTGGTTGGTGGCAATACGCAGAAAGCCTTGCTTGACCTAGGTTTCGCACTTCCTGGCACTCACCGTAAACAAGGCATATCTGCAACCTCGAAAGGACTCATCATGTCTCTTCTGAGATTTGAACGGGTGTCACCCGGCGCTGCAGTCAGATATATCATCAGTGAGCTATTATGAATAGCGACTGACTTCCTGAAACATTGTGTTAGACACTTTGATTGAACACCATGTAGGAAGTGTCTAGTGTCTTGTGTCTATTCATCTGTCCAGTACAGACTGAATTCTATCCATTAGGTTTCCAATGTTCCCACCATGGTTCACACTCGTTACTAGCTACCTAGCGTTCATTCAAAGAATTGGTCGATTAACAAAATCAGTGAATAACAGAATGAATTACTGCCTACTGAGTAGTCCAAATTACAGTTTAACCAAACCAGTTCTACATAGGTTACGAATAGCCTTTCAACTATATTTTCGTGCTATCGAAATTCTTTTTCATTTTCATTACCTTACTACATACTTACTTACAACATTTAGTAAAACAATAGCATTTTGAAAGTAGTAAGTCTCCAAATCATAACTTTTGAAAGAGAGCTGGATAATGAAAAAATATTCTCCTTACCAAGATAACTTGAAATGAAAACCGAAAAGACGTCACACGGCTTCTATCATTAACACTCCTATCGAACTAACTAACTAACTAACTAACTAACTAACTAACTAACTAACTAACTAACTAACTAACTAACTAACTAACTAACTAACTAACTAACTAACTAACTAACTAACTAACTAACTAACTAACTAACTAACTAACTAACTAACTAACTAACTAACTAACTAACTAACTAACTAACTAACTAACTAACTAACTAACTAACTAACTAACTAACTAACTAACTAACTAACTAACTAACTAACTAACTAACTAACTAACTAACTAACTAACTAACTAACTAACTAACTAACTAACTAACTAACTAACTAACTAACTAACTAACTAACTAACTAACTAACTAACTAACTAACTAACTAACTAACTAACTAACTAACTAACTAACTAACTAACTAACTAACTAACTAACTAACTAACTAACTAACTAACTAACTAACTAACTAACTAACTAACTAACTAACTAACTAACTAACTAACTAACTAACTAACTAACTAACTAACTAACTAACTAACTAACTAACTAACTAACTAACTAACTAACTAACTAACTAACTAACTAACTAACTAACTAACTAACTAACTAACTAACTAACTAACTAACTAACTAACTAACTAACTAACTAACTAACTAACTAACTAACTAACTAACTAACTAACTAACTAACTAACTAACTAACTAACTAACTAACTAACTAACTAACTAACTAACTAACTAACTAACTAACTAACTAACTAACTAACTAACTAACTAACTAACTAACTAACTAACTAACTAACTAACTAACTAACTAACTAACTAACTAACTAACTAACTAACTAACTAACTAACTAACTAACTAACTAACTAACTAACTAACTAACTAAATAACTAACTAACTAACTTTATCTTTGTATAGATATATATTCGCCTATCGGATAGATTTATTCGCATACTGGTTTGAATAAAACTTTAGTCCCGTTATTTTCGTCAGTATTCTGTTAAGGTACACTAAATACAGTTGATTGTTTTATCTGTTTACAACACACTATATGATTACATTTCAGATAGTCATGATAACTGTTCAGGTATTGCTTGTTTTAGTTTATGTATTATTATATTGTTCTAACAAGTAAAATTTGTCATGTGATCAATTTCACCGGTTCCACTTATACTTTGTGATCTTGTTTACTAAAAATAACTATTTACCTATAAACACTTCATTCTAGAAATCAGATCTATGTTGATAAACACTTTATAGGGAATAAACACTTTGTTTATTCCACATTATATTTATATATATATATATTTATATATAGCCATATAAATTTATTTCTCAGTGTTTGCAGAACCCCTTCAGGGTAGATTTATCATTTCATACAGCAAAGCGGATAGAAGAAATAAACAAAGTTGTTGACTACTTTTTCAAAAGATAAGATATTCATCTTGATTTAAGAATGTGAAATTCAATACATTATTTCAGTTCCCTAAAATAATGTTCATTTGGTTAGTTAAATATTCATTGAAATTTGAACTAATAGAAACTGACTAGTTATCAGATATTGGTCTTACTTGGATTTCATTGGTTTCAGCTTGAATCTCGAAATGATTCCATTTAGATGAACTAACTGCCGAGTACTAGGAAGTACTGGATATATGTTTATACTGTCCTTATCTAACACTTCTTAGAAGTACATATCCATAATCCTATCAAGGATCAAACTTGGGAGCTTCAGTTATGAGGCGAACCCATTGACGTTTCAGCCAGTGAGACAGAATCTGATAACCTACGAATTCCAGCTTCTAACTGAAATTAGTCGGTTATCTAACTTGAAATCAATCGAACCCTTGTATACCAACATTGAAAAAGTCATCTGATCCTCACTGATGATGGATTACAGAATGAAGTTACTTGTAGTCAGGGATAAGGCTTGGCCAGTACGATTTACCAGGTTGGAGAGTAAGGACTAACCCTTGTCAATAATTTCGGCTGGTGGTTCCATTATATATATTGAAATAGTAGAAATTAGAATTTATGGGCTGAATATCCAATGGGCTTGTGTCGTAACCTAAAGTTCACGGTTTCGTGCATACTACTAAAGAGTCTCAAACTACGACAGAATAGCTATCCAGCAGTTGCTGGAGCCAGTTTTTGATCTAACTTGGTGGTGGGTAGTATTCTTTATTAGGAACTGCCTCTTCATCTGCTGCAGAAGATAGTCTTCTACTAATGTTATAGTGGGATCATGAATGTCCATGAGATCAGCATGGCTTTAATTTGCTTTTAATGACCAGATTCCTTTGAAAGTTTTTCTTCTCTATTTTGTGACTTGCGTACATTTGTTTTCGGTGAATATCCCTGAATTAACTCGTAGCTGATATACATAGTTTTTCATTGATAAAGTTCTTCGTAAATGAAGGAAAGTGTATTCGTGATGATGACGATTGCTTTTTCAACTCCAAATGTTCATATTTAAGAATAGTAGAAGTGGTTTTTGTGGAATATGTAATTATTGACGAATTTATGTTTTCTAGACATTTTAAAAGCAGTTCTCACCTTACTTTTTACAGGAAACGTAAGTAAATTTATATATCTGAAAAAATAGTTTCTTTTTGTATATCATTTCCGTTGTTATGACCTATTTTTGTTGAATTACAGGAATATATGTGATAATAGTCAGAAATTCATGGACTGACATAAAGTTGTTTAGTTTTAAATTTAAGCTTTGTTTTCAGCAACTAATTGTGGTGAAATGAATTATGCAGGAGACCGTGGGGAGTGAGGAGGCAGGAATACGTTGGACCGAGAAGAAAGCTGTAGAAGTTTGTGGACTTCAGGAATGATTTATGTCTAATTTCCCATAAACTCGAAGATTTACAGGCAAAAAACATAAGTTGTTAGAAGAAGTAGCAAAGACGGGATTTCAAGTGAATGTAGAGAAGGCGAAGACGATGAAGATAACCAATCAACGAGAATAAGCGCCAATGTCTATCAAGGCAAGAAATTTAAAAGAGGTCACTTCTTTCATTTATCTGGGCAGCATCGTTTCAACTAGAGAGGGACGACGATGTCAAAGGTAAGGATTGGAAAGGTGAGACAGACCTTTACCACTCTGAAACCAATTTAGAAATCCACTGCACTCATAATAAAGGACAAAATTCAGATTTTAAACAGGACCGTTGAGTCAGTCAGTTCTTCTCTACGGGTTATAGACTGTAGACTTTTATGAACAGCTGCCTTCTCTCTATAATGAAATTCGAATGTCTGGCTAGAAAGGATCAGGATTAAAAAACTCTTTACATAAACTATTCATGAACTTACCTTCTAACAAATATGTTGAAGAAAATGGAGACAAATTGAATACATGCTTATAGAAGTGGTCAGTGACGTTACGCGGCGGGTGGGAACCCAAATGGGAATTGGTGAGTTGCGGTCCGAGGGTGACATGGTCGTACAAGTAGGAGGTGAGGGACTACGGGCTATTCTATAACTGTCTGAGAAGAAGACAAGATAGAGACGCGCTGGTGAAGCCCCCTATATTCCAATTGGGACCCAAGTGAATAATAACTTATAATAATAATTGTAATTCCTTTTAATTGTTGAAATCAAACCATTTAAAGTTTAAAGATAGAAATGTTGCCACACAATCCTCTGTACGTTTGAACTTAGTATTTCATATTTATGTATGAGTTAATGATTCAAATGACGGGTGGTCACTATTAACTAGTATTCTTCTACTCATTTATTTGTCCTTTATCGCCAATATTCAATGTACATTTAATACACTTTGAGTGTTTTTTGTGAACCTTGACCAATCAATAAATTTTTAAACTATTGCTTTTTTAAGAGATTTTATTTGATTGATTGGTGGATTTCATAAACAGCTGACATCAGTTAGAGAACCAGTGGGAAACCAGCTGAGAGTACTGGATAGCTGTTTCCCCGTCCTAGTTTGTGACTCTTCATCAGTACGCACCCACCAGGGCTCGAACCCAGGACCAATCAAACAAAATCCCTACAAAATACCAATACCTGAAAAATTAGTCTGATGCTGACTACGACTGGCCCTATTCAGGCAGTTACCTGAGGTTCTAGTGGGAAGCTGTGATCAGTCGGGTGCAGCAGGTTGAAAGTTAGGTAGTAACTCATCGAAGAAGACATTGGCTAGTGGTCGTGCTATGTCATGAACCGGACCGTTGGATCGGGTCCTAGTGGCTTAATGGTCTACGAGCTAGCTCGCCTTGTAACAAAAATCTCCTGGGTTCAAACCTTGTTGCCGGGTGAGTACTCCTGAAGAGTCCAAAACTAGGACGGGGACCTGCTGTCCAGTACTCCTAGCTGGGTTTCCGATGCCTCTCTAACTGATGTCAACTCATGATGAAATCCTCCAATTAATCAATAAATTTATGACAATAAAAATGATGAGAAAAATAATTCCTAACAGATCAAATATACATATACTAACGTTCACACATATACACACGCGCATACGTACACTCCAATTTATTTTTGTAATTAATTATGATATTTAAAAGGAAACTTTATATCATATCGGAATTGTGAATTACGTGAACTGGTTAAGACACCTTTAATGTATCAGAGTGTATTAGATAAACTTGAGTAACAATAGATGTAGAAAGAAAGAGATGAATGTAATTCAAACCGAATACTCTAGAATACCCTCAGCTTTATGCTGCGGGAGATAGAGGTACAGACAAATATGTGTGTGTGTGGAGCGACATAGAGAAATAAATAGAGACATAGAATGAAAACCACTTAAAAAAAGTAGTTACAGAGAGAGAGTTGAAGTTGAAAACGTTGTTTTAAAAACTCATTCTGTATAAGTATGGGATTTCGATCAGTACCATCTGTTAATCTTAATAGGGATTAGACATTTAGTTATTTTTTTTTATATATAATGCTATTTGTTTGTGTTTTTTCCGCAAAATTTATTCTTAATCTGCTTATTTATATGTTCAAATAGGCATTCCAATGAATGAATATATGTACATAGATGAGAAATTTCCTGTCCACTACTCACTTTAACATACTAGTTAGTCAACAAGCAGCATAGGTTAGCATTAATCGATTATTTGAAGTAGGTATTAAATATTTGAATATATGTGTGAATGTGTTCCATGTAGGATACAAGCGTAATGCAGGTGACTTTAGATGACACCTAATGAAGGTCATGAAAAATAGGGGCGAAGGTAACGAAGCACCAGTATGTACCAACGGACAAATGATAATGAATGAACCAACCACATGATATGGGAGATTTTTTTTGGGGCATAAAGTGTATATATTCATGGAAATAAATGAATGAAAAGGTGTGAGACTGCTACACAGGATACTTTTCTTTGACGACTGACAAAAATACCTATCAGTTTTGGATTGGAGTGTCAGCAGAGTAACTTAATTATATTCTATGCAAGCAATTGTCTAAGTCTTCTAACCCTAACAATAACCCTAATCTTTTCTTAACCTAACTCTCATGTCGAAATATTCTTAAACTAACCTTAATGTCGCCTTCATTAAGTTGACCTCACCTTAACCTGTCCTTAGCCCAAACATTAACTTCATCTTTCCTATACCTAATCTGACACTTATCAGATGTCCCATTCAATAACATAACACTTCATTAAGCATATTTTATTCATGTCTACAATGTTATTCGCCAGGTTTCCTCGACTTATCCTCTGAACGTCTCAATGTCATTGGTGTGGTCGCACTCCATTGGTACTTACTGGAGCTTACAGCTTAACTTGGACAAAACAGGTGTTTGGATGGATACCTACTGAAGATCAGATGGCCGACCAGAAAGAATAAGTAACAAGAAACTCTGGGAACTCAAGTTAACCAAGAACCTACTGCTCAACAAATATGCCAAATAAATTGAAGATGTATCAGACACACACTGTAAAAAAGACTGTTGAATGATATTAAGCTCTAGGCTGCCCCTTAAGTGGAACCCAGAGAAGAAACGAAGAGTTGGGCATTGATTTGACTTTGACATTGAGGAGACTATCTTAGGAGGAAATGAAATCTAATGGGGGATGGTGGGCCAGATGAAGACGAATGCATATAATAGGGTGACGTGGAGACGTTCTGTTGAAGCCCCCTTGTTCTTCTTGCAGCCCAAGGGAATAATATGTATAAATACATATATATCAGAAACATCAAAATATATGAGTGGAGATACCGGCTATGTTACAGCATAGTCATTGATTAAATCTAGTCATCCATTCAGTTAACTATGATAATCCGTAGGGGCATTCACTGACGTTCTTCGTAGCACGCTTGACTCACGAGTTTGTAAGACGAATTTACTTAGAATGCTTTCGTTTGTTTTCTGTTCAATCCTCTTGAGGATTAGGGGCAATCAGTATAGTAAAATATGTAGTTACATAAAAGTAATGATAATATTCGCTTTATCCTGAACAGTTTTTATATGATATGCAGAATTTCCAGTAGAGTATAATGCATGATATTTTTCTTCGTACAGGATGTTCAAATATAACATTAACTGACAGTAGACCGCATGACACAGTCCTACCTGACCTGAAGTGGAAACCAATCCCATATGATATCTCTACTTTGTAGACGACGTTTAGTTGAATACTATTTATAAAAGGTTCAGGAGTACATTTTGTGAACTAAGGACATAAATCAGTAATAGTTATCTCATGTATTGGGATAAGCCCCCATTCAGGATAATGCTTATTCTCATGTTTAATAGAATTTTGCGAACTAGAAGGTTGTAAATGTTTTAAATACTATACGAGGTCATATTTTTACCAGATTTAAACAAACTGAATAACAGACATTACAAGCAGTATATTGATGAAGGCTTTTGATAACTCAAATTTCACAATTGTCACCTTTGTATAATAATGAGCAAATCATTAAATTTTCAAGTATTGATTTTGTAGGGATTTTGTTTGATTGCATGGAGGATTTCATCATGAGTTGACATCAGTTAGAGAGCCAATGAAAGCCTAGGTGGGAGTACTGGACAGCAGTTTCCCCCGTCCTAGTTTCGGACTCCTCAGCGGTACGAGCCTACCACAGGAGGATCGAACCCAGGACCTTCTGGTTATAAGGTGAGCTAGCTCGTAGACCATTAAGCCACTAGGATACAATCCAACGACCAATGAATTCTAACTTCTGCCAATTCATCGCATAGTGCAACCACTTCATAATGGAACAGTTTATAAAATCTTATTACATATACACTTCTCCGAGTTTGATCACGAATTGACATCAGTCAGAGAGTACTGGCCACCTACTCCGCTCTAGTTTGGGACTTTTTGGCAGGATGCTCCTACTGAGGTTCAAATTCAGAACCATTCAGTTTCACAGGGAAAGCTACTGGGACAGAATCGAACAGCCCATGAATTCCAACATCTACCAGTTTAAGATTTTAGCGCGACCACCAGCCATTGTCACTGGTGAGTATATGTCTTCCTGCTCGACTTAGTGAACCCTACTGGTTATGAATTCTCACTAGAAAGAACTACAGGAACATTTGTCCTGTATTCAATTACTAATGAGCATCAGAGTAATTTTCAAGAGTTAATCTGTGAGCATCTGATTTGCTCCAAGTTTAATCACGGATTGATATTAGTTAGAGAAACAGTGAATGCTGGATAGCCGTTTCATCCTAAATTGCGATTTTTCATCAGCACACACTATGACCTCGACGGGAATTGGACTCAGGACTTCTAGGTTACGAGGCCAAGCTCATCGATTATTCGGCCGCTTGGATAGAAAGTCAGTGACTTTTGAATCCTAACTTCTGTCAGTCCGCGATACACGATACAACTACCCACTAATGTCAGTTTATATATTGATGTTATTTTACTTTTAGTGATAGAAATCTAAAGGCCTACGTTCCAAACTTTTGTTAATTTACGATTAGATAATACCTTAATTCCAGCTGCCGTCAGTCACCAACTGACTGACCGTTAAATTAAAACAGTGTCTATTAGAGGTCTACGAAGGTGCATCGAAATTACTCTATGATAGAAGTTTGTTCTTTATTTTACTAGAATGTGTATAGTTATTGATTGTCCGAAGTAGTTTTCCTCATTGTTTTCTCCTTTGGAAACAGGATTATCTTTTCATTTAGGTAAAAAAAGATGTACAACTGCAATGTACTTAAACGTGTTCAGACTCGACAAGGAAGTTATGGCACCGTATTAGGCATTAAAAGCAATAAACCCTTTCTGATAATTTTAAAGGTTATGAGAATTCTTGTAATATAAAGAATTATGAATTCCGTTAAATATTTTCAGTATCAAAGAGCGACATAAGATCGTAAATAGAGGTAGGGTAATAAGAAGTAAAATATATAATACCATAAATGAACTGGGTCTGTTTTAAGTCCTCGAAGTTACTGTAGGTGGTTATGATATATGACAAGGGTGAATACTTACCGGTTACAACATATGCTATTCATGCGACAACATAAAACAACTGCGTATCTCCAAACAATGACTACTGGATTCTGTCATAACCGTTTCAAAAACCGATTCTTTTCAAGTTTTACCACGGATTAATATTAGTTAGAGAACCATTGAAAAACATTAGCGAGTATCAGATACTGTGTGGTGATTGACAATTTCTATCTCTGTATTGTTTAAAATACTTACTGTTGACTGTTGATATGTTTCTTATATGAATTGCATAATAATTCCGCTAAATACAAATTCCTGATTGCTGCCCTCTCTGAGTTTTGGTTGGATTCGTGTAATTCCGTCATCTCGAAATACTAATATTCCAATTACAATAAATTACTACAAATTGGCGTCGCGATGGAGCTAAGTAACCTGGGAAAATTCCCCATTAATGGGTCTCCGCGGGAGATTGCTGATTATTTGGAATGCTTCGATGCGTGGTGCATTTCCAAGAATGTTCGGGATGACAAAATACCAGCTCATTTCATCACTGCTATTGGGCTTGATGCATATAGCCTAGTGAAGAATCTGGCGTTTCCAGATAAACCCATTTCTCTGTCATATGACAAGATCCGTGAACTTCTGACAAATCACTTTCATGTGACTACATTTGAGACCAGAGAGAGGGCTCACTTCAACAAACTGGTACGTTCTCCCAACCAGAAGATTAGAGACTTCATTCTTCAACTTCAAATTCAAGCCTCAAAGTGTAACTTTGGAGATCAGCTGCATACTCAACTACGTGATCGTCTAATTGCTGGAATCAATATTCCTAAGTTAGAGAAAGAGTTAATTCAGATTCCTTCTTGTACGTTTCAAACTGCTAAAGATGTATGTATTACATATGAAGATGTCCATAATGAATACTCTGCTCCCACTACGTCAGTATCTGATGTTATGCTTTCTAAAGTCGAAAATACAAGTGGTCATGGAAAGCAATCCAAACTGCCGTCCACAGGTAATAGAATGCAGCCAGAGATCAAAAACATTAAACCGTGTTTATCCTGTGGAAAGTTACATCTACGAAGCACTTGCCGTTTTCGGGGTGCTAAGTGTCACAAATGTGGTAAAGTTGGACACATCAAGACGGTTTGCAGAAGTTCGAATACTTATGTTGCTCAACATTCTTATAATTCTCCCAAGCTGTCTAGTAAAATGGAGTCAATGTGTCTTTCAACCTTTCAAAATACTCAAGCTAATCCGATGAAAACCTCCACTACAAGTTCGGCAACTCAAGTGTCAACTGTTTTCAAAAATGAGGTAGCTGAGTTACAATGTGAACTGTCGAAAACACGAAAAGACCTGAATGAGATGAGAGAGCAACTGATTAAAATTGAGGAATTACTGCATATGCATAGACTGCGTCTGTCGAATGCAGAGCATACAAGTACCCGTGAAAGTCCTGCAAAACTTTTCAAATCTCGAATTCTCAAAAAGCATCTGATGTCCACGACTTCTAATGTACATTATTACAAAGATAATAACTATAGACCTTCTGTTGGAATTATACTACAAAAAATGGGAAATCGAGTGGTGAAGATATTAGACATCAAAGATCACTCAGTTCATAACGGACACCTGGACAAAGTGACAATAAATGAAGTAGGTCGTTCCAATTATAATATTATTGATTCCGCTAATAATCCTGATTTTGTAGATAATTCAGAAATAGGTCCAGATAATACTGATGAAAATAATATCACAGAATCAGTTAGGTCGAAGCTACTTGCAAGCAAACCGAGACATCGTTATAAATACGCGAGGAGATATTCGAGGTGTGGCGGATGTGGTGATTGACAATTTCTATCTCTGTATTGTTTAAATACTTACTGTTGACTGTTGATATGTTTCTTATATGAATTGCATAATAATTCCGCTAAATACAAATTCCTGATTGCTGCCCTCTCTGAGTTTTGGTTGGATTCGTGTAATTCCGTCATCTCGAAATACTAATATTCCAAGTACAGTAAATTACTACATACTGTTTCGTTCTAGTTTTGCACTCGGCGTCAGTACGCATCCACAAGTTACAAGGCAAGCTCGTAGACCATTCATTCACTGGAAACAGACTCAGTGGGCCTTGACTGCAAACTTTTCAGTTCAAAGCTGTATCTATGATTACTTTTTGTGTTAGTGTAAAATGCTTATCTAATAAACTCTAAATGTCAATGTTCTCGCAGTTGTTACAGTGAAAAAACATTTCGAGATTAATCACTGCCCTGGTAAAAGGTATAGATTTTTTTAAGTATGGTAATTATATGTGCCATAATAGTGAAATATTACTGAAGTGCTTCAGCTTGTGAAATAACGTGGTAGATAAATCATAATATACTCGATACAAATGACATATGTGCAGATGATTAAATATCTTTGTTTTACAAATGTAAAGGCTGAAAGTGGCTAATAAGTTGTTACCAATGTTATTTGTACATAATGGGATGTCACAGTGTGATTGACATAACAATCTAAGATGTGTATGCGATAAATGTATGCATCGTTAGCTAAAGTTTCTAAGCTATAATGGTAAGATTCAAAACCATATACAGTAATTACACTGATTCTAATGAGAAAAGTTAACCATTTAAATATATGAAAAATATTTGGTCAGTAGGTTTGAATTCTTTGACCTGAAAAAGACTTCAAAAACCCTAGGGTAATGTGAATTGTATTCTCGCAGTTCAAGTTAACTAGCCGAGTATTTCGATCTGTAACGTAATAGTACAATGGATATAATTGGCCATAACACCACCTTTCGTGTCAAATATCTACCTATTAATAGGTAGAATGCTCGTCAACCACGCCCGTGGTTCGAGGTTCGATCCCCGAACGACGCACTACTTTACCTCGTTAGGCCAGTATTACGACTGGTATCTAGTTTGATATTCATATTAAGGCTTTTATGAACAGCTTAGACGTTAGATCATTACTCTAGATCACCAAGAAAGTGTTGCATATGCGTAGTTTAACTCAACAGAAAGTTCATGAATAACCCGCACAGTTTGTTTGCATGTACACAGGTGGGTACTATACCCAGTGATTTAAATATATGTATAAATACATATTAAGTCTTAGAAGTTGGTTGACGGACAAGGCTGTACCACGAATGAATGCCTGAAAACACTCTTCAGCGAGCGCTATTCGAAACCATGAATTAATTTGTTTCAGTTATCAGTATTCTAAATCACAACAGCTAGTGTTACAGCAATTAGTTTTCCTACTAGATTTAGGGGGTTTTGGTAATAGTAATTATGAATATAATTACAGACGAAAACGAACAAACTGGCTGAAGAATTTGGCGGAGAAGACAGGACTGCAGGTGAACACAGAGAAAATGGAGGTGATGCAAAATAACCAACCAACCAACATCAACAAAAACAACAATCAGCACCAATCGCCATCAGTGGAAGAGATCTGATAGAGGTTACCTGCTTCACCTATCTCACCAGGAAGCACGGTCTCAACTACAAGCGGAACGGATGAAGATGTTAAGGCCAGTCAGAATCCGCAAGGCGAGTTACGCCTTCATCAACCTGAAACCAGTTTGAAAATCTTCTGCACTCCACATCAGCATAAAGAACACGATTCGCATTTTCAAAACAAATATGAAGACACTCAGTCAGTTCTTCTAAACGAGTTAGAAACTTGCACTTTGTGTCACGGAAAGGATTTCCTACAAGTTGCAGACATTTATCAACAGCTGCCACCCTCCGTGGATCCACACTGAAGATCAAATGACCAAAAATAATTAGTAACAAAACACTCTGGAAACAAACCAGTCAAAAGTCGATGACTCAACAAACATGCAGATGAAAATGTAGATGGATTGGGAATACATTGAAGAGAAAGTCGAATGAAATCGCACTCAATGCAGGGCATCGCTTGAGTGGAATCCCCAAGGGAAGCGACTAGTGGGTTGTCAGTGCTATGGTGACATAGAGGAGATCTTTCGGGGAGGTGGTGATGAATTATTATTATCAATCGTTGACCCAGCTGAAGAGGACGTGAGAAAATAAAAGAAAGTGGAGATGTGTTGTTGAAGCCTTATGTTCCACTTGGAAACCAAGGGACAGAGCAATTACAATCAACAAACAAGATAAACTTGTAAATGTGATCGTTTACACGAATTCAGTTGATTTAAATTTAGATGACAAACTAAAATCAGTCATGGAGAAGCATTGTCTTAGTTTGGGATCCTTCATGAAAAAGCTGTCGGCTAGTCATAGTCAAGTTTGTTTGACGTCCTGGTGATATGTACTATAGGACTTATCAGTAGAAGTAAGATCTTTAAACAGCTGTCCACTACATCTTGACATTCAGTGATTCTCTCACAGATGTGACCTAACTTGAAATAGATTGAAGTTCGATACAGAGCTTAGATAAATTTCACTACTTTATGTTATTCTACGCCTTCATCTTAAGAGGTGGGTGTTTTGCAGAACTATCTTTCTTTCAAAGTCAAGTTGGGCTACATGTCTGTAGTTTCATAAACTGTCGTCTATTCAATCTACCATGGAAATTCAAAGCGTGTGAAAAATATTCAAGGTGGTTATACTAAGAATGTCTCTGTCTGTCTGGATTCAACATAGAACTTGGCACCGAAGTGCAGCAGTTCGAGTTGCCACGTTCCAAATAGCACACAGAGGTAGACAAGAAGATGAGTGGAGAGAATTAATAGAGTTTGACAAATATAGGAGTGAAACAGAATGGGTAATGGTAGAAAGGAATATGAAAGATTACAGAGATTGAATACATCTGCGCCATTGACAACGATTTTGAGCCATGTCACCTATTGTCTCCAGCCATTGATTCCTAGAGTCCCGAGGGCCCCAACCCGGGAGTCTGCATCTCCCTACCTGACTCAGTTTAACTGTCAAGGATTTCATGGATTGATGCCATGTTTTTGTTTGGCCACCACTGGCTCTTTTCCAACCTGAACCTATATCAGCTAACAATGCCCGTCGGGGGAGGCGGTGGTTAGGCATGCGCACCACGTGACCTAGCCATCTTAGTCTATGTAACTTTATAACCTCGTCGATTGATTTTCCCTCTTTGCCCAACACTCTACGCCTAACGTCAACATTACTTATCTTGTGAAACCACCTAACGTGAGACAGAGATCGCAGACATCTATGATCGAAAGCAGTCAACCTTTTCATGTCTTCAACGCGTATTGGCCATGTTTCAGAGCCATAGAGAAGGACGGAGCGAACTGATGAGCAGTACACACGTCCCTTGGTTGATAACCGGATGTCACGCCTACGCCAGAGATGGTGTAAGTCAGCGAAAGCAGCTCGAGCTTTTCGGATCCGTGCTGAGATTTCATCGCCAATCAGTCCGTTGGTGCTAATACAACTTCCCAAGTAGGTGAAGTGGTCAACATGTTCTATCACTTCACTCCCTATCACTAAGTTAGGGGTTGACGTGGTCCAGTCCTGTAGCAGCATCTTACATTTTGCAGGGGCGAATCGCATGCCAAACATACGAAGATTGCTGCTCAAGGTGTTCAGAAGACTCTGCATTTTGTCAGCATCCTCCCCTAACAGGACTATGTCATCTGCATATTCTAAGTCCATAAGATTATTCCCTGGTAACAAGTCGATTCCTAAGTCACTACGTTCAGTTAAGGATACTTCCATTAGCATATCTATGATGAAGTTAAACAGAAATGGGGAAAGTGGACATCCCTGTCGGACACCACTGGTTGTTACTAATTCAGATGACAATTCCCCATAAGCCCTTACACGACTACGTGAGTTTGAATAGAGTGCCTTGATTAGTGCAATGTACTTTCTTGGCACTCCCTTCACAGTCAGACATTGCCATAGTACTTTTCGGTCCACGGAGTCGAAGGCCGCCTTCAAGTCAAGAAATATGACAATTGTTGGACGCCGAAAAGTGTGTCTATGTTCTAGAATCTGTCGAAGAGTGAAGATATGATCTATGCACCCTCTACCTGGTCTAAAGCCTGCTTGATTTTCCCTTGTCTGTTCCTCCCGAGTTCTGCTTAGTCTATGCATGATTACTGAGCCTAGGATTTTAGAGACTATGTTCGTTAGGCTGATCCCCCTATGATTATCACACGAGGACTTGTTTCCCTTCTTGAATATCGGTATAATGAGTGACTTACCCCAGTCTGATGGTACTGTCTCTGATTCCCAGACTTTGCCTAGTACCTCAGTTAATCTACAAACTAGTATGTCACCCCCATATTTAAACACCTCCGGAATAATTCCGTCGGGTCCTGCCGCTTTGCCTCGTTTCAAATTACTGATAGCTTTTGTAACCTCACCTACAGACGGCGGACCAGTGTCTATATCCCATTCGGGTACGTGGTGGATGGCGGGGAGGTTCAGTGTGGCTGTAGGCAAGTTAAATTGTTCCTCAAAGTGTTCTTTCCAGCGTTCAAGGCGTCTATCCTGAGAGCTAATTAAGGAGCCATTTTTCTCAGAAATAGTCTCACTTATGAATTGCCTTTTCCCGCCCGATTCTGTGATGAGTCTAAAGAGTTGCCTAGTGTTGCCTATCGCCAATGCTTTTTCCATCTCTTTCGCCTTTGTCACCCACCACTGTTCACGGTCTTTGCGGAGACTTTTAGTAAGTTTCCTTTTGTGCAGCTTTCGCTCCTCATTGAATTCGGAGCTCGCCGGAATAAGTCTTCTAGCATCTATCAGTTCGGATGAGGCAGTCGAAATCCAGTGGTTTTTACTCACCTTTGGATTTGTCTTATTCACAGCTTTTACAGCTGTATCTATAGCTGACTGAATATTCTTCCAGGCTTCTCCAGGGTGAGCACAGCTGTCGGATTCAGATATGCGTTTAGCTAGTTCTTCCTCAAATAGGGATTTAGTTTCCTGATCGAGCTGGGGGCGTAATGGTTTTACCGCCAGCTGTTTCCTACGTCCGTTCAGTCGTAAGCACACACGAGCCCGGACCAGTGCATGATCGGTATCTACACACGTGTTCCAGAAGGAGCGACAATCTCCTACCGACCCACGCCAACGATAGCTTATTGCTATGTGGTCTATTTGTGTCCAGCGTTGGTTTGATGATGGGGGTCGCCAGGTTAAACAGTGTCTCTCCTTGTGTTTAAAGTAAGAATAGTAATCACAATGTCATTCTGACTTTATTTTTAATAGTGTACATCTAAATGTATGCAAAAGCAGAAAGTTTAAAAGTAGAATGTGTATATTGTTTTAGATTAGAGCCTCAGGCATTATTCTTATATATATATATATATATATGCATCAAATGTACTCCACTGAGAGAAATTATACATACATATATGCTTAAGGCTGGGAAGCTAAACTAACAAAACTGGTTCATCACTGGTATTTTAAGGTCATATGTAACCAAACCTAATATCATTATTATCCCTTACAAGTCGGACATTACCAACATAGGCATTTTGGTATTTTCACAAGATAACTTTGAGTAAACTTTATGTGAGACTAGAAGGAGATTCAAATTTTGTTTTTTTGCTATGAGGGAAATCGTTAAATCTAGTATACTAGGCAAGATAAGCTGTCAAGATTTGTTATGATATTCTTTCAGGGTGATTTCAATCATGGCATGAATGCAGTGGCTTTATTGCAGCATATTCATGCTGATTGTACCGTCGTAGTCCGTTGCTATGGTGCTGCAATGACAAGTTATATTCTTTTTGTATGCATTTTAAATGAGATTTTGCGTTAAAGTGTTTTCTTTTTACTGACTAACACTTTATCAGTGGTATCATATTCTGGAATTGTGATACACTGGTTACACTTTTATCAGAAAATCTTGCTTGATACTAATATCTGTGGAATGTAATAGAGTAAAGGATGCAGTTAGTTTAAGAGTTAAACGTATACTTTAGGATTCTCCTGAAATCATACTATTATATATTTTGGCGTATTTATTGAAAGGTGACAATACCTATTGGATAAGGCAGGTGGCGCCACTTCAAAATAAGGGTTTACTATATAGTCACCCGTGAATGTGACATTCTTTTCTTGTTTTAATGATTCTTGAAATGACAACAAAATTAAAAGACAACAGTATATCTTATAAACCCAGTGAAAATTGTGTTAAAATTTTTGAGATTTGACATTTGATAGTCAACATTTTGTCACAAGGCTTAGATAGGGACTTCAGTGGAGATGTGGTTCATGAATTTAAGCCCTGTGGTTTCGACCAGTGATTTATAGATTGGAATTCCGCTTTATCCACTTTATCAAGTATAAGAGGTTATTATCATCAACTTTTATAGAATAAGTGTAGCCCACAGTCTGATACTTGGAAGATCTATTCCAGGTAAATGAATTCAGATAATAATAATTATCCGTGGCGCCAATGAAGCACTAAGTTTGTGTTTAAGGTAATAAAACACTCTAAAACTTCGTGAAGAATAGAGGCAATACTAGTGATTAACAGTAAACACTTTGATACTAAAGTTTAGAAGAATGTCAAACAATTTCCATCCTTAGTCTTAGCTGCACAGCTTCTCTATTATACTGAGATAATTTCTAGAATGAACCGAAAATGCATGAAAGCTTGAAACTGGAACTATCCTGAAAGTCACGGAAAAGGGAAATATCAGATAAGCTTTGTTAACAGAACAACCTTCTGTAATTTGACTACATTTGATAAAGCAGAGCTTTGAAGTTTCAGCAGCAGTGGTTCTGTTTTTACGGGGTGGGATTGCTAGCCTCATGTCCATCCTACCCTTTTTACCAGCTAGGCAAGGTTTAGAAGTGCGTTGGTCAGGGATTGAACCTCAGTCCACATTCGTGGTTTGTAAGCCTTCCACCAACGTAACTTGGGGGTTATTAAGCATTGTTATTTATGTAGATGCATTCAAACAAATATGACAATGTATCACTTATCAGGAGAACGACTATCTGTCTGGAGAAAACTCTCGGCAGGTGAATTCGATATGGATCCATACCAAAAAGCATGTACCTGTAGGGACAATAATTTGGACATAGTAAAGCTGAAGACTAAAATAATGGTCTAGTGTATTTTTGTAACCCTCACTGCAAAAACAATCAGTAAGCAAGCAGTTGTGGTTGTTATGTGAGCTAGAATTTCTAGATTGCTCAGTTATTTTTTTTTCGTTTTAATAGCGTTTGTAGGTGGTCGTATATGGAAAACTGGGGACATTTGGAAAAATTGTGACAGTTATTTTTGATATTTGATTTTTAGAATAGTCGTATTTTTTTATCTGTTTATATTATCAAATAAACAAATGTCTACTCAGCCTTCTCACTTTCACTCTGCTAATATGTTGATCAAATTCGCAATTTTCAAATCATTCGCGATTGACAACTTACAGTTGGGCCAATTGTCTAGCCAGAATTCGATTGTTTGAACTGATTGGTGTTTCTGAACTGAATCAGTCTGGATACGTCGCTAATGACTTTACTCCTAAACAAGCGAAACAGTCGTCCCGTGTTTAGACTATATGGATCAGGTTGGCTAACAAGCACTATTTTTTTTCTTTTTGGATTACAGCTTGGTTCCACACCGTATTTTGGCATAGGTATGGAATTTTCAGCATGGATATCGGTAGCCCAAATTTTGCAGACCGATCACAGATATAAGGTGTGCGTCGGCAAGGGATCGAACCTCGGACCATATGCCTGGTCGGCGAGAGTCCTAACCACTGTGCCACCGATACACTACTAATATATGTGACTGGCATTCAAATTCTCACACAAATCAATCATTTGCGTATGGTGTCATGATTACTAATTCGGCTGAAGTCCATATAAACACCTAAAATTGAAGTTTGACATGCCACTTTTAATTAGGCCATACATCTCGAAAGTTTAAGCTGTCTGTGAGTAATAGTAAAAATAATAAAGCTTTGGAGGTTTTGAAAGGCATCCAATGAATAATTAATTAATATACTTTACTATCTCGATTGTAGGGGAGAACTTGCCTTGATCCTCTTACTAATATCATTCGTGTATAAGGCAATGAGTGTGGATTACTGAGGAAGTATTATTAAAACTGTTGAAGCTTTTGTATGATGTCTCTTACATTTTTATAGCTTTATATTTAGTGCATATAGATGACATCTTCCGAAAAGTTTACCTGTTGTAATATTCGCTTTTTTCATATTTTGTCTTTCAGGTTGCTTAAGCCTAAGATTGACTGAAAATGAGTTAGTGCATAAATATTTGGTCTATATGACTGGAAGTTAAATTTTACCAGTAATCAACCTTCATCTTTATTTCACAAAAAATAAGTGGGAGTTGTACAGTTAATTAATTTTCGAAATATTCTGGTTATGAGAACTAAATGCTGTGCAGGTGGATAGTTCAGAAAACTACATATGATGTAAAAGACACCATATTTAACAATTCGGGGGGATGACGGACAAATTTTACTTGATTTATTTATATCTCTATACACGAAACCTCGCCTAGTTTCCTTCGAGGTTCTAAGCTGTGAAAAATGGGGAAGGTCGGGTGTGGAGCTAGAGACTTCATGCCGGAAAATCACTCGATTTGCTACATATACTTTGGAGTACACAAAAAAATAGAAGAATAAACTTGATTTGCAATGAAATCGCAGAGACAGAGTGACGCGGGCTGGTGAAAGCCAGATGAGTATCTTTTCGATGAAAGAAAAAATAAGCATGGAGAGACGGAATATCATCACAGTGATCGGAGCTGGCCGGAAAGGTTGCTCAAATTCTTAAAAATGGTGAGAAGACTTAGTATAGAAGTGGACAGAATCTGTAAGCACCGAAGGAATGTATGAGATCTCACCAAATCCTTAACTGGAGAGTCAACAGCCTACTCCCGCCACCCAGATGACAGCCACGAGCACACCGAGTGGCTATCATGATATCAACAATAGCAGCAATGCTGCAGGTGAGTGGTAACCTATCTCCTGAAAGATAATGACAGCAAAATTCGACTCGAAAGGAAGTAAAATTAGAATTGTCCAATGCTACGCTCCTACAAATAACACAGAACAAGCGAAGAAGGAAGCTTTTGCAGATAACTGCAAACAGTTATGGGCAAGATACTAGACGGTGGCAAAGAAATCCTAATGGGCCATAAGAATGCTTAATTAAGATCAAGCAGTACAGGAATAGAAATCGTCATGGGTCAAGGGGCTCTAGATGGAATGAATGATAACAGAGAACTCTTTCCAGATTTCTGTGCCTTCGTTGATTCGGTGATTGGAAGTGGCATGTTGAAGCACAAGGATACGCACACGGCAACATGGATTTCACCTGATGGAAAAATCTATATCAGATGAACTTCATCTCAATCTCAAGAAAGTGGAGACGCAGCGTTCTTGACACAAAATAGAGAAAAGGGGTAGATATGGGACTGGATCACTATCTAGTGCAAGTAACCTTCAAGGTCAAGCTAAATTCCCATAAAGCAACCTGGGGTAGACCAAAATTCAAGTTCAACCTCCAGAAACTGAAGGACTAAACTGCAAAAGACACCTACGCTGCAGCCGTCAGAGCCAAGTCGGAGAAATGGTGGCGTCTTTGAAAAAACCTGTGTGGCAGAACACTGAAACTCTAAAACAGATATCTAAGGAAAGCTGTAAAGCCGTCCTACGAAAAAAGAAGTGGCAAGATAATGCGTGGCTCTCTACTAACACCTGGAGGGTAAGAGAAGAGAGGAGAATGGTGAAACAGAAGATCAAACAATGCAAAGATAAGCTAGAGAAGGAGAGTTCAGTGTACAACACACTGAACAAATCAATACGATTTTTAAGAAAGACAAAAGACAATTCTATGACACACTAGAAATTCAAGCGGAAAAGGCCTCAGGTGAAAAAACCTGACAACATTAAATAACATAAACAGGTCTCTATGCGGGAAGAGATGAACACAAATGAAACCAATATAAGATGGTCAAGTTAACCTAAATAGCAAAGAGCAGAAACCAAGAAGATAGTAAACTGATCACTACAAGGGACTCTCTAATGGACCATAACCTGCAACTCTCCCAGAAATACCGCCAATAGCCACGGAACTGTCAGTAGACTCCGGCCCTCCAACAGGAGCAGAAATGTTCAGTGCAGTCGAGCTAGTAAAGTTCAGGAAGGCAGCAGGCTCAGATGGGATTCCTCATGAAGCACTGAAAATAGGTCCAGAGGTCTCAGCGGATATCCTCACGCCACTATTGTAAAAGGTTTGGAAGAAGGGCAAAGTACCTACTGATTGGAAGAAAGGCTGGCTACTTTATCAAGCTGCTAAAGAAAGGCAACCTAAGCCTGTGCAAGAAATGGCGTTGTCACATGCTGTTGTCCATGCCAAGTAAAATGCTAAGTCGCATCATTTTGGAGAGAACAGAAGATATACCGGATGCAGAACACCACCTCACAGGAACAAGCTAGATTCAAGAAGGGGAAATCGTATACTGATCAAATTGCAACTTTACGCATCGTCATCATCATCATCGAACAAAGCATAGAATGGCAGTCAAACCTCTACCCCAACTTTATTGACTTCAAAAGGCCTTCACCAGACAGCGTTGACCATGAAGTAATTTGGAAACTGCTTCAGCACTACGGCGTGCCCCTAGTCTTTATCAACCTCATTCAGCAACTACATGAAAGTAGCACGTGACAAGTTAAGATGGAGAAGAGATGAAGATACTTGATCTGCAACAGCAAATGCCAATCACCATCAACGGGAGATATTTGAACAAGGTCACTTCTTCCACTTATTTTGGTAGGGTCGTTTCAACTACTAGCAGCACAAATGAGAATTGAAAAAGTAATTCACTTTTTTAGTACTCTGAAATGAGTGTAAACGTCTACTGCACTCAGGACTAGGATTTTCAAAAATAATATCAGACAATTGCTTCTTTGTACTTCTTAGATTCGGCACGTTATTAAAACCATTTCTGACAGCCAGCTGCACACTTTTATGAATAGTAACCTTCTCTGTCTCCATACTGAAGATCAGATGTCCAGCCAGAAAGGATTAGCTACAGGGAACTCTGGGAATAAATCCACCAAGAATCTATTGTACAACACATATTTCAAAGGAAATAAAGATGTATTGGACTCACGCGCCAGGCCAGCTCATGAATTCTAACTTCTACCAATTCACGGCATAGCGTGACAATGTTGCAATGTCTTCTTCGATGAGTTACTGCCTCATCTTCAACCTGCTGTACCCTACTGGTCACGGCTTCTTGCTAGGACCCCAGGTTAACTACCTGAATAAGGCCAGTTGCTAGTCAGCATCAGATTAATATTCAAGTATTGGCTTTGTAGGGATTGGATCGGGTCCCAGTGGCTCAATGGTCTACGAGCTCACCTTGTAACTAGAAGGTGCTGGGTTCTAACCCTGGTGGGTGCGTACTGCTGAAGATTCTCAAACCAGGACGGGGAAACAGCTGTCCAGTACTCTCAGGTTTTCCAGTGGATCTCTAACTGATGTCAGCTCATGACGAAATCCTCCATGGAATCAAACAAAATCCCTACAAAACCAATACTTGACATAAGAGTAGTCATAATTTAGCATATGTGCACAAGCTGAAAAATGTTTTGTTGAAAACAAGGAATAATGTAAAGCTAAAAAACCCATCTCATTGTAACAGTTCCAAGCTTTTTGTTATTTTCTCTTATTCCTTTTTGTGTTCAGTTTCTTCTTGTTTTTTTAATTTAATAAATGCCTAAATTAAATTATCAATGATGCCACAAAGAGAAAACTTAGAAAGAAGATGGAGTCTGAAGTAGACGGCTGATTAACAAATTAAATTAAGTAATAGTCTGATATACTTTTTCTATTTTCTTGTCGCGTCTGTTCACTAGACGTAGATGGGATAGAGGATAGGTTTGGGAAAAGAAAAATTAGGTCTGAGATAAGGAAAATTCATTCTTGCATATCGTGTCAACTCAAACTGTCTTTCCTTCATTTGTTTTATTATACGTTCCTGCATCTGATTTGCATATTATTCATAGATCTCTTCTCAAATTCTTCCTTTAATTATTTTCTAAGTTCATAACTATGCATATAACATATATATGGATTACACAGGTAGACAAAGCACATTATTATTTAATAACGAACTGAGAAACTACTTTGGAAAACATACACTTGCCTAATACTTTGCCATTGTTTCTTCCGATCCTTTCGTATAAGACGTAATTTTTCCTGAAAAAGGGATACTGAAAGTGGGCAGCATCGGAGCGATATCGGGAATCTCCTGTTGTAGACGTTAACATATATATATATATATAATGGAGGAGATTCGCAGCTCAAGTGAATGATGGTGATGTAGTTGTGTTCTCTGAGCTAGATGGTTTATTTCCGAAGCTTTCATTGCCCTACTAGGTAACATTTACAGTGCATACTTCAAATCGTTGAAGTAAGCTTTTAGATTTCTCCACGATTTTATAGGGTCATCGATCCTGATGATCTTGACCGTGGTTGGTTCTTTTTGTACGTTTTCACACCCTCTAGTCTACTTGTATTGAAACCGATTGTTTCCTCGACTTGAACTTTGACCCTTTGTGTGTGAGATTCCTTCTTATCGTTTAATAAATTTTTTTTTATGTCGATGTGTCTATTGATCGACTTTTCACTGGAATACCAGGCTTATAGAACTTCTCTAGCATTCTTGGTGTTTCCTCTGTCTAACATTTGAATGTTATCCCAGTCGAATTGATGTCCGTGGTTGTGTGTATATAGTGATATGAGGGAGTAGATGTCATGTCTTGTGACAACTACCTTATGATCACGGATATGAAGACAGAGGGAACGTCCACTTTGGCCAATGTAGTATTTTACGCAGTTGTTACAATTTATTTTGTAGATGATATTGGTTTTATCTTCTTTCGTTGTTGCGTCTTTTGGTTGACATAGAGCTGAGTGAAGTGATTTTGTTGGTTTATGAGTGACATAAATTCCTAAAGGTTTGAAGAGTCGTGCGATGGTTTCTAATATATATATATATATATATATATATATATATATATATTTATATTCGTACATATTGTTCTCACCACTGCTTTTGTTTATGTCAGTATTTTGCTCGTATGTTATGATGTGTGCGGGAAAGAGAGTGTGAGTATTCTTCCAAAGCTATGCATTTTAAGGTTTTACGACGCATTAATACATATATATATTTCAAAAACACGTGTTGACTTAGAGGAAACATAAGAAAAGAGAATTGTTAGTAAGAATCTTCTCTCAGCGTATCCATTTTGTTATTTTATTTCTCATATGACAAGTTATTATTATTATTATTGTTTACAACTGACAGTTCTTTGGCCAAATTCTAAAGAAAAGATTCTTTATGCATTTATGAAGAAAAAACAACTACCAAGAGTAGAGGAGGACAGGGATGACTGTTGACTATATGCAGGCAAAAAAGTTTGCTCAACATTCTTTATAAGTCAGTTGATTAGTTGTGACGTTGTAACGGTATGTTTCATTGACTTACGCGTAAAAAGAAGAAGAAAAAGAGATGACTTAAATTTATTCATAACTGTCAAGTTTTTCCTATCTAGAAAATGACAAACCGACTTCTATAACAATAATAATAATAATAATAATAAAAGCTTCATTCTGGAAAATGCGTTCATCATATACAAGACATAATTTTCAATGAATCTTCAAACAATAGAATTGATGGGTAGTATAGCATCTAAAGAAATATTGCTGTTTCCGAATTATGCTCTGATGCAACTCCACAATGTTCTCCCTTCCCCTCCTTATTTGAAGTTGTGTACGATAATAGATTAGGACTTCTTGTGATAATTCGAAGATCAAAATAATTGAAAACGGAATAGAGGAGAATGGATTCTGATGGATAAAAAATTTAGGCAACTTAGTAGGCCACCAAAAATATGTATGTATATGTAACACTGATTCGGTGTAACTTAATAATTCGATGTCATTATGACCACTTTACTTACACTTAGTGCTCACTTTGTAACCTAGAAGTTCTGAGTCCCATCTTTAATAGCTTCATAGGTGGTTATTGATGTGAAGTAAACCGAAGCAAGACTAAACAACTCCGTGATACTCCCTGGTTTTAAATGGTTCTTTAAGTGAAGTCAGTTCGTACCCACTCCTGTAACCAATCAAATCCTGCAAACCAATTAATTCTTTATAACTGATCAAATACCAAATAGAGATTGCCTGTTTACAAGAAGTTCTAGTGCAAAGTCATAACTGGCGGGTTCAAGTGTTGAACAGTCTACGAGCTTGCCTTATGATGAGATGTTCATAGGTTTGAACCTTGGTGAGTGCGCATTGTGAAGAGCCTCAAACTACAGATGTCCACTACTCTCAGATTTTCCAACGGTTTTCGTGGTCATTCCTGTAGAAATTATTTATGTGTCCAAAACATTCTTCAATATATACACACTAAATAAATAGCTAGCCTCGAAATATGTATTACATAATTCTGATTTGACCACGTGAAGCAGTATTGAATCTTGAAACAACACGAGGCTTCTATTGTTTTGGGGATGCATCTTACATGCATCAAGCAGTGAATTTAGGCCAGTTGTAATCTACCAAATAAGTCCTCCCAAAATTTAACATATGTTATATATATATATATACATATATGTATATATATAGTAGACTGATCAAATGAGTAACTTGTAGGGCGGGGAATTGCTCTTAATTCTACCCAACTACCTAATGATATCAGTACTTCGAAGGTAATAAGAGATAATTGAAGAAGAATTTGTTTCCAAGACTTAGTTTACAGATATTTGGTTTGTTTTAAAGTTTGTTCACAAATCAGTTAGCGAATCACTGTAAACCAGAGAACAATGAATAGATGTTTCGTCCCAGTTGGGGACTTTTCAGTGGTAGCTGTCAAAACACTTATGCCTAACTTAATTTCTTCATTTATCCTCCTAGGTCTGAATCTAAATTTTGGAAGAAGTTTATTCCAATGCTTTGTATATTATAGATAAAAATATTCATAAATGAATTAAGTTGGCTTTTAAACCATCACCTATAATGTCCTAAAACGACTTAAACATGAACTTCCTTACTACTTATTGATTTATTCATATCGATTTTCAAAACAAAAAGACTTTATTGATCAGTACAATATTTAATAGTTAAATCGTTGGATTAAACTGATTTCCCTATTCCTTTTGTGAGTGCGAGAAGATTGAATTGTGTTACTACCTAAAGAATAATTTGTAATGACAAAAAACCTTATATTAAGGGATATTAAAGTAATAAAGCAAAAGAAATATTATACTAACAGTTATGATTTTAAAAGCATGTATCATGAAGACATTACTATTTTGAAATTATTCTGTGTGAGACAATCATTTTCACTTTCAGTGCTTAATATTCTATGCATATATTGTTTGAAATGAGTACGAAAATACGCTAGAGAACCATTGAAAACCAGGGAGTACTGGACAGTTGTTTCATCCTAGTTTTGGGAATCATATCGACAGTACGCACCCAAAACAACTCTTGAAACTAATCTGATGCTTGCTAATGATTTGCTACAGGACTGATTTTCCTGGAGCACTAATGAGGTTCATCCAGTCAAGTGTGAGGATGGATTTCCTGCCGGTGACTTTGGTTGGTGGTCGTGCTAAATCACGAATCAGTAGAAGTTGCAATTGATAGGCCACTGAATCAGGTCCCAGTGGCTTGCTGTGTAACCTGAAGATCCTGGGTCCGAGCTCTATTCTTGGGTGAGTACTGCCGATGATTCCGAACTAGGATGAAACTCTTGATAAGGTATCCGTTCAATTCTGCTTATTTGAGAGTAATACTCTAGCTCATCCCTATTTACGAGCAAATACACTTCAAAGTACAGAAAGTAGTTTCACAGAATGGTTGTATATTGCTCAAATGTCTGTGGTAATTGACGTCCAGCAAATGTGAATGCTAAAAAAAACAATTCATTGGCAATCTATCACCACTAAGGGCAAGCTAAAGAATATGGATCACTGGACAACAGTCAAGTAACAGTGAGAGCATATCATTTATTGCTTTTCATTTCCTCCTTCTAGATGGAGAAGTGTAGCCGACCAGAGAAATTTGTCAATACATTTGAACCTTGGTCATTTTACTTCCAAATAACAACTTGTTTATTTTCGCTGATTGAATCATATTGAAGAGAATTGGATTTAATGGGACAACAGTACGGTGGATGCGTTGTGGTGTGATTGTGTAGCCCTATATTCTCTTTATACTATCGTTACTAAATACATCCTTGAGCAGCCACTAGGTTAGGCGGGTAAGGCTAGAAGGTGGATAAAAACTATTCACTTACTTCAACTATCGTGGTAACAACTTTGTTAATCCCAACGAGCTTGGTTTCTGTTTGTTTATGTTTTAACTCTTTATAAGTCTTGTATTTCTTTAGAACTTCTATATTTCCCTTCATTTCTCTGTACATCCTGACTACAGTTCATTTACTTAAGTATTCATCTTACTGTTAAGCCCTAATAAACTGATTTAGTTCCGCTCATGTCAACTCATCACTCTTATTCCTACCTTGTTTCATGAAGAATTGTTTATAAATTCAATTGCACAGCCTCTTCGCTGAATTATTTCTATCCTGTTGTTTTCATTTCTAATTGAAACCTACTGAAAACCAGTCCCAAGAGGTTCAAACAGCCGGACCAATTGGATTCTTAGAAGAAGACAGAAAGCATCAATTACATTGTGAATTCCCCAAAAATACTAGATATTGTGCATGGTCTTATATGATAATTTCATGCATTACATTTGGTTATAATAAAGATCTTTCATCAACGTTTTACACGACTGAAATATTCTCTGAGCCGTTTGTTATGCAATACTACAAGACATAAGACTGGATTATTTATGCCTATAAAAGTGTTGAAAACCATCACGAAACTAGGTAGGGCGTTTTCCTCTAAGTTAGTGTATGTGTGCAAAGAATATTTCACAATAAGAAATATATTCAAAAGATATGCTTGAGGTTTATGTTGAACAGATCATAACTCAATAGTCTGTTCAAGAACTGCAGGAAATATTCATTAAATTGGTTGGGGGATTTCATCATAAGCTGACATCAGCCAGAGAACCATAGGAAAACCATCTAGAAGGACTGGACGGCTGTTTCCCCGTCCTTGTTTCGGACTGTTCATCGGTACGTGCCTACCACAGGAGGTTCGACCTCAGGACCTTCTGGTAACAAGGTGAGCTTTCTCGTAGACAATTAAGCCACAGGGACACGATTCAATGGCCAACCCATGATTCTAACTTCTGTTAATTCATAACGTAGCGCAAGCACTTAGCAATGTCTTCTTCGATGAGTTACTGCCTCACATTCAACCTACTGCAACCTACCGGTCACGACGTCTCACTAGAACCCGAGGTAACTACCTACCTGAATACGGCCAGTCACCTGTGAGCATCAGATTAATATTCAAGTGTTGGTTTTGTAGGGAATTTTGTGTGCTTTTTGGAGGATTTCATCATGAACTGACATCAGTTAGAGAGCCACTGAAGTGCGTACAGATGAAGAGTCGCAAACTAGGACGGGGAAACAGCTGTCCACTACTGTCTGCAGGTCTTCCAATGGTGTGATGATAAAAACCTCCAATCAATCGAACAAAATCCCTACAAAAACCAATACTTGAAAATTATTAAAGTATTTTTCATAAAAACCTACTAAACGTTTGCTGATGATGTTGTCTATCAACATATTGAACGAAAATAAACGGTAATTATAATCTGATTTGTGTAAATTGTTAGTGTAAAGAACAGCTGTGGTGCTGCACATGATGTGTTCATTGCTTTATTATTTCTTATAATGGATTTGGTTTTTAAGTGAAAACAAATTGTGAAAAAAAAGAAAGGGTGTAATAGACTGATCCTACTTATTATACGTATACCATCAATAATAGTCGGATAAGTAGTCCTAGTTTGTAGTTTCAAGTGGAAACTGCAGGATCATTTTTCATCCATATACCTATTAGCTCGAATATTTCACATAATAACTGCTAACACGTATCAGTGCTGTCAAATAACAAAACTGTTTAAATTTCCTCAGGTCATGAGCTACCTTCATTTAGAAAACCATAGAAACCAAAGGGATGGTGACTAGCTTTTTTGTCTTAGTTTGTGAACCTCCAGGAATATGTACCCATGACTTCACTCCCAGGGACCGAAGCCAGGAGCTTCACGTTAAAAGGCGAATGGGTTGACCATTCATCCACTGAGACAGAATCTTATGACCCATGGATTCTACCTTCTATCAGTCTGCAATAAACTACGCAACCGTTGGCCACCTTCATCAGTCAGTGTTTCTTCTCACACTAACCTAGTGGGCCTCAGTGGTACGAATTCTTGCTAGAACACCATGGGAAGTTGTCCTGTATTCAGTCAGTAGTGAGTAATAGATGGATTTTTAACTATTGGTTTGCAGGATTTCATTGATTTTAAGTTACTTTTCCTGTTGAAAGCAATTTGGCTTGAACTGTTATCTTCCTTATTGCTTTCCACAAAGATATTCTTGTTTACTGCCTTAATTCCTTTGAAATAAGAGATTAAAGTATGAAAAACAGTGATTCATATTTACCGTTTATTATAGTAGAATAAAAGAAAAAGTAAATATTTGTGAAGAAAGAATTATCTTTGCCTTATAAATCAATAAATAAGAAAAAAAATACGTCAATAATTGCTTCATAATTATTTATCTTTGTCTCTTCCGTTTCTCTTTTTCTGTTCGCGTGTAACCTTATTGTTCAATCTAGTGATGTAGTGAATTGGGATATTACAAAACGGTTTAAAATAATTATTAAAGAAATAAGGCAGAAAGAATCTCAGCTCAGAGTAGGGATGCTTAGACGATACTTCTTGATCAATAAAATATTCTCCTGAGTTGGTTTGTTTCAAGTTTTGCCATGGATTGATATCAGTTGGAGAACCATTGAAAACCAGCAGGGACTATTGGACAGCTGTTTTTTCCTAGCTTCGCTACCTTTCAGCAGTACTCACCCACCAGACGTCTAATTCATCACCTTCTGGGAGTTTTAATGAAAACTCACGATCAATGGGATTCACCTGGTCAGGAGTGAAGAGAAATACTTTCTGATGGCATTGGCTGTGGTCATACTCGAATCACGAACTGGTGGAAGTTAGAAATCACGGGCTGGCTATTGAATCGTGTACCGGCGGGTAAGTTATCTACGTGCTTGACATGAAAAAGAAAGGTCCTCGGTTCGAACCCCGTTGGATGAGTGCTGTAGAAGAATCCTAAACCAGGGCGAAGAAGCTATCCTCCCCCCGTAGTTTTCAATGGTTCATTAACTAATATCAATCCGTGGGCAATCCTGAAACATGACGTTACTTTGCTGCTGGTAGCTCATTGGATTAACAGATAAGGCTGTGGTCTTTAAGGCAATGGGATGCTGAGTTTAAGCCGATTGGGGAATATTATCACTCACTGTGAAGCAAATGCATCCAGATGACAAGTCTCGAGTACAACGAAACAAGTGTCCTGGACTTTCCACAGTCAGACATAATCAGCCTAGTAGGTATTAAATATTTTATTTTCAGACAGGTGAAACTTTCTATGGAGAAATCATTTTTAGTCCTAACTGCTTCACTTATAAAACTAAAGCGTTTGACATCTTATTGCTTTTATTTTTATCAAAATTTGAAGATTACCATGTGGAACTGCTAACAAATAAGTGCAAAAGACAGATATGAAGTCACAACAACTCATATCAAATTTCTCAAGCTTTTATTTTACATATAAGCATAGTTTTTGCACAAACTAGGGTGTTGGAGCGGAAGAAGCTGTAGAATAAAATTTCTTGATTACATTTATTGTTAGTAGTGTTTAACCGCTTAGATATCTTGTATGTGAATGTCAAGAAATATGCCATTGTGTAGGAATGCTTATGGATCCTTTGGCTATAACTGATGTATGATGCTTTTAGCTGAGTATTTGTTCTATCCGTCGCCAAACAAAGGGCTTTAAGCTTTAAGTCTTGAGGTTACATAAGCCGTAATGTTCTTTTTATGGTGCTAGTTTCACGCTTAATCCAGAATTACAAGCGGTTAGTATATTAGGCGTGGTTAAGTATTCTATCGGCCGGGAATCCAATGCCAAATCATTCGCGATTAAATCACAGACAAACAAGATGGTTATTTATCTTCCTGGTCTGTATTTAGCCTCAGAAATATTTAACAAATACTGGAATCGGAGGTGAGATTTTAGTAGGTAGCGCTTAATACACACTAAAAATCTATTCGTTTGACTTTGATAGTATCGAAGGCTATTACTCTGTTATAATTTTATGGATTCTATCTAATCTTAGAACTTTTAAAATACACATCGATAGTATTTCTGTGTAAAGTCGTACAGCTGGGCAGTCATAGCGTGGAACAGAAACATTTTTCACAAAGTACAGTCTGAGAACCAGTGAAACTTAGACAGCACTGAGAATTTTCATTTCTATCCACAAACACGCTGCAAAAGAGATCAGCGTTCACTAGGAAAATAATTCTTAAGCAATTATTTTAGTATTAAATAAATTTATTATTAATTTATTGGTTCACCTAGTTAAGGGTTTTTTGACACACTTGTCTTACAAATACATCAGCAGGAAGACATATTCAAGTATTGTTTAGATATGATAGAGAAGATTTGTAGCTCAGGTGGATGATTGTGATGTGGTTGTGTTCTCTGAGCTGGATGGTTGATTTGCGAAGCTTTTATCACCCTACTGGGTGACATCTTCAGCTAATACTTCAGTTTGAAGTGAACTTTTAGATTTCTCCACGAGTTTATGAATCATCTCTTCTGGTGACCTTGGACGTGATTGGTTGTTTTTGTGTGTTTTCACACCTTCTAGGTTACTTGTATTGCAATTGATTGTTTCTTTAGCTTGAACTTTGACCCTTTGTGTGTGAAATTTCTTTCTCATCGGTTGGTAAATTTTGTCTATTTCTGTGTATCTATTGACTGATGATTCACTGGAATGCCAAGCTTTTAAAAATTCTCTCGCATTCTTGTTGTTCCCTCCGTCTAATATTCGAACATTGTCCCAGTCGAATTGATGTCCGTGGTTGTCTGTGTGTAGTGAAATGAGGGAGTGGATATCATGTCTTTTGACGGCTAGCTTATGTGTGTGTGGATACGAAGACGAAGGGGACGTCCACTTCGACCAATGTAGTGTTTTTCGCAATTTATTTTGTAGATGATATTGGTTTTATCTTCGTTCGCTGTTGATTTTTTTGGTTGACATAGAATTGAGTGAAGTGACTTTGTTGGTTTGTTCACGACGTCAATTCCTAAAGGTTTGAAGAGTCTAGTGGTGATTTTTGAGACATCCTTTATATATGATAAGGAGATTTTCATTGTGCTTTCCTTGGAGGCTTTTGGTTTGATAGGTTGACTTGAGGGTATATGTCTTTTGATGAAGTTACGTGGATATCCATTCTTTTAGAAGACGATCATGAGATATTTTTTTTCAATTTTTCTTAAAGTGGGAGTGCTGCAATGTGTCCTTGCTATCTTGAATAGTGTTTGTATGCAATACCTTTTGTGTGTTATTGGATTGTTACTGTTGTAATTCAGGATTTGTTCTGTGTGAGTTGATTTCCTATAAACTTGAGTTTCTAACTCCCCTGTGGTGGTTTGCTTGACTAAGACGTTCAAAAATTAGGATTTTGTTCACGGATTCCTCTTCTTTTGTGAATTTGATGTGTTTGAAGACGTTGTTTATTAAGTTGTGAGTTTTATCTAACTCGTTTCTTTTGGTTATTACAAATGTATCGCCGACGCAGCGTATCCAAATTTTGGGTTTGATCTTCGGTAGAATTATGTTTTTGAGTCTTTGCATCACTGCTTCTGCAATCGAAATTGATATTGATGATCCCATGGGTGTTCCTTTGACTTGTTCATATATTTAACCGTTGAATTGGCAGTATGTTGTTAGACATAGGTTTATGCATTCCATCCAGCTTGTGTGTTGCATTTTTGATTGTTGTGGAAGTTGTTCGTCGTTGCTAAGTAATTGCTCCATGGTTTCTTTTGCTAGTTCATGTCCGATTGAGGTATATAATGCTGTGACGTCGCAGGATACCATTATTTCTTGTTCATCGCGACCACTTATAAATGTCTTCGTCAAGTATTTGTCCGCTCACCCAACCTACTGCACCTTACTGTTCACGACCCCCCACTAGAACCCCAGGTACCTACCTGAAAACGGTCAGTCTCTAATGAGTATCTCAGTGGCTTACTGGTCTACGAGCTTGCCTTATAAGCAGAAGTTCCTGGGTTTTAACCCTGTTAGTGAGTGGGTACTGCTGAAGAGTCCCAAACTAGGATGTGGGAAACACCTGTCCAGTACTCTCAGTGGTTTTTAGGTGGTTCTCTAACCGATGTCAGCTCAGTAAGATATATGACTGAAAAGTGCATAAGCACAAATTAACTAACTAGGTGCAGGCTAGTATGAATTTATTTCCTTCTAATTTTACGAAAACACTTTCGTAGGACACTAAAAGCCATCAGTAGGGTGAGTGAAGTGTTGTGAAACCAGCTCGTTTATACTAATTTAGATAGACACTTATACTCCTGCAAGAAATTAGCAAATATATTCTTGTCAGACTTTGAACGTACTCACCACACACGACTGTCTTCTTTCTGCATCTCATCGGGTAGGTGGAACAAGAAGCCAATATAGAAGACTGTATGCTCGGACGACTTAATACAAATGCCTTATTCGGCAACCACACATTTTATGGGATGAGAAAAGTGTAGGACAGGAAATTACCAACTTACTGTGTAGCTTTAAGAAAACACCACTGGTTTTTGTTTTCATTGTTAGGTGTCATTGTATACGACTACATGCAGAGAAGTCCATATTTGTTCCTAAAGTCCTTTTTGGAATAAAGCTATAATTATTAAAATTATTAGTGGTCATGGCTCATTTTTACTATTGACTGTGAATTAACTGTCTTTTCTGGAAATCGAGCTTCGGGGAAAAGAAATCTTAACTGAAAAAGTCATTCAACCTAGATGATAGAGTACCCCATTCATACAGTCTTCTTATTGGTAACACTGAACTGAAATGCAAACTTGATTCATAAAAGTTATAAGTAAAATTTATAATATGAAGTGTGTTCATTTTAGAGAAAGTTTCTTTAATTAAATTTCATAAAAGTAATAAATGAACTGAATTGCAACACAATGCCTACTTTTAAGCATTTCAGTAGATCTGTGTGTCTCTTAAGATAATAACGCATAATTATGAGTTTCAAGATTACCTAAAGTGATAACATAGACTTAAGTGGAATAAAAACGATTTAAATATTCTCCTTATCACCTAATAGCAAAAGTATGTTATTTAAGTTGTTTTAAAGTGAAATTGTAAACTCTGCCTAACAGTTCATCCCTTTTCATTTTTTTTCAACCGATATGTTTTGATTGCTGTTATTATTTGACTGAGTAGATTGACGTTACCTTTGTTTGATTAAGCCATTATTTTATCCTAAGTAGATATAGTTATGAAAGCAGGTTATATTGAATTTTAATTTACAAATGTTTCAGGTTGGAAATATACAATAACCAAATTGTACAGTGAAATAGCACTTTTATTTACTCATAAACTTGTCGAATGCAATCCTCCTCTAGATATCAATACTTCTGCTCTTCTTTTCAGTTGATTCCATAACTACTGACTACTAAATGAAATTCTTATGTTCACTACACTGAAATCTTAATAGCGTGACAAGAAAATCAAAGCAGAGGTCTGTACATAAATGTATAGGTTCGGTAGATAAAGTCTAGGCATATTGTATTCATTGCTTTCAAGTGATAAACATTGTCATCATAATAATGAAGGATTCAAGTCATCGATCTTCATCAAAGTGCTAATGAAAATGTATACTTCACTCACGATAAGCTCTTAGGGTCCAGAACGAATGAATGGTTCACAAATCCAGTTTGATGACTAACAACTTTACCAATGCAACTGTTTTGTAGATCAAGCTTGAAATCAAAAACTTGGGGGGAAGTTCCTTAAGATAATCACCTGCTTCATTCTGTATTGTGTTCTTGGCAGTATCCGTACCATAACGAAAGTGTGTTATAATCCTTGGTATTTATATTATAATAATGTTGTCGATTCGTCAGTGGTTCTGGGGTAGAATGCTCGCCAACCGCGCATGTGACCCAGGGTTCGACCTCCGGCCGATGCACTTCTACACCTTTTTTAGCGGGCTATAATCCTCATGGAGCAGGAAGGTTGGGCATGAGGCTAGCAAAGCCACCTCGTAAAAATAAATATCACTGCTACCAAACCTTCAATGCTGTCACTTTAAGCTCTATGTTCCACTGGGAACGTAGAGGAATGCAATTTCAAAAATAATAATAAATGTTATCAAGAAGCTCCTAATGCTTCTTTTCAAGTGTAGCTTTGATTCGTTTCCATGCAGATTTTGTCATAAAGCATCTGAAGATAGAGAATAATTTGAAACCTACCAACACTCGACATCTGTTTCATCCTAATTTTCAACTATTCAAAGGTAGGTAACAAGCTCAAAACCTTGAGATTACGAAGAAAGCCTACTGATAATTTCACAGTTGGTTTAAACTGTTTGTATAAGGAGACATTTCTTGTTAATAAGGGATGATACCTTAACATGTACAAACTTCACGTTGTTCACCCCGCTCGGAGATTTACAACATCGTCAGGTGTTTCTCTTTCCTCGCCTTATACGCTCACACACACAGGGAGTACAACAAGGAAATATGGATTTCATCATGAGCTGAAATTAGTTAGAGAACCATTGGAAAACCTGGGAGTACTGGACAGCTGTTTCGTCCTAGTTTGAGACTCTTCAGCAATACGTACCCACCGGGATTCAAACCCAGGACCTTCCGGTTACAAGGTGAGCTCGTATACCATTAAGCCACTGGGAACCGATCCAATGACCACTGCATGAATTCTAACTTCTGCCGATTGATGACATAGCGCGACCGCTAGCCAATGTCTTCGGCAAGTATTTGTCTTCACACCCGACCTGCTACACCTTACTGGTCCAGTGGGAAGTCGTGACCAGTAGGGTGCAGCAGGTCGGGTGTGAAGACAAATACTTGCCGAAGACATTGGCTAGCGGTCGCGCTATGTCATCAATCGGCAGAAGTTAGAATTCATGCAGTGGTCATTGGATCGGTCCCAGTGGCTTAATGGTATACGAGCTCACCTTGTAACCGGAAGGTCCTGGGTTTGAATCCCGGTGGGTACGTATTGCTGAAGAGTCTCAAACTAGGACGAAACAGCTGTCCAGTACTCCCAGGTTTTCCAATGGTTCTCTAACTAATTTCAGCTCATGATGAAATCCTAAAACCAGTCACATCCCCACAAACCAACACCTGAACAAGGGTATATATATGTTCCTAAATTTACCTCTTAACTATGTTAGTGCCCCTAAAAACACGTTATCACTAAAAATGAAACATGATGATATATATAGAGCTTTGGAAATACCGTTAAACTATACTATGGTTAAGAAATAATGAAGGGAAAGGTTAGTGTGGGGAAACAAATGAGAGACTATATAACGTATACACTATTAAATGGTATATGTCAACTAATTACCCATCTGCATACTTGTAGGCTACTTTAGAAATCGAATACCACGTTTAATTTTGTGTTCACAGCTATTTCTACCTTCATTACCAAGAAATTTGTGTTTTTGGTTGGAGGATCCCATCATGAGCTGAAATCAGTTAGAGGACCATTGGAAAACCACCTGAGAGTACTGGACAGTTGCCTCTCCCGTCCTAGTTTCCACTATTCATGAGTACGCACACACCACCTAATTTCGAGCCCAGGATCTTCTGGTTACAAGGCGAGATAGCTCGTAGACCACTCAGCTACTGATGAAATCCTCCAACCAATCAAACAAAATCCCTGAAAATTTTCTTGGGGGGGGGGGCGGGGGCGGAGCGTAATCATCGCTTGTCTGTCCATAATGCTTAAATTATTTGGTTAATGATGAATAGGTGAACATGCAATTTATTGATTTAACTGTTTAATATGAATAGAGTAGAAATTTAGTTTCCTTTTTGGAATTCTTGAAATTATTTAAAATACGTATATAATTAGCATACAGATATATTTACCGGCAAGATTAACTAGTTTTTTTTCTAGATAAATATGAAATAAAAAGAGTTGATAGATAGTTTCAGTTAGAGCAGATGAGTCGATACAATTTGGTATGTTTTATTATTAGTAGTATTAATATGAGGTTTTCCGGTCATATTTGATTGATTTTTCCAGTTATTTCTTTCCATTTTCAGTAGCATTTTCCTATACTATGATTTAATCAATAAATGTGTGACAGATAAAACTAGTTAGCGCATTAGAAGAGTTGGTTTTTCAATAAGGAGCTTACAGAAATATTTCTGACCGTCTCTTTTGGATTCTTACAACTCACGACTCATTACACTTTATCATCGTTTAAATACTGACAGAAAATCAATATTTTGGTAAAATATTTTCTTGTTTAACTGAATATTTCCTTATATTCCTTATGCCTGGCTGAAAAATGTCGATAAATGTATTTCAGAGTTGCCTTGGTGACTAATTCAAGTTGTAGTGGTAGAATTCTTGAAAAGCAGAGAATAGTGAGCTGGTGATATTAAATCTGAAACTTTCGATAAGTAAAGATGTATATCACTATGGCTACTGTTATTCTGTTGCCTTCTGAGTGGAATACAGGGCCTCAACAGAACATCTCCACTTTGTCCTATTCTCTGCAGCCCTCTTCAGCTGGCTTCATGATTGCCCACACGTTCTCATCCCCAACTCACACAATTTCCTGCATATTATCCTAGGACCATCTCCCAACTCCCTATTTCCCATTAGGGTTCCACTCAAAGGTCAGCCTGTCACACTCCTCATTGCATTTCCTATCCATCTCTATTTCTTTCAGCATGTTTTCTGGGCAATTGGTTCTTGACTGATTCACCTAAAACGCTTTTTGTTGTTGATTCGTTTTCGTCAGCCATCTGATCTTCACTATAGAGCTGGAGAAGGTAGATGTTGATGAGATTCTACAGTAGCCTGTTGAAAATGCTTTTCGTGAGGCGACAAGTCTTAATGACCTAATGTTGGTGTTGAAAACCTGAATCTCTTGTTCTTCATATCACGGAGTGCAGAAGATCGCCAAGCTGATTTCAGAGTGATGAAGGTGTGTTTTATCCTTTCGATTCTGGTTGGCTTTGACATACTTATATTTGATACCGATAAGTATAGGAAGTGACGTCGTGCAAACGTCTCTTCTTGTTAGAGACTGATGATTGTTGTTGTTGGTTGGTTATCCTAATCACCTCATTCTTATCTATATTCGCCTGAAATTCTTTCTTCGCTGCTTCTTTTGACAATTTGCCTGTAAATCTTCAAATCTACTTGATATTAGATATAAGTCGTTCGAGAAGTCCAGATCTCCTGCGGTCTCCTAATGGATCGAACGTACTCCTGTCTTCTCGTTCCCACGTACAGGCTGACGCATAATCCAGTCCACCGTTATCGGGAATATCACTGTGATAATAGACAGTTTGTCATATTTCTGTCCTCACTTCAAAGACTCGCCTGAGTTTGTATTTTAGGTGTTTGTTCGATGGATAAATGTTTCTGAGAAAAGGAATTTTGAAGATCCCAGTTGATTTTGTTTCTACCAACTGACAAAGTGCTCATTTACCGGTGTAAAAGCAGTAGGTACATTTATGAAGAGAAATGAAATCGATGGATAAATTATTAGATTAGCTCAAAAACACATACCGCTGATTGACTAATATAAGTAGTTGTATAACACTCGTATCAACCACTGGTGCTTGTTAGCCAGTCACGGCAAGGTGATCTAAATGCCAGATGGCCATTTTGCTCGTTTGGGACCGAGCATATCAGTAGTGTACCTCGTTTGACTCAGTTCAGAGAGTCGAACCACATCCGATTCCCGGTTTGCTACCTGGGCGAACCGGTGACACCATAAATTCTAACTGTGTACCCTGCAGATTGCCAGCGAAGTAGCAAATTATGAATTCGATTAACAATTATCAAATACGCATACCTTTTTATTAGCATTCTTATTTGACTTCCGCTTATGATGAGACTGAACTCATCTGGAAGTTGATGCCGTGTAAATGAATCCTATATGTATTTAGAACGTTTTTATCCGGAACAGACTTTTCATGCACCCAGCTATGCGCTAGATCTCATTGGGATAACTGATGATACTGATATTCAAGTTTCCAAAGCGAAGTGGGAGAAGATAGATTGGATCTAGTGAGCTGTTGACTGAAAGTCGAATGCTTAAGTCAATGAGCCACATATCCCACAAGATTCGTAAACACATATATGTGATTCCTTTTTATGTGCTATATTTTATTAAATGGGGTAAAGTTACCAGTCAAAATAAAGAAAATTCAGTTTCCCTTTCAAAATATAAATGAAAAGAATTTTTCCTAGATGTCTGCATTATCACAGTATAAATAAAATGCGCTTGGCTGATAGGCGAGAAGACTCCTGACTTAGAAATGGAGAGGCACTTAAAAGAAAGACATCTAATCATTTTCTAGAAAAAATGGATAGCCAGACAACTTCATGAAAAGATGTATGCCCTCAAATCAACCTCGAAACACGAAAACAATTTTTGAAAACACAGATAAACCTGTCCCCGAAAACTACTGTTAAAACATTGAAATAGTCTGGAGTAGATATCTGTCACAAACAAGCGAAGTCACATCAATCGTTGGTGGCAGAGCGGTTAGGACGCTCGCTGACCATGCAGATGGTCCGAGGTGCGACCCCCACCCTTGTAGTGTCTAAATTGGCCATACAGAAAATTCCATAGTTGTACTAAAATACTTTGTGGAATCAAACTTTAATAATATAAAAAAACACAACAGCATGCGAAGTGATCCTCCTATGTCATGAATTGGCAGGAGTTAGAATTCGAGCACCGGCCAGTGGATAGGGTCCCAGTGGCTGAATGATCTACGAACTAGCCTTGTAACCAAGAAGGTCCTGGGTTCAAAACCTGTTGGTCGGTGTGTGATGCTGAAGAATTCCAAACTGGGACGGAGAAAACAGCTGTTCACTACTCCCAGCTAGGTTTACAATGGTTCTCTAACTGATGTCAGCTCATGATGAAGTCCTCCAACCAATAAAAAAATAGTAGTTCGACAGAAAGGCTATTATGATATTCACTGAGAATCCTAAAATCCTCACTTTACTTTGAAAATATTGTTGAGATAAGACAGTGAACCATATGGCTTAGAGGAAGGTAGATCACCGATCGGAATATTAACTTTATTCAAAGTCAATAAGATATTTATTTTCAATTTCTGCATATGATTTAATTTAAATTCTTACACAGTATGAATGCCTGTTTTCTTACTTTGACTGCACAGAGATAATCTTAAGACACAAGATTAATAAAGTTTGAGCATAAATTTATTAAAGACATGTAGGCTAATACAAAAACCCGCTTAATTCACTGCGCTATCTGAATTTCCATCCAACACAGTGTATCTTAATTTATTCAATTCTTATTAGTTTAAACAAAAAATTCAGTTATGTTCTTGAGTCGCAAAATGTACTAATGCACATTTTCAAATGCCTTTCAAACTGCTGATGAACATATCCCAGTGATGAAGGAAAGAGATCATTTGGAAATAGTCGATGGTTTAGGTTGAACAGCACTGATTCACAAGATATATTTAGATCACAATATGATATGGTTAATTATTCTGAGAATTCTGTATATTATGCAAACATTATGTCCAAAATAAAGTTATTAAAAAGATAAGTTCCGTTTATGAATTCAGACAAAGCAGTAAGAAGACGTAATTTGTCTGAATCGTGTAATGTTGTTTTTGTGTAACACATTTCAAACAATCTGATCACACACGGACTTGTCATGCAAATATATATATATATATATGAAATTGATAAAGAGTTAAGAAGTAAGGAAATAGATTTAGGTCAAGTTAAAAGGATATACTGAAGGTCAAAATAACAATGAAGTTCACTAAACCGAATAACAGAGTTAATAATACCTCTGCCCCGACTGGTATCAACACAAAGTTTACCAAAGAAACTCACTAATGTAGCAAGTCACTAATGAGCATCAGAGTAATTTTCAAGAATAGGTTTGTATGGATTAGATTTATTTTTCTAGTCTGACCACAGATTGATATACGGATGGTATATGAGCTTGCCTTGTACCCTGAAGGTTCTGGTTCGGATCCTGTTGGTGGGTGCGTACTGCCAATGAAACAGCTGTCCAGTACTTCTTACTGGTTTTCAATGGTTCTCTAACTGACATCAATCCTTGGTCAAACTCGAAAAAACAAAGTTTACCAAGGAAGGTTTATTGTGATGACGAATTGTTTTTGAAGGCATGACGGTGGTTTGAACCTCCTAATTGCTAGGGCTGCCACAAACTTTAGAATACGCCTCAAACACATTTTACATATATAGGTTTAAAAGATATGTAAACATCAATTTTATGTTCTGTCTCTGTGATATGTTTCACAATAGGGGAGCTGGGTTGTCTGTTCTCACCATTAATGGGTTCTGATGATTTTACTTGCTTCTGGAGCCATTTAGGGATATCCTCTGGAGCCCGAACTTGCAGAGATCGATGAGTTCTCCCTATGTATGTATATCCACACGTACATTCAAATAAGTAAATGTTGTGGGATATGACATCATTTTTCACATGTGCAGAGGACTTAGATGGATATATTGGCTTCTTATTCTCGATTAATATGATATTAGCTGCACAAAAAGTCTTTTTAACCTAGGCGTTCAATCTTTGTCTAGTTATCAAGCTGCTATGATTCTCCATATAGGTTAGCCTGATGTGCACGTCTTTCTTAGAGGCGAGTTGGAGAGTGAGTCTTGGTGTTCTGACTACTTTATATCTCCTGATAAACTTGTCCGGATAATTGTTATCAACCTCTTAACTCTTTATTAATTTCATATATATTCCTATGACAAGTCCGTGTGAGATCAGACTGTTCAAAATGTGTTGCGCAAATACATTACCCGATTCAGACAAATAACATCTCATTGCTTTGTCTAAATAAATAGACGGCAGCCTAAAAATCGTTAGACTAAAGTGCAAGAGATGATCGGGAAATAATGTACATTCGGAAATGTGAATATGTGAATATGCTATGATGGAGACATAGGATGAATGGAATGTTGTCAAAGTAGTAGACTAGACAAGATATTAGAATATGATAACATAAAGTGAAATAAAATAAAACAAAAGCGGATCACGAAATAAAGAAGGATAACAAACAATTGGTGGATGGTGGCTAGCAGTGGAATCCAGGATGCGCATTTCGTCCTATTTAGGAGTCGTCAGCTGGATGTACCTGCATTTCTCAGTGAGTGATGATTTTCCCACTGAGGCTCGAACCCAGTGCCCATAGTTTCAAACGTCAGCACTTCGGTCCAAACAATCGACGGGAAAATCAAAAATTCAATTCAATAAGGATAACAAACCTTTTAATGTGAATTACATGGTAAAATGAAGACCATGGTAACAAAAGAGAGCGTACAAATTGTTTTTGTACACAAAGTTCTGGCTTTATGTTATGTATTGCCGAAGCCTCCGCGCTATACGAAGCAAATGCACTCGTGTCCTTTTGGCAAAATTTGTCAGACTTTGTAGACTGTATTAAACGAAGTGTGAGAAGCTGGTGGGCAGTATCTAAAATATGTTGCGATATTGATGAATTAATACCTCTACGTTCTTCTTTGCTTGGTCGAACTGGGAGGTGTTCTCAAACGTGGTGGGATGTGTTTCTCGACGAAAGTCCTATGCACCTAGTTCCGCAAAATCAGGTAAAGATATAGAGACACATGGAGTCAGACAATCGACGTAACATTTCCTTGACATTTAGGTGCAAGAGTAAACCACTAGACTAGGTTATACGTAAAGTAACAGCAAAGAAGGTCTTTGTCAATGATCTCATCAAACGATTTTTAAATGTCTCAGTTGTAGTGTCACCTATATGTTCTAAGTTTAGGTGCAACACTTGTTTAGCTACCTTGCCAATCTCTGTATTTCACCCATGTAATTTGCTACTGGCTTCTCTAAGAAGCGTTATCGATTTCCGTTCTCCATGCAGGTTTCTTCAGCTTATTTGAATTCATCATTTAATAAATTCATACTCAAGTTCAACGGAAAACTGTTCTTATCCCCACCAACCCCCCCCCACACACACACATCCGCGAATTGTGTGTATCTTCAAAACTTAGTAAAAAATATGAACAAAATAATTATTCTGAGATTTTAAACTATCCTTAATCTACTACTTAATTAACATCTGGTTATATCAAAGTTCACTTTAAATTCTCACCCAATTCTCAAACAAACTCAGTTCATTATTCCATTTTTTGCGACAAAATTTATTCCTGTTATTCTGTTGTTGTTGTTATTGTTTTTTTTCCCTCTTTGTGTTTATGGTAAAGTTCTGACTTTTATGAAATAACAAATTTTTACATCTAACATTAAAGTATCTTTAGTTCAAATAACATGACTTTGTACAACACGTAGGAGTTAATTGTAAAATTGACGGATTCAGCCTTTGCATATATATGCATTTATATATATTATAGTTACCGTTTCCTGTCAAATCCTTTTAGATGTTTAAATGACATAATTAATAAATTTACGTTAGCATTTAAAAAAAAGTTCATACTCTTTTGAATAGAAGATTGAAAACTCTAGTATGGCTATATAGTATTAGTTGTGTTTAACCAGTAAATAAGTAGATGTGCGCTTGCGTGCTTACATACGTATACTTACTCTGTAAAATCCAACGGAAGCATAAGGATAAACTTTGGACTCTAGTTTGTGTGTGTGTGTGTGGGTGTTTTGGGCTCAGACAAACATTTGATTTCATGAAAACTGTACTTTTTAATTTTCTGTTGTTTACACGCACTGATGTATATATATATATATATATATATATGTCTGAGAGAAAAAATAATTTAGAAACCATTAAACTTAGTTAATTTTGTTTCATATGACTATATTCCCCTTATAAATTTGAAAAGGAAGTATGTATGTTCTAGTCTTAAGGGTTTATTGGCTTTTTGGTCAAAACGCTAAGACCTACTCTCCAAATTGTCGGTAAGATGGACATATTGAATAAGGCGATCAAAGAAACTTGATAAATAGATAAAAATTGAACGCTTCAGTTAAAAAACAGACTTTTTATCCAGCTAAAATGAGAATTTATCGTCTATATATCCATGCGAAAAATGATGCCACATCCTATTGTAAGCTAAATGTACATTTGGTCATACATACATGAGTAGAACTCATCAATCTTTCCAATTGAAAAGCTTCAGAAACAGATGGAATCCCTTGAACCCTTAATGGTGACAGGACATAAAGCTGAAATTTACATCTCTTTCAAACCTATTTATAAAATCTGTTTGGGGTGTATCGTAAAGCTTGTGAAAGCCCTGGCAATTGAGACGTTTAAACCATTTTTGTCAGGTTATAAGTAATTCGACATCACATTAAATTTTCTTTAGTAAAATTTCCTTTGTTACCAGGGAGGATGTGCTATCACCTCCATTTTTTGACTTATTTACACCCATTGTTATTTTGACCATAAATACATCCATTTAACTTGACTTATGTTTGTTCTATTGTCCCTTATCTTTGTATTATTTTCATATATATATATATATATGATCAGACAGTGGGAAACGAGAAGGCGGAAATCCTAGACCGACGTGAAGAACCTAGAAGACTTGGATTTCGCGCGTGGATGATTTTTGTTTGATGTCACACAAAGTCGAAGACTTACAAGCGAAAACCGACAAACTGGTCAAAGAAGCAGCCGATGAAGAGAGGACTCCAGGTGAACACAGACAAGACGGAGGTTATGAAAATAACCAACCAAACAACAACAACAGCAGCAGCAACATCCAGCGCCAACCACAATCAACGGGAGGAAATTGAAATAGGAAACTTCATTCACTTATCTAGGGAGCGTTATCTCAACTACAGGAGGAACGGACAAGGATGTCAAATCGAGCGAGAATCGAGAAGGCAGGCGAGAAATACATTCATCAACCTGAAACCAATCTGAAATCTTCGTCACTCAGCCAGTATCAACAACAAATTTCGGTCGGATTTTTTGAATACAAACGTCAAGTCAGTCAGCTCTTCTACACGGATCAGAAACTTGGCGGGCTGGTCACAAAGATTATTTCCCACAGCCTGTTGCAGACGTTACCTTTATCAACAACTGTCTTCGCCCTATACTGCTCAAGATCAGATCAGATGGTCGAACCGGAAAGAATCACCAACAAGGAACTATGGGAACAAACAAACAAAACAAGAACCAATCGCCAACCAACAAATATGCAGGAGAAAGTGGAGATAGATTGGACACTCGCTGAGGTGGCCGATCGCTGGGTGACATCGGCGTCAGGCCATTTCTCGAGTGGAACCCGAAAGGGAAGCGGCGAGTGGGTCGTCAGTGCAAGGTGACATGGAGGAGATCGTGTGAAGAGGAGGTGAAATAGTATGGACTAACATGGATGCAGGTGAAATGTGAAGCTGAAGACAGAAGCAAGTGGAGACGTGTAGTTGAAGCGCTCTTTTCCACTAGGAACCCAAGGGAACAATAATAATAAATATATGTGATCAGACTGTTCAAAGTGTTTTACACAAATGCATTACACGATTCTGACAAATTACGTTCATAATGTTTTGTCGAAATTTATAAAGGGAACTAACTGTTTCTTACATACGATCACTATAACATTTTAATGAAGATGTACCCTTTACACTTCCTATACATGCTTGAATGAAACCGTAGTTGGATTTCAGCTAGACCTTAACAATGTAAAATAATACTATACCCTTTACATTTAGTATTAACTGAAGAGTATACACAGTGACATTTGTGTAATTCTTTATATCACACTGGAATTTTCTCAGACACGAATCTGGTAATCCTAACATTACAGATAGGCTCATATTGATTCTGATCGTCTGACATAATCAAAGTGTGGGACTTAGGGAGATTTCGGGTGAATTAAAAATGATTAGGTCAGGGGTGAGCACTGATGAAGAGTCCCAAAGTAGGACGGAACGTTTGTCCAGTACTTTCTAGTTTTCAACTACCTCTTTAAATGGTACTGATTCTTTAGGAAAATCTAACATACTGCTTTTTATTCTGCACAACGTGTATACATCTCACTATTTTACTCTCAAGTTGTTCGGCACATATTAAAATTTTACAGAGAATTACAGAACAATCCCTTATATTTCTATCTTGATGCATTAAACAATGTGAATCATGATGATATTACTTGAAATAATTTTTTAAAAATTCCTTTATAGCGGGGTTGGGGTTAAGAAGTCTTTGAGATAGAAATCCATTCTAATTAGTCTAAAAAAATAACCCCTCTTGTAAACATGAACAAAGCAGACTCCTTTATCGAAAGACAAGAAGAGACAATTAGATTGAGAAAGTGTGCTACCTTGGAAAGATTACAAACAGATATCCCAATGATATGTTTTTTTAATTTCTTTACGTTCCCAGTGGAACATAGGGCTTCAGGCTTGAGGTTTGAAGTTTCAGTAGCAGTGGAGTTTATTTTTATAGGATGTGGTTGCTAGTCTTATGTCCAACCTTTCCTCTCTACCAGTCTTATTACTGGCTAAGCGAGGTGAAGAAGTTGACCGAGTTTCGAATCCCTGGATATTTGTGTGGTTGGCGACCATTCTTTTTCTGTGTTACCAACGCACTTTATCGTAGTGGTACACCCATTGACTGGGTAATGGTTTTCAGGAGAACCGAACACACTTATCCCTACCTTTCGAGAGACGAGATGGGCATGCAGTATCATTCTGTGGCGCAACCACTCGAGATCACTCTCCCTCGGTGGATCACAATTTCAGCATATGTACTGCTGAAGCGAGTACTGTTGTGTATTTAAAGTTATTTCTTTAAAGTTGATTTAGCTGTAGGATTTGTCAATCAGTGGCATCATTTATTGTTTTTTGTTAATCCATGGTAAAGATTACGTTATAATCACTTTGTAGGCAGGCCTATCTGCTAATAGTAAAGCCTATTATGTAAAAGTAACAAGTTTTTATCAATCTGACATGTAGGAAGAAGTTTTTGCGGCAACAAATGGTCAGAATTCCCATCACAGCTGTGTAATTATTGAATTACAAAAATAGTGCTACTTGTTGCTTAAAAATTATCAAATTTGGTTTCCTGTGAAAAAGTTTTATTTAACTACTTGAAGAAGCAGGTCACATTTTATCACTACTGACTACCTACAGGTTTGATTGAAGTTATCAACATCCAGCTAGATAATAGACATTTTAACAAAACTAGCTCTCACTTATTTTCTACAACAGCATTCATGAATAAAATATTGGTTCACAAAGTGACAATATGTTTACTGAGATGTCAAATCCTGTAAATAAATCCCCCCCACCCCCCCTAAAAATGTTTGTTGTACTCAAAACAATAAGCATTATTCGAGTGGGTTCAATCAAAGGCACATATACAACATAAACAACTTTGATTTAACTAACTTTTGTATTAGAATCAAATTAACGAGACGGGTATACTGTCTAGCTAGCTAAAGTTTAAGCTTCAGACCAAACCAGGTGAGATGAACGTGTTGTGAAAACTATCTGCCACATGTTACCGACATGCCAAAAGATAATTAGTTCTTTTCTTTCAAGAAATAGGTAGTTTAATAAACATTTTTTTATAAAGTAGTTAGAGGTAAAATTTCGGTATTCTGTTTTTCTTGTAATTTCTTCTGTACAAGTCACAGCTGCTTCTCTCGATAGTGTATAATTCTACTTAGCTAATGTGGGAAACACCTTATTAGCAGATTTCGTAGTTATAATAAAATAATTGCAGAACTACATATATTCTGTCCATGTTCTACATTTCCCTGGAGGGCAGAGAATTGAATATGCCCCCTCCCCATCAGTGCATTCCTGCATGTATATATTTATATATATTCTGAAATGCGAGAGACAACTAAAGTGTGTCACACGCAATTCCTGAGAATCTTTTTCTTCACTCCATTTATCAACTCCTCTATACAGACATATCAATAACGACATAAATTAGTTGTGAAAAAGTTAGATTTTAAGTAATATTCACTAAAAATTAGAGATCAGAACATAAGTCAAATGGATGTAGAAGCATAAAGCACAAAGTAGGAAAGTATTATCTCTTAACTTTGCTATGAATTCCATGATCACATTTCTTGTTATAGTTATATCTTTAACTGATAAGAAAGTTAATTATTTCATTTCTTTTTTTGTATACATTCTCGTCGATTGGTTTTGGACCAAAGTCCTTTGTCTCAAGTTCACATGTCGGCTCCTTGTGCAGATGCTTCGATGATGTCTGGTCATGTAACCTGAAGTCGTTTGGTGGATGGTGACTAGCAGGGAATCCAGAGTACGCGTTTCGTCTTGTTTGGGACTCATCATCTGGATGCACTCACTGGAGAATGCAAATACATCCAGCAACTGAGGAGTCCGAAATAGGATGTAATGCGCATCCTGGATTCCACTGCTATTCATTATCCATCAATTGACCAAAAGTTAATTATGTTAAGTTTCTATCCTTACCTGCATATATATCTAATTCTGCGGAGACTGAACTCTAATCTACCATATATTTACAATTCGGGAAATGTTTAATCACTAACACACATGTGGTTGAAAATTCTAATGATGAAGATAACACAGAACTTTTGTCTTTCTTTGATTTTCGATATCATGCAGTTGTTGTTTAACTTTGATATTTTATTTTCAAGAGTTGGTTTGTAAGGATTAGATTAGTTTTTACGAGTTTGATCACGAATTAATATCAGTTAGAGAACCATTGGAAGCCAACAGATAGTACGGACAGCTATCTGTGTCAAACTCTTTCTATTAGTTTACTCAATATACACCAAATACTAGTGTTATTATTATTGTTCTATATTAGGTGTAGGGAAGGGCTATTAAGATCATGCAACACCTTTTCTTGTTGAATCGGCGATGAACATGTTTGAAGATTTGATATTTTCTTCATTTCATTATGTTTTACGGGTAGAATGTATAGGGCTTCGAACTTTGAAGTTTTAGTTGTAATGATGGTGATTTTACTGAGTAGAATTGCTTGAAATTCATTCTTCTATGAGCTCACTTCGGACTAGTTGTTCTAGGCAAGGTTTAAGAGTGAATCTTCAGGGAATTAAACCCAAATTATCATGTGGCTAAATGCTAGTCAATCAATGGACAACTAATTGATGCGAAAAACTGATACAAACGGCTTAACATAGAAAACATATCATCTAGTCAAAAAAGCATTCAAGCATTTCAAAATATTATTCACTGTGTTGAAAAGGTCTTATTATGAGATATATTTTTCTCTTTTTTAAAATGAGTTGTGTATATTTCAATAATGCGTACCCTGAGAACTTGTAGCAAATATTTCGGTTCATAGGTTTCTAAAGCTTATGGTTCACTGGTAGACAGCTAGCCGGCCAGATGGGAGGTTCTGGTTAACTGAACCTAGCCCAATTTACTAGTCATTAGTTGAAGTTCACTGAAGAGAAAATCTCAGGCGTAAAGGTGTCAACCTCACCATGTTTACACAACGCCACAGCTACTGAACCTTCAAAAGGTGAATTTCTATGTTCTACTCGAAATGAAAGGAATGAACAGGGAATTTGAAAAAAAAGAAACAACCATAGCAGATATAATTTATTCTGCATGTGTTCTGTATTACTGCAACAAATTTAAGGCATTCTGATTACCTTCATACTTGTTACACATGTGTATGTAGAAGTGATAAGAGTATAGAAGGCAAAAATGGAATCATTTGAGGAGACTGAATTGTTAATTTAACCATCCGAATCTTAGGTACATGGAAACAAAAACATATACAATAATATATACATAACATTGGCTATTAAAACTTGGTTTCTGAGGGAATTTAAATATGACAACAAGTGACTTAAGCCCTTTAATGACCAGATGTCCCACAAACTTAAGTATGTAACAAAAATATGTTGTATTTTACGGTTTAAAATAAAATTCTCAATACATTTTTATGAGGTGTCTTGTCATAGATGATGTTGGACACCTATATTCAGGATACCTGTGTGACCACAATGTTGAAAGTGTGTTGTTTCACAAAAAGCTCAAAATAATGGATCAATTAAATTTTATTAAAGTCTTATAAAATTGAAACACTAAAAATTTTGAAGACGTTAACATTCTAATACTTTTATGTGAGACTAATTGATATCATTAAGGCACAGAAATTCTTCGATGTGAATTGTAATCACAGTTCATTAGCAAGAAAAGGTTTTGTCATTTACTCTAGTTGCGAAAATCCCTCTTTGATTATTTTGGTTTATCAACATTATCTGAGCTAATAACCTGCATATTGAAGCCCACAAAACTACATGATAGGTTATACGCATAAAAAATGACCTAATACGTGATTTTACAAAGTTTTAAACCAATAACAATTAGGATATCTCCAATACTCTTTATGCACATCCTTGAAGCTAAATCAACGGATGGAGTTAATATTGTACAGATGTTTCGTTCTAGTTTGGGACCCTTCATACATACACACCCACCAGGTTCGGCTTTATGATCTTCCGGTTACAAGTCAAGCTCACAGGTTATTCAGACACCCGATCAGATCCAATGGACCACGAATTCCAGATTCTACCAGTTCGTGATTTCAGCTCGACTGGCACCAGCAATGTTGTCGGCTACAGGGTTGACTCCGCTACTCACTAGAATTCTAGGCAATTTCTTCCTGTAGCCAACCGTTAGTGTGTATCAGATAAATTTCTACGAGTTAGTTAGTTAGTAGTGATTTGGACCAAGTTTGATCCCAAACTGATATGCGTTACAAAACCATTGGTCCTCCTAAAATCACGATTTGATAGAGGTTAGGATTCATGGGCTATTGAATCGGTTCCCGTTGGCTGAATGTTCAACGAACTAACCTTGTAACTGGAAAGTCCTGGGTTGAAACCGCCAATAAGTCCTAAACTAGGCTGACGAAACAGTTGTCCAGTACTCCTCGGTTTTCCAACCATCCTCTAACTGATATCAACCAGTGATCAAACTTGTAACAAATCAAATCTCTACAAATGAACCCTTGAAAGTCCATGTTAATTTTTCTCTATTAGCTAGTTGCATAGTGAAAGTTTTCAAAATAACAGAAGCAAATATATTCAGATGCAAGTGAATTTTTTTCGGGAAACAGGTTATGTTATCCATAGTAGTTCATTAAATTGATAACTTTTTATTCCTAATTTAAGTGTCTAGTGATCTGAAAACTTGCTTTTATTTTACTTCTAATTTACAGTGAGTTAAGTAGTACTTCCTTAAATGATCTTCAAAGTTTAACGAATCACTACTAGCTTTTACCACCCACATAATTTTATTTGCCTCTTTTTTAAAATGAAACAACTTGAATTACTACCACCCATTGTGAAATTACTTTTCTTTTTTAGAGGAAATAAGACAAATCTCCTACCAACTTCACTTAATCTATACAAATTAATTGAATTATACGAGTGAGATTTATTCCTTAGCTTCTTAAGATAATTTAATAGGCTAGAAAAAAGTTGTTCAGGGTCTTATGACATCTAATTTAAAAAGTTTAGAAATAAAAATGTCTAGAAAAATTGTCTTTGCTGGGTTATTTTCTTCAGTGATTATTATATTATCTATTATTATATCCTTTAATTCCTAGAGGAACATAGGGCTTCAGCTACGCATCTCCATTGCCTTCTGTTTTCTGCCAACTTTTTCACCCCGCTTAAAGTCTGCCCACATGCTTTCATCTCCTCTTCACATGACCTCTTCCAAGTCTCCCTTGCATTGACGACCAACTCGCCGCTTCCCTTTCGGATTCCACTCGAGGAATTGCTTGTCTAGTGATGTCACTTGATGGTTTCCTCAGTGTATGGCCAATCCAATCCATCTCCATTTCTTCCTGCCTATTTGTTGCACAATCGGTTCCTGGTTGGTTCGCTCATTGCCAGAGATCCCTGTTGCTGTTCTTTTCTGGTTGGCTGGCCATCCGATCTTGAGTATTGAGCGAAGACAACTGTTAATGAAAGTCTGGAGTTTGTTTGAAATGCTCTTTATGACGCGCCAAGTCTCTGATCCGTATAGTAGCACTAACTTCATATTGGAGTTGAAAATCCGGATCTTATTTTTGATGGTGAGTGCTGTTGACCTCCACACAGACGTAAGAGTAATGAAAGCCTGTCTTGCTTTTCCGATTCTGTCAGTTCCGCCTGTAGTTGAAACGATGCTTCCCAGGTTTTTCAGTAAAGCTTAATTTACCACTTCAAACCCGATTTGAATATAAAAGCTTCTTCATTTCAATTCTCTTTTCAACAGTCGAATAATAATTTTCATGATCATAAGAATACGTTAATGTCGGAAATTCCTCAGGCTAATTCAGAATTAGCATTGATTGCTTTTATGTTTACAAACAAAACTTTGCTAAAGTGTACATTTCAGGCTGTTAAAAGGGTTTTTTGGTTGACAGTGACTAGTACTGGCATCCAAGAATTGAATTTCGTCCTATTTGAGATTCGTCATATGGATACACCTTCACTTCAAATGAATAATGATATTCCCATTGAGACTCGAACCTTGCATTCATTAATTAGGAAGTGGAAATTAATTCAGACAGTATTGAAAGATATAAGTATAAAACTTGGGCACTGTAGTAGAATATAACTCCGTTATGGATAAGATTTTATTTTGATAAATCACACAGTGTTATACAGTATAATTAACTGATGATCTTTCGAGCACAAACTATTTCCGCTCATAATCATATCAAGTTATTCGCACAACTTTCTTTCTTCATTTATATACATGTGTGAAATCGATTAGATATTGGAATAAAACTCAATGAGATAATGTACATTTACAAATGGTAATACGAGTGTTATTGACCAATTATAATCAGATGGAAAATAAGACGAGTGTTTTTGTAGTCATAATAAGTAACTTGTTAGAATGTTGTGATGTGCTTGAATTGAAATATAATTTTAAGATTATTTATCATACTCTTCTGATTTGACTGGCGGCAATAATATCTTCCATATTTCTGGTATTTTCATTGAGTCATTTCAGTTGCTTGTGTTGGTTGTAGACTGAATGAACCAGGATTCAGTAATCAATCTCTCTCTCTCCACCTACACAGATTACTTCTTAGAATCCTAACTATATATCACCCTATTGTGTGGTTTTGTGTTAATGCACGTAGTGCAATTGCTGAGATTTTTTCTAAATTTTTTATCTTCTTGGGGTCAGTCATTTTTACCTTAGTTAAATTCTTATGTTCGAAAATCTGATTAACCCCGATCTAATAGTCTGACCTATGTAGTTGACCTCACACCACTGTAAGGTATTTTGTAGATTATATTATTTTGTTTCATTGGGTATACAGGGTCTTTTAGCCTACAGAGCTTGTCTCTGAGTGAGTTTGTAGGTTTGAATGCCACCTTAATTCCTGCTGTATTAAAAATCCTACGTAGGGTCTCAGATGTACCCTCCTTATATGGTAGAAGAGTAGATGACTTATATTCTCTCTTATTTATGTTATCATTACTAGTTTCACAATTATTTTTATTTTGCTTTTGGCCTTTTTCGATCTTCTTAATGAATTTTATACGATAGTTATTTAACACCAGCGCCTCTTCTATCTGTTTTATTTGATCAATTAGGTCTTTTTGTGCTACTTAATGTCACTGCTAGGTTTATTAAACACTTTAGTAACTAAGCCTGCCTTAACAGTTAACGGATGAGATGAATTAAAGTGTAAATGTCTATTAGAATGCGTTGGTTTACAATCTTATATGGAATAGAAATATTGAATGGCTTGTCATTGATGTGACAACCGTTGTCATTTCTCATATTTCTAAAATAACGTATCGTTTAAAATTAAACTGATACTTCTTCCTGCCTATTGCGTACGACCAGTTCAAAGTTCTCTGTGATAGCTAATCACCCAATTTGATGAGCACAGTACAAATGTGCCTGATAGGACTAGATGTGCATGGCATCGGTTACTCCTTAATGATTCAGATAATCCAGACTACATATGAATATTCTACTGGTGGAGAAGCTTAAGTAGATGGGACAAACATACATTTTTGATTCCCGTTGAATCTCCAAATAATAATCGTCTGTAACGGAAGATGTCACAAATCATATATTTGGTCTAATGTTTTAAATCTCTATGACGAAATGATCTGTTTTGTAAAAAAATGATCTCACATGATTCTGAAATCTTGGGTTATCATTAAAAAAGTAGCGTAAGTATCCTCGATTTAATCCGTGATGAATTTTGTTCTTGCTTCATCAACAGATTTCAAAATGTTGTTCAGTGTGAACAACATTTTCCATAGATTTTATGCTACATTTCGATGAATCTTCATTTCTATCAGCTTTTTGAAGTTATTCTCTTCTAAATGATAAAGACAGAATTTAACTCATCTGAAAAGTTGCTGGATAGTGGTATTCCGGCTAGATAACGTTTAGATCCTCTTGCTTACTTCATGTTAAGTCACTCATTAGCAATGATAAAGAACATTAAGTTATATAGGACACAACAAATATCCCAAATTCCGTATACACCCAACCTTTATCTATTTATGACTAGATACATCCTGAAATTCTTCCAGTAATCACAACACCAAGTTTATGCCTTAATAGTATTCACAATCATTTTTTCAGTGGATATAATCAAATTCTGTACAATCTAGTTTATTAGCTTGTGTAATGTTTAGATTGTCTACTATGATGTAAGCTGAATTCATTTATTATTTTGAATATATTGATTCCAAACGCATCCTAATAGCTATCTGATTTAACGGCAACAGCAACAACAACTACTACAACGACAAAGAGGACAGGAGTAAATTGTAACTTATTTTCTTTCCACTGCCGATTGATTATCTAATCCGCGCTATATGTAACATTAAACTATTTGTAATAATGTATCCATTTTGACAAGTAGACAAAAGAAACACAACAGAAGACAGAGAAGAGGAATTGGGAAGAACTGAGTTGTACATTCAAAAAAGTTATAAAATAAAATAAAATGCTAAAAACTTGTCAGATATTCATTTTATAAAGTCTCTATTAACCGTCTTAGTGGACAAATTAAATTAAATTATTCTCTATGGCCCAGAGACTTGGTGAAGGTGTCACCAATAGCATTCCTAACAATCAGCTGAAGACTTTCATCAAGAGATGTCTTTGCTCTAAGTGAAGATGAGACGACTATCCAGATAGGATTAGCGAAATGGAACTCCTCATTATATCAAACCAACCAAGAAACCATAGCTCAAGAGCTATAAAGAAGAAAGTGGAAATGGATCGGACACACTACATGGAGATGGTTGAGTGAAATCGCGCACCACGCTAAGCCTCGAATGGAACCCTAATGGGAGACGATCAGCTGGGCGTCAGTTCCTTAGGGCGATATAGAGGAGGTCGTGTAAGCAGAAGATGATAACCTATATGGGATCATAGAGACAGCTAAATAGGACTGCAAATGACAGGATAAAATGAGGGTTTGTCATCTAAGCTCCATGAACCATTAGGAACATACATATGTATGCATATATTCGCCGCTATTCGCTGTATTTAGGAAAGGATTCTTAGGGATGATTTGGCTTTATTTGAGACATCAGTATGAACGCGTTTTTTTATGAATACCTCCGTACTCTATGTCCAACTGTTTAATTTTTTTCCTAAATCCTTATTTTTCTCTGTATGGTTGATTGAAATTCCTCATCTCATACTAAACCACTCGATAATCAATAAATAGTGGGACAGACTGACTTTTTTCTAACAAAGTACAAAAGACATAATTATATAGAGATGAAAGCTGATCAAATAATCATCTATTTCCTGTATGCTCAGCTAGCTTCGTTTGTACATTCTCAAAGCTATACTATATATTTTAATATGAATTAGTAAAATCAATGACCAAATTAAAGGATGAATAAAAAGTGGTACAAAAACTGTTTTATTGTATAGGCTGTTAAATATAATTTCTTAGAGTTAGTACTATTATTGTTCGACTACTATTCGGTTTCTGGTGGAAAAATAGAGAAAATAGTAATAAATCTCTCTTGTGTCCTATTGTCTTCTGTCTTAGTTAGATAACTGTATGAGTGTTCATTTCGGGTTCAAATTTTCTTCCCCATGTTACTGTTTGAACCACACTGAAGGTCCTCTGTGTATGAACTTGACAGTTTCCTTGATGTAAGTAAGTTCAGTCTGTCTTCATTTCCTTCTTCACATTTTTTAGGCGAAAAGGTTGTTGACTGATTTGATACACTCCGAGTGTTATCTTTTCTGGCCACTAGTAATGAGCTAAAACAGTTACTGATGAAAAGTCTGCATTCTTTTAGTTTTGCCTTTTGACTTGACATAAGGTTTGAATATTTTGATTTGATTCCTTATGCTGAGTGTTGTGGTTTTGCGTAATAATTTCCTGATCCTGACAGATCATCTACTCAATGATGCACATGAATGCATTAAAATGATTCCCATTGTCCTATCTACTGTCTAGGACATCACAGCTAAGGAAACGGACTTGGGAGAATCAGCGAGGAAAGGCGATCCTGCTGAGCTTGACTGCAGTTCAAATTTTCGAGAAAATATGATGGATAAGGAATAAGTTGAAGCTTAGAGCCACGATGCCTAGCGTCAGTGAAATATCACTTCTGTCATTATTTCTTTACTTCAATGAAGACGATCCAAAATGATTTTTTTATATGAAACATGTTGGTATACGCAGTCAAAAGATGCATATGTCAGTGTCATAGTCATGTCAAATAAATCGTGGTGCGGACCTTGGTGTCTGAGTCCTGATCTGATGTACGGCTTGTTCTGGAGACTATGTTAGGCATGGCGTAAAGTGGAATTCAACAAGTGTTGGACTGTTCATCCGTTCATAAGGAACGTGAACTGGGCTTGAACAGTCATGAGATAGGTTAGTTTCACCCTACTAATGAGTACATAATTTTTGTTAAAAAATAGTGTCTCATTATAATAGGTGCGTTGGCGGCACAGCGATAGAGTGCTTGCCGACCACGCATTAGGTTCGGGGTTCTATCCTTGGACGACTCACTCCTTTACCTCGTTAAGCCAGTAGCAGGACTGGTAAAGAGGGAAGGTCGAGCATTAGGCTAGCAACCCCATCCTGTAAAAATAATCACCACTGCTACAGAAACTTCAAGCCTGTAGCTTGAAGCCCTATGTTTCACTGGGAACGTAAAAACAGTAATAATAGCTTTATTCCAAACAGTACTTCTGGTACAAATATGCAGCTGTCAGCATTTAATAAAATCCTGCATCTAATAGTACACGGGGAAATGATTAAACAGGCCATTTACATCGATGATTTTGTTAAGTCAGAATATGAATATTAAATCAAGTAAAAATATTAAAAATAGTAATAATAATAAGAAGAATAAAATGGGCCATTTACCCAGTATTTCTGCTTAAGTTAAAAGTATCATGTATTACACTTTTATCATCCTATAAAGTGTGCCTCAAATAAGGTGTCATACAGTTTTTATACTTAATCATTCGTGCATAAAGTCTTCTGTGGTTATCTCTACTCCTGCCCAATGAAATGCGATGAGAGATGTCTATGTAGAGAGGATGTTTTGAGTCCTACAAGATAATATTTGCTAATTTCTTGCATGAGTTCATGTGTCTGTTTTTGCAACAGTATTATTAAATTGATTTAAAGGTATTCCACTCACTCTAGCGACAGCTTTTAATGCCCTTTGCAGTGTAATAAATTCATTCCTAACTAGTCCAAAAAAGATTTGTAGGGAAAAATAAATAATAGGTAGAGTATAATATTTAACAAACTGCAAAAGTGAGACAGAGCAATACCAGAGTGTCTTAACTTCTTTACATAATATGTTAAACAAAATATCTATCTCGAAGCCAATACGTTGTGGGAAAACCAGGAAAGGTCAGAGGAGATAGATGATCAAAGATATTAAACATTTGAATTAGTTCTCTTTTCACTGCCACATATGATAACAGATTCGTGGGGACGAACCAGTTCATGTAAGTCGCACTTGCACATGAAGCTGAAACTAACAGCTTGACATTTAGAGGGATTTAGCCTAAGACTATTCGACTAGGACTATAAATTAATTTCTAATATAAAGTTATTCATTTGAGAAGAATCTCATTGAGGAGTAACTACCAAGAAAACAGTCCGATGACTGTCGGCATGCTTAACAAAATTAGCTTCATCAATAATGATACAACTGAAGTAAAAAGAAAGAAAAAGCGAAGAACAGCACTTTGAGAGACACCGTGTAGAGTAAGTGAAGCAGTTGAGGACTTCACATTATATACAGTGTACTGCTTCCTATCAGAAAAGTAAGAATAGAAATCATTTATTAATCAAGTAGTCTGCTTGTGTCTCAGCAAGCTTGTTTTACGAAAGAGTCCAAGGTATAGGGTTAAAGCCAGATGTGTCATAGAGGAAGGCACACCGGATATATTTGACACTTGTTTCTGAATTAGTTACAACATTATGAGTTTAGACAACAGTGGCACCTAAAGTACGCCTACAACGTCTATGAGCAAACTGTTTAGGGTCATTAGTAACCTTCGATGTACGTTACTGATTACTTAATTACTTCAGTTATTAGTAATTATTATTATTATATTATTATTGCTCCCTTGGGTTCCTAGTGGAACATAGGGCTTCAACTGCACGTCTCCATTTTCTTCTGTCTTCTGCTATACTTTTCGCTTGCATCCATGTTAATCCATATTCTTTCAACTCCTCTTCACACGATCTCCTCTATGTCACCCTTGGACGTCCCACACGCCGCTTCCCTTTCGGGTTCCACTCGAGGGCTTGGCGCGCGATGTCACCCAGCGGCGGCCTCCTCAGCGAGTGTCCGATCCATCTCCACTTTCTCCTGCAAATTTGTTGGTTGGCGATTGGTTCTTGCTTCGTTTGTTCCCATAATTCCTTGTTGGTGATTCTTTCCGGCCATCTGATCTTCAGTAGAGAGCCAGCGAAGACAGTTGTTAATAAAGGTCTGCAGCCTTTTGGAAATATTCTTTGTGACCAGCCCGCCAAGTTTCTGATCCGTGTAGAAGAGCTGACTGACTTGACGTTTGTATTGAAAATCCGACCGAATTTTGTTGTTGATACTGGCTGAGTGACGAAGATTTCCAGATTGGTTGTTTCAGGTTGATGAATATGTTTCTCGCCTTCCCGATTCTCCTCTCTTCTATTAATTTCCAAGTATCCGTTGAGAGCCATTCCTTGTCTTGTCTCTTCTTTCTTCCTAGAACCGTTGAACACGTTTCGTTGAGAATCGCCTTCAGAGACTTCCAATGTTCTTCCACGCATGATTCTTCAGTGATGTCGCGTAGTGTTTCCTGCTTTGCTCTGACAGTTGCAGTGAAGGTGTCTTTTGTGGTTGTGTCCTTCAGTAATTGAGTGTTGAACTTGCATTGTGGCCTATCTCCAGCTATCCTCGAGGCTTTTAGTTTCACCTTGAAAGTCTCTTCTAATAGATAGTGGTCTGAACCCACATCTGCTCCTCTCCTCGACCTTGTGTCCAGTAGGCTCCGTCTCCACTTTCTTGAAATTGAGATGAAGTCTATTTGGTTCTTGGTGTTTCCATCTGGTGAAATCCATGTCGTCTTGTGTATATCCTTGTGTTTGAACACACTACCACCAATCACCAAATCATTGAAGGCGCAGAAGTCTGAGAAGAGTTCACCATTGTCGTTCATTTCACCGAGGGCCTCACGACCCATGGTGAGTTCTCTTCCTGTGTTGTCTCGTCCCAGCTTCGCATTCATGTCGCCCATCAGGATTTTGATATCGCCATTTGGGACGTTGTCCATTATTGCTTGTAGTTGTCTGTAGAACGCCTCCTTCTTCTCTTGTTCTGAGACGTTTGTAGGCGCATAGCATTGAATGACTGTAACTTTCCTTCCTTTTGAGTTGAACCTGGCTGTCATTATCCTGGAGGAGATTGGTTCCCACTGCATGAGAGCTTTGGTTGCTGTTGGTGACATCATGATGGCCACTCCCTCGGTGTGCTCATGGTTGTCCTCTAGGTGGCCGGAATAGATTACTGTCTCTCCAGTAGGTAGTTGGCACCTTCCAGTTCCGTTCCATCTGCCTTCGCAGATTCCCAACACTTCTATTCTGTACCTTCTCATTTCAGCGGCTATCTGGGCAGCCTTTCCAGTTTCGTACATTGTGCGAACATTCCAGGTACCCATCCTTACTTTTGCTTTCATCGAAAGAAGGCACATCGGCTGACTGGCTTCCCGAAGGCTTTCACCAGCCTGCGTCATTTCACTTCCCCGATTCCAGCGAAAAGTAAGGCTATTGCTTATGTTTTTAGAATTTTTAATATATTTATTCGTTGAAGTTTCTGTAGCGATTTGGTTGTTTTACAGGGGTGGAGTTGCTAGCACCACGCCCCAACCCTCCCTCTTTACCCGGGCTTGGGACCGGCTAGAAAACTAGTAAGCTAGTAGCCTAGCAAGCTAGTATCTGGCGAGGTTAGTTATTAGTAATACTTATATTAAATGTAAGAGGTTCTATGATGCAATATTATTAATTATAATAGCTTTATTCTGAACAACGTTTATATAATAGAGAATTTCCAGCGGAATTTATTACGTGACAACTTCTCTCCATCCAGGATCTTCAGTTAAGAGATTAATTGACAGTAGATTGCATGAGACAGTTGTATCTGTTCTAAAGAGCACACGAATTCATTATGATATCTCTTCTTTTTCTCCCTCGAGAAATACACCACTGATTTCAGCTTACGATGAAGTCCTCCAATCAAATACACGACATTTTGTTGAATGCCAATTACTAAAAGTTCAGGAGCACATTCTGTGAGCTAGGGACACCAATCAGGAACAGTCATCTCAAGTATTGAGCTGAGCAAGCTGGTTAAGTTGATAATGCTTTTTCAAATATTTGGTAGAGATTCATGAATCAGAAACTTTTAGGTGTTTAAACACTCGCAGGAGTAGACATAACTATTAGAGCTCATATTTTACTAAATTTAAACAAGGTGAGTCAAGGAAATTATTTGCAATATATTGGTGAGTAATTACTCGAGTACTACGGCGTACCCCAAATATTCATCAACCTTATTCAACAGCTGTACGACCACGGCGGCACATGTCAAGTGATCCACAACGGAAAACTCAGCGAGGCGTTCGGAGTAAACACAGGAGTCAGACAAGGGTGCTTACTATCACCACTGATATTCCTAATTGTGGTGGATTGGATTATGCCTCAGGCTGTGGGAAACGAGAAGACAGGAATATCCTGAACCGACGTGAAGAACCTAGAAGACCTGGATTTCGCGGATGACTTATGTTTGATGTCACACACAATCGAAGACTTACAAGCGAAAACCGACAAGCTGGTCGAAGAAGCAGCAAAGACAGGACTCCAGGTAAACATAGACAAGATGAAGGTTATGAAAATAACCAACCAACAACAGCAACAACATCCAACGTCAATCACCATCAACGGGAGGGATTTGAAAGGGGTTACATCATTCACTTATCTAGGGAGCATTGTCTCAACTACAGGAGGAACGGACGAGAATGTCAAATCGAGAATCCGGAAGGCGAGAAACATATTCATCAACTGAAACAACCAATCTGGAAATCTTCGTCACTCAGCCAGTATCAACAACAAAATTCGGTCGGATTTTCAATACAAACGTCAAGTCAGTCAGCTCTTCTACACGGATCAGAAACTTGGCGGGCTGGTCACAAAGAATATTTCCAAAAGGCTGCAGACCTTTATTAACAACTGTCTTCGCTGGCTCTCTACTGAAGATCAGATGGCCGGAAAGAATCACCAACAAGGAATTATGGGAACAAACGAAGCAAGAACCAATCGCCAACCAACAAATTTGCAGGAGAAAGTGGAGATGGATCGGACACTCGCTGAGGAGGCCGCCGCTGGGTGACATCGCGCGCCAAGCCCTCGAGTGGAACCCGAAAGGGAAGCGGCGTGTGGGACGTCCAAGGGTGACATAGAGGAGATCGTGTGAAGAGGAGTTGAAAGAATATGGATTAACATGGATGCAAGCGAAAAGTATAGCAGAAGACAGAAGAAAATGGAGACGTGCAGTTGAAGCCCTATGTTCCACTAGGAACCAAGGGAGCAATAATAATATAATAATAATAATTTTCGGTAACCCAAGATTTAACCAGGTGGCTTCGATGATGAAATTATGATTGATAGTAGATGGATTATTAGTTCTAGTAGCCTAATAGATTGAATGTCGGCAAAAAAATAACAGTAAGTTTAGATTTCAGTAGTATTTATGGAAATTTTATACACTCTTACGTCATCACAACTGACTGACTAGTCAGCATTTACGCATAACTAATATGAATAACATTTCACTTGATTATCTGAAAAGTAAATTATGCCTTTTATGGCAGATGAAATTATATTCAATCATTTATCTTTTTTATATCTTAATTTATCCATTGTCAATACTGATGGAGAGGCTTAAATGAATAATTATTTAAGTAGAAAGTTATAGAATATATTCAGTTTTATTTGATACCTTAAAAATAAACGGTTTGTTTTCTACACATATCTTAACGTCTCATTACTTAATTGTCAACGGTATCCTTTAATATAGTTAAAACAATTGTTCGAGGAGAAGATTAGAGACTGGATAACGGGCGTTTATTAAGGAAAGCCATACACTCTTTACCATAGTGAAGTTGGGCTAGATCAGGGGAAAATTGGTTGTTCTGATTGGTTAGCAATTTGAATAAGGCTGAACAGGTTATCCAATGAGGTTGTTTCGTGTCCACAACGTAAACGTAATCAAGATTTGAGGAAAAAACACTGCTGCTTCTGCAAGAGCCACTGAAATTAAATGTTAATTTTAATTTTTGCCTCTTCCTGTCAATCTGTACCACACTACACTGTTAGTTCCTTTGACAAATTTCGATAAAACAATATCTTCCACAAATTACACTGTACGGTTCATAGTCATTTATTTTTATGAAAACAGGCAATGAGACTTGGAAATTGTAAGGTTGTTTGATCAGAAAAGTAATTAGTGATTAATTTTGTCTAAAGAAATAATAAAATCAACAGCAAAAGTTTAAGTAAGAAAACAATAGATACAGTCTAGTTTCGTTTTATTTACCAGTCAAAAAACTTGCTGTTTTGGAGATTTAAAGGGCATAATTTTGAAGTTAAATTCATCCATTTAAAGTTACATTTTATAGTGAAATAACAACGATTATAGAAGAACTGATAAACAGACATCACTGAACAGATGTTTGGTACCCTTCAGCAGTACACTCATAAGCTTACAGAGGATTGAACCAAAAGCCCTCAGATTATTGAGCGATCATGTTATCATTCAGTCAATAGGATGGGGTCTAATATCCTATGAGCCCCTATTTCTGCCAATTCATGACATACAACACCAGTGTCAATCCTGAACAGGAATTATTCAAAGCCTTAGAAAAAAAGACACTTAAAAGTGAATCCATTATTTGCTAGTGACTGACCACAGGATGGACATCATGCAGTCTAAGTAAGAAGTCGTGACTGGTAGAGTATACAACAAGTCAGCTTTGAGGAAAGAAACTCACCAGAATCATTGACTGGTGATAAAGTTAGATGTACTGAATAAGATTCTGATGATGGATATATTTGTATACACGAAAATATCCTTCAATGGCATACATTAAAACAAACAATGTAGTAGTGAATGGAGTGAATGCACGCTTCTCATAAGCTGAGACCTCATACATATTGCATGTTATTCAGTCAGATAAGCTGACTAGTCACAGTTTGATTACTAGGAAAAGAAACACATTAAATAGCTATTAAACTAGCAAAACCTGAAATCCTGAAACCATTAAACTATATCTCTTAAGATAAGTGTTTAGAAGTTTGTGTTTCCCTAGACAGATTTCACCCAGGTACCAAGAATACACCTAATGATGAAGTATTTATACGTTTTATAAACATTCAGCCATGATAACATTTTTCAGCCTTTGTTTACCGAAACACATCTCTGACAAATGGTTAAAAAAGATAAGCAGTTATCTCCAAACCAGCCATATTGGATAACTAAAGCATACAAAAGTGTGACTGAATGCAAAATAGTTTATATATGAATCGATTTCAGTAATATTTTATGGACAATCGACTTCAACTTCTTGACTATTTATCTTAACTAGAATAGAGAGATTATGATTATTTAGAAGTAATTTGTTAATCTTTCTACTACTGTATAAAACTAATTAACAATAAGAAAATCTGTCTTTTGTTTTACTCAAAGCTAACTGTATTGATGAGATGAGCTAAGGAAGCACAGCACATATCTTTTCATATATTCTAGAAATTTTCAAGTATTGATTTTCTAGGGGATTTGTTTGATTGCATTGAGGATTTCATCATGAGCTGAAATCAGTTAGAGGACCACTGGAAAACTTGGGAATACTAGACAGCTGTTCCTCCGTCCTAATCTGGGACTCATCAGCAGTGCGCACACTCCAGGGTTCGAACTCAGGACCTTCTGGTCACAAGGCGAGCTCGTAGACTATTGAGCCGCTGAGACCCGTTCAAGTGGTCCTTGAATTCTAACTTCTGCCGATTCATGACATATCACGATCATTTCGCAATGTCTTCTTCGAGACGTTACTGTCTCATCTTCAACCTGCTGTACCCTACTGGTCACAGCTTCTTACTAGAACCCCAGTAAACTACCTGCCTGAATAGGGATAGTCGCCAGTGAGCATCGGATTAATTTTCAAGCATTGGTTTTGTAGGGATTTTGTTTGAATTTGTAGAAGTTAGAATTCAAGGACCTTTGGATCGGGTCCCAGTGGCTCAGTGGTCTACGAGCTCGCTGGCCTTATAACCAGAAGGTCGCGAATTCGAACCTCATGTAGTGGGTACGTACTAATTAAGAGTCCTAAACTAGGACGAAAACGCCGTCCAGTACTTCCAGGTTTTCCAGTGGTTCTCTATGTGATGTCAGCTCATGATGAAACCCCCATCATTTCTAGAAATGCAGCTCTGAAAATGAATCGATTACATTTAAATATATTTCTCTTGTCCGCTTATTTACTTAAAAATCAAGAAACTTATTATGTCATTTTGAGTACTCAAATGCTCATTCAGGGAAAGGCGAATTTTCTCACTGTAAAGAACCTTTGAGATTACAGTCACTGATACTGTAGAAAGATGAATGACAGAAAAGATGAGACAGACAACTGGATATTAACACTTTTATAAGCATTCCAGTGTTGTTAGTACATTTTGAGATAGATTTCCAAACAGAGTTTTGCATACAGGATGACACAATTTCATACATTGTTTGGCATAGATAACAGCAGAATTCTACTCCAATTTTTGTAAAGGCTAAAATCACCCGTCTTTAGTAGTTTAACAAGGTAGCTTTTCACACAGTCAACAGGTACCTATCCCTCCTTCCAAACCCTTTGTCATAAAGCCTGAGGATGTCCCGTTGAGATTATTTAATTAGATAGCCTAATTAGATAGCCTAGACCGTCTGTTACTCACTGTATGTCACTTGATCAGTTAAGGCATAGAATGTTGGACTGAACACCCAGTCAACAGGAAATAAAGGAAATAATATCCAAGTGAAATTTCATACACAAAAGGTGGGCGACATACTTCCCAAGGTTAAATAGTGATAATCACCAGAATAATAATTTAGTGATTAATTTATCAAGAGTTTTCAAGCTTTTATTACAACTTTCCTTAATAAAATTTTCATGAATAGTGGAGTAAAATCTGAAGCTACAAGATGCATTAATTACTACTAAATCTATTGAAATAACCAACCAACAACAACAACAGCAGCAGCAAAATCCAGCGCCAATCACAATCAACGGGAGGAAATTGAAACAGGAAACTTCATTCATTTATCTAGGGAGCGTTATCTCAACTACAGGAGGAACGGACAAGGATGTCAAATCGAGCGAGAATCGGGAAGGCAGGCGAGAAACACATTCATCAACCTGAAACCAATCTGGAAATCTTCATCACTCAGCCAGTATCAACAACAAAATTCGGTCGGATTTTCAATACAAACGTCAAGTAGTCAGCTCTTCTACACGGATCAGAAACTTGGCGGGCTGATCACAAAGATTATTTCCAACAGCCTGTTGCAGACGTTACCTTTATCAACAACTGTCTTCGCTCTATACTGCTCAAGATCAGATCAGATGGTCGGGCCGGAAAGAATCACCAACAAGAAACTATGGGAACAAACAAACAAAACAAGAACCAATCGCCAATCAACAAATATGCAGGAGAAAGTGGAGGGGGATTGGACACTCGCTGAGGAAACCGCTGGGTGACATCGCGCGTCAGGCCATTTCTCGAGTGTAAACCGAAAGGGAAGCGGCGAGTGGGTCGTCATTGCAAAGGTGACATGGAGGAGACGGTGTGAAGAGGAGGTGAAATAGTATGGACTAAGATGGATGCAGGTGAAATGTGAAGCTGAAGACAGAAGCAAGTGGAGACGTGTAGATGAAGCGCTATTTTTCACTAGGAACCCAAGGGAACAATAATAATAATATCAATCTACTACTACAAATACCTAGACAGTATTAAGCAGGTATACTAAAATCAACACCTTTTTTCGTGTCCTCCCATGGCTAACTACTACTATTGCTATTATTATTATTATTATTAATAACGCTACTACTGTTATTGTTACTCCTCCTGTTGTTACTGAAATAACAAAGAACTAATACCTTTAATGTCACAAACAACTGTAATACTAATTATTAATGAAACCTCTGTTACAGTTCTATTTTGAATTCCTCTACTAATCCTATTACCAGCACTAATATAAACCGGTGCATATGTATATTGTACTTTCACGCTGAAATTTCAATAGCTTTCAAATAAAGAATGAAAATTTCTTTTTAAAAGCGAAAGGTGGAGGTATTGTGGACATCGGCATTCGATTTGTTTTTCGTGTTGAAATCCTATAATCAATTTTTATTTTAAAAAAGAAATGGGTCTTTAAGTAGTTCTTTACATAAAGAGGAGAGAAAAACATGCAAAGAATATTATGACCTGTACAGGAGGGAGGGAGTGAGGGAGAGAGAGAGAGAGCGAAAGTAGCATAACCCTCGACATTTCATTAAATTAGTTCAGTGTTGGTGTGTGTTCAGTAGATCAGAAAATGATACGATCAATTAGCCGACACTTTTGCATTTATTGCCTACCTACACGAAATATCCATTCCAATGTTAATTGATTTTAGTTAAGCAACATAAAGTGTAGTATTTTTTCTAGCATACCTTTTATTCCATGTATTAGATTAGATAAAAATTGTTTTGAGTTAGACATTTCCTGGAAGAGGTGATAAAGACAACCAAACAACAGCAACAAATACAACTACTACTAGAACCACTCACCATTAATGGGAGAAATTAGAAAGAGGTTACTTTCTTCACTTATGTAGGAAGTAGGCATTGTTTTCAACCACAGGCGGTGGTACTAATGAAAAATGACAAAGCCAGCTAGAATCGGGATGGCAAGATACACCTTCGTCAACCTGAAATCAGTTTAGAAATCTTCCACAGTAACTCAGCACAAAGAACAAGATTCGGATATTCAACGCAAATCTGAAGTCGATCATTTCTTCTGTATGGGTGAAAAACTTGGCCGGCGTGTCAAGTAATGGATTTCAAAGAAATTACAAACCAAAATTAACAGTTTCCCTCGCTGCTTCCATAATAAAGATCGAATAGCCGGCCGGCCAGCCAAGCAGAAAGAATTAGCGCCAAGAAATTCTGCTTGGAAACAAACCAACCAAGAGCCTATTGCTTAGCAAATATGTAGCAGAAGATGTAGATGGATCAGGCATTCATTGAGAAGCCCATCGAATAACATTGCGCCCATGTTGGCCATCACTCAAGTAGAATTACGATGGAAAGCAGCGAGTCGGTTGTCTGCGCGAGCGTGACATGGAGGAGATGAGAGATTGTGGTCAATCGTCAACCCAGTGGAATAGGACAGGAGAAAATAGAACAAAGTGTTGTTGAAACCGTTCCACTCGGAAACCAAAGAAGTAATAAAAATAATAATACACATATTCTGTGTTATATGATAAACATCTGAGAAAAAAAGTTATACACATTTGTAGAAAGTTCAGCATAATTCAAAAAATTTAGTTCCCTTTATGAATTTAGACAAAGCAATAAGAAGACGTAATTCGTCTTAATCGAGTAATGTATTTGTGCAACACATTTCGATCAATCTGATCACACACGAAGTTGTCATAAAAATATATATGAAATTGATAAAGAGGTAAGAGATGAGAAAATAAATTTAAGTCAAGTTTAAGGGACATATTGAAGGTCAAAATAACGATACATATCACTAAACCAAATAAGAGAAGTCAAGGTATATCTACCCTGGCTGGTATCAAAGCAAAGTTCATCAACGAATTGTTTTTGATGGCGTAAAGATGGTTTAAACTTTGTAATTGCTAGGGCTTCAACAAACTTTAGGATACGCCCCCAAACACGTTTTATAGATAGTTTTAAAAGACGTGTAAACACCTATTTTATTTCCTGTCTCTAAAATATGTTTCACAATAGAGGAGCTAGGTTGTCTGTTCTCACCATTAACGGGTTCTGGGGATTCTATTTGCTTCTGGAGTCATTTAGGAATGTGTTCTGAAGCCCTTACTTGCAGAGATCGATGAGTCCTCCCTTTGTACGTGTGTCTTCACGTACATTCAAATTGGTAACTATTGTGGGATACAACATCATTTTTCACATGATCAGAGGACTTAGTTGGATATATTGGCTCCACATTCCCAATTATTGTGAATTAAGGTGCATAGAAAGTCTTTTTAACCTCAGCGTTCAATCTTTGTCTAGCTGTCAAGCTGCTATGACCACCCTCCATATAGGTTAGCCTGATATACATATATTTCTTAGAGGCAAGCTTTCGCGACAAGAGGTTTGAAATGGTCATTCACGTTTTCGAACTCTGCATGGATGGCTAAATCCGTATATTGAATACGAGGAACACTGAATTTAATTTCAAGGGATAAAGTTTCTTTCTGATGAGTAGATAGAGTAACATCAGAAAGATCTGTCACATACACACATATGTGTAGGGATTCACTGGGAAAAGATTTACGCAGTTTCTATCATCAGTTGAACACTTCAACTTACTTTGCATATTTCTTTCTGTTCAAAATAAGTTCAAGTTTGAAACCTATGACGGTTAGTCAGATTTTGATTAATTCTCAGTTTTCTTCTATTTAAACATATTTTTGTTCATAGTTCATGAGGTTATTCATGATTATGCAACCCATAGTAGAAAAGCTGATTTTCAGTCAGATAAAGTTAAGTGATGTTATGATTATCATCACTATAATGAGTAATTCAGACATTTCTTAATCTTACTGACATCAAATCCCTTTTTTTTCTAAAGAGAGAAAGCTACTTTCAGTTAGCCAGGCACAGCAGACTGCTTGACGTTTTGCGCAAAAAGTATAGTCCCTAATGACTTGAAATTCAAGAAAGAAAGTAAGAAGAAATTCAAGTAAGAAAGTTCATAAGATAATTTTTATTTTTAATTTTTAAATGTAGCTTAAGGTTCATAGAAAAATCAACAAGAAATTACTACTTTTAGACATCATCATTATTTCCTATGAGATGCAGCGAAGTTAATGCGTTACGTATAGATAATCTTTTTTATTTAATTGAATTTTAGATTTTCCCGTCCATTGATTGATTGGACCGAAGTATTCGGTCTCAGGTTGACATGTGTCTGTCGGCCTTTTTGTGCAGATGCTTCGACGACGATGTCTGGGCATGTAATTAGAATTTAATTGGTGTAGGATGGTGACTAGCAGCATGTGATTGGCTTTTCGATAATTAAAAGCAGGACTGAATAATAAGTTTCATGGATACAATCGAATTCAGCCTTTGTGTTAATATTCTGCTGTTAATTTCTCCTGTGTATGGTATATTTGACACATATAGACATATTTGTTGGAATGCAATAGATTGTGTAGGCACTGAAACCAGCTGACTTCAGTATCGGTTCAAAACCTTCAAAAGACGATGGTGTAAATATTTTGTTCTCTTCAGCTGTACAAATACCCTATCTGTAAAATTAACCACCATCTCTCCACCCTGTGTGCATAAAAACAGTTAACCGTTAGGTGCGTCGGTGGCACAGTGGTTAGGACTCTCACCGATCATGCACATGATCCGAGGTTCGATCCCCTCCCGACGCACACCTGATATCTATGGTCGGTCTGCGAAATTTGGGCTACCGATATCCATGCTGAAAATTCCATACTTGTATCAAAAATACAGTGTGGAATCAAGCTGTAATCAAAAATAAAAAAAAATAAAAATTCATCCATCTAATGCAGAGAATAACTGTCCTCATTGAAACACAAGTAGAACCATTCTAACTGATACCTGAGTCTTGAAACTGAAACGAAATCCTCACTTTTAAGACGTTTATATACTTATACATTTATACACATATGACTTATTTTGATATAGTTGAGTGGTTTAGTTATGACAGCTTATTCAGACTTCAATCGTACTGAAGTCTGTATTGAAAATGTTGTTCAGGAAGGTTGTCAAATCTTCACAGTCGAACCATTCAACTCAGAAAACATAACAACATGAAAACCATCCACCTAAGCTACAAATCTTCTCTATTCAATGCGTATTTATAAGTTCATATTCACAGAAAATAGTTCATACAATACAATCTAATAAATAATCACATCTATCAATCATCTTAGTGAACCTTAATTTTAAATTTATCTAATGTTACTTTGAAATGCTTCAATTACCCTTTTATTGTTCTGCTATTAATTTAATGTCCTTTATTTACCTGTTTAATAATATGTCATTACTTCAATAGGTCACCACTCTTTTAGTAAACATTAAGGCTGTACACTATACTCACTTTCAAATTCAGTTGAAGTCGATGACAAAAGTAAACAACAAAAGAAGCTTAAGATAAAATAGTTGAGTAAAAAGAATACTTTCATTCACTATAAATTTCCAATTGCATATACTTTTAATGCTTCTCTGTGTCTTTGTTAATAAAACATTCTCAAGAAAAGTTGAGTACACAGAGTAGAACTTAACTATATACAAGAAAGGATGCATCAATGTATTGGTACACTTACTTGTGTTAGTCAAGTTCTAATAGTTTAGCAAATGAACCTGCTGTTATCCATTTATTGGACCACATACAACGGTGTACGTCGGTGGCCATGCACATGGTCCGGGGTTCGATCCCGGCCGACGCATTCCCTTACCTTGCTAGGCCAATTTTTAAAAAACGCTGGTAAAGAGGAAAGTTTTGGCATGAGGCTAGCAACCCCATCCTGTAAAAATAATCACTGCTACAGAAACTTCAAGACACTAGCTTGAGGCCCTATGTTCCACTGGGACATGAAGGAAAAAAAACATACAACGGTATATTATTAAGTAAACAGAACAGGATGTGTATTTTAGTTTATGAAAAGAAAGTATACCTCAAGTTTGACCACTGATCGATATCAGCTAGAGAACCATTGAAAACCAACAAAGAGTACTAGATACCTGTTATGACCTAGCTTGGAATTCATCGGTAGTACACATCCACTGGGATTCTAACCAAGGATATTCCATTTACAAGGTAAGCTCATAGATCATTCAATCAATTGGAACGTAACTAGCTCAATGACTAGCCCATGAATTCTAACTTCTACCCTCTTGAAACAAATTAAATCCCTATAAACTAAATCTCAAAAAATATGTTTCCTCTTTGACTGGATTATCCTAGCATTAATCAATTAAGGGATGGTCATACTTGACAGGGATAAAATGTTTTCTTAAGGTGAGACAATCTGGTCACGTGTTGATCACTATCCTAATTATACTTTCGCAACTTTTGTCAGAAACGTGAATACCCAACATCAAGTAACTGATATTTCTCATTGCAAACAACTCAGTCTTCAAGTTGTGATGAATAGTGATTTTTGGAGGATTTTAACCCCGGTGGATGCGAAGTGATGAAGAGTTCCAAACTAGGACGAGGAAAACAGTTGTCAGTATTCCCAGCTGGGTTTCCAGTAGTTCTCTAACTGATGTCAGCTCATGATGAAATCCTCCAAACAATCAAAAAACTCCCTATAAACCGGAACTTGAGAATAGTGATTTCTTTACGAGTAAGCTTCCTCAGTACAGATAGTATAAAATATAACTGGGTATAAATTTCAGTCTGCATTAGAATTCCGATGATAACTGCCTCACAAAAAATGCAAAAAGAAACTAATAGTTAGTTACAAGTTATCTGTGGCAAACAGTTTGTGATTCTTGCCCAATATATGAACTTTTTTTCTCCTCTCCGGTGCGACTTTCGTGTGATGCAGTTTCAAAGATGGATAAAAAATAAAAGTGTGGAGAATGTTGACTCTCTCTCTCTCCTTGTGTGTTGTTGAAGAACGCTTTTACAAAAAGAGCTGCTTTCTACTCAAGTGATCTCATGTTAGGTAAATATAAAGTCATGGAAATATACAAAATGCGAAAAACCCCATATCTAAACACGTTTACTTAAATATGCTGATTTCGTGGTAGAGAATATTGATGATACTTTCAACATTCCTTGGAGTTACGTCAACTTGACTTCCTAAATGTTCTTGTGATTGACGAATGCATTTTCAACGGTAAAGTTTTCAAATACTGCTTTGAAGGGATCAGATTGATTTGAAGATTGATCACGAACTAACTTCACTTACAGACGGACTGAAAACCAGGAAGGTTTGGGTAGCTGTTTCGTCCTCGTTTAGGATTCCCCACCTCAGCTGGAATTAGCTCGTAAATAATCTTGGAATCAACCGAATTCCTGCAAACCAACACCTGAAAATTAGTGTAGTGCTGAATAGTGACTGACTACGGGACGAAATTGCTTGAAGATTTGAGTGAGACGTCGTGATCACTGAGTCTACCAGGTTAGGTCTCAGAACAACTAATTGTTTATGACATTAGGTGGCAGTTGTGCTGTATATCACAAATTGACAGAAGTTAAAATTCATGGACCATTGGACTCGGTCTCAATGGCTTAATGGTCAAAAAGCTCAAAATTGTACCCTGGAGGTGCTGATTTTGATCTCTAAGGGTAGGTTCACTGGTTGTGCACTCATGCAGAGTACCGGACTTAGACGAAACTGTTGTCCAGTAGCCTTCAGTCTTGTATGTTTTCCTGAATAAATTCAGTTTGTAATCAGTATGGAAGTTAAAAAATAAAGTTGATTAAACAGGTGTAGTGCTCCATCACAGAACAGTCTTTTCAGTGTATATCTATAACACTGGGAAACTAGATTTACAAATTCGTAGAACAGTTTCAATAGGCTAATCAACACTCGCTGAGTGATTTTTCTGTTACTGAATTAAATATGACATATTATAGTAACCAGTGTGCTGAGTGAGTAAAGACATTAGAGTCCTATTTTTGCCTCATAACTGTGAAACATTTCGAAATTCGTGAAATACCAACAGCTTCCGTGCAATGTCTAACATTATTCGCAGATACAACTCGATATCAGAAAGATTGGGTCTTATCGAGTTTTCGTGTCTCCCTGTCCTCGAAGTAGTAATAATTACTTCACCGCATTACTTACTGCATTGAATTCAAATGATCAAAATCATCTACTGTTTAAGAAACTGACTGTTAACTAATAACTGATTTCAATATAGCGAAAATATTCATTTAGACATCTGAAAAACACAAAATTATTGAGCAAAGAATATCCTTTCCGATAATCTCCACTTCTGACTCTACAATTACATATATATATATGTTTATATACACAGAATATTCTAGAGTAGTAGTCAATAACAATAGTAGTGTTTTTTAAATAACATCGATTTATTAAGGCAGATCAATGGAATTCGAGTTCATTAAAAATGCTTAAATTATGACAATAATAACAATATAATAGTAAATAAAATATCAACTAAAATTAAGGAAATTTCTACGAAAAATTGAGAATCATTCGAAACTAGACGGTCAAGGTAAGAACAATGTCTGAAATAGCTTCTTTAGGACACATAAATGAGGCTTCTTAATATGGATCTCAACGCTCTCAGCAATACTTAGTAAACAAACTCTTAAGGCGAAGTTGAGATTTGTTGGTATGCGTTAAATGACTCTGAAAGCCGCCTGGTTAACATCAGTCTTGTGTTCTCTATCCACAAGATGAGATCAAATAGCGCTACGAATAGATTATGTTTGTCCTTTACTTAACCACGCAGGGTGATGTTCGGAAATTCGAACAGAAACACGCCTAATTTTACAGCCTATGTAACTGGCTCCACGGGGGCAGTTAAATCAGTAGACCAACACAGAAGAGGCAGCTTATCTTTTACTACCGAAAGCAAAATCTGGGTGGTTTTGAAGACACAGTGTAATTCAGCAGCTGGGGATGCTCCTTTTACCTCATTTCTAAGGCGCTGTGTCGTTATCTCGCTGATGTTAGGAAGCAGTTTATTGATGTATCAAGTGAACTTTTATCCCAGAGACTGATAATAATCGCTGGGAAAATATTCCGCCTATCAATCTTTGCATACTGTTTCCTACTTCAAAAAATATTGGGGCTCAAATTAGGTATATTTTAGACAATTTCGCCATGCTAATGTGTATTTTTCAATTCCCATACTCGAGTGAAAGCAGTTACATTTAGCGTACATGTGTATCTACCAATTTGCATGACTATGGGGCTAAAAATATTGAGAAACAACTAGAATTTACTATTACGAAGAAAATGGATTTATTTACGGACGATATAAACCTTATATAATTACATATGTGTCCTTGTGATTATCAGTATTATAAATGACTTATATGGAGACTAATTTCATTAGCCACTGAGCCATTGAAGTTAGATTTTTCCATCAGTCTGATTCATTGATTAAGAAAACGACACTTTCTCTCCTGATTGTTTATATTATCTATTGATCTTTTGTCTTTTTGTTGTTTCCAATAATCACTTCCTTGACTTTTTTTAAAGTCCGCTAACCACATAATTATAACAGACAAGAAGGAACACTTCACTTTTTGTGGAGATATCTCTTATCTTGAAAGAAAGCAAGACAGATAAATTGTGTTGCCCTAATGAATCGCTTTCTCGGGATAGCAAGAGAGAGAGATTCTATTAGTAAAGCATGAAATTTAAGGAATTGTTGCTTGATATGCTGTTAATAATGTTCTCGTGAAGAGACGATATTAGTAGAGCAAAAGAGAAAATTAGATCATTGTGGTCAAGTTATAAGTTGGTAGGCTTATCTCTTTTTCTAAATACAGGTGAATAATCTCTATCGAAGTAGGAGGGATTTTCAGAGATTTACACTGAAATAAACTACTTGCAGGAGTACTGAATTCCAGTTACTTTGGGAAGAAATTAAACCATACATATTTATTGTTGTTGAGACAGTCCAAAATAGTCTTGTGTTGTCATACAGTTATCCTTATAAATCAGATCCGCAGTTTGTAAATTGATTCTCAATTTTCACACATCAAGGTGATTATTTCACCATGGTTTCACTTGGAAACTGTGATTACTCAGGTGAGTAGTTTGAACTGGTTTGACTTTTTAAGCTGAGTCAGACTGGTTACACCAGTGGTAGGCTCAACCCTAATCTAAAGAAACGGCCAACTGGTGTTTAGATCAGTTACATCTCACCGAGTACCAACCACTACTAGCTGATGTGAGCAGTATCCAACTACTCATCTGAGTCAATCAGTAGTATGTAGAGTGATGATGCTGACTGAAGGAGTAACGAGGGCCTAGAATTCGAAGCACGGCCGCCCGAACTATTAGTCCAGCATCCTATCGATTGAGATAATAAGTCCGACTGTTGGCCTTAGTTGTCATTTCGCCTCAGTCTCAAAGCATAACAAATAATAACTTATCATGCGACCCTATGATATCTAAGTATTGCTCCTGGTGACTGCAGTGAAGTTATGATATAGTATACATCTAAGTGCTATGAGTTAACTAGCAAAGGTTTGACAGTTTGATATATTCATTTTACTTTAAGTCATAAACCGTTATACATTTTTTAAAGACGTAGGTAGGTGAAAGTTTAAGAGAAGTATTATAGACGAAAATACATACTAGAGTGAAACGGATTTAGATTTCTGCGTATCATTATCGGTTATCTATACATCTTGTCATTGTAGGTGAGTGTGTAAATTGTTCTATTAAAAAAACAACGACATTTACCTTTAAGACGAAGTTTAAGAAGAAACTAAAAATTAACTACTGAAATAAGTCATCTTGAAGGAGGCGAACTCATAGAACAACTTTAATATTGCTTCAAACTCTCAGAATGCGTAAACGTGAAATGCATACTGCCTGATATCAGGAATCAGAAGCCTTTCAGGGGAACCAGACAGGAGGTTTTTTTTAAATAGAAGGCTGATTTCAAACATGTATACATACCAAATAGTTCAATGTAACCTGACGATTAATGAAACTACCGATAATCTTGTTCCAGGGTTTCTGTTCAAATTTGAAGAATGTAGTTAAATACATCTGTTTCTATAATCACAGTTGTCATCAAACTCGACTTCAAAGGCGATGGTACTATGAGAATCATAAATAAAAGATTAAGCATAGCCCTATTCAGGATGTATCCTGCAGCGAAACTAATCTCTCTGCTCCGAAAACCTTCCTCAGTGATGCAGTCAAAGATCGTCAAGTACCCTTCACATGTTACCTCCAACTGCATATACAATTCAGTTGTGTCAGCGGAAGCAGTTACACTAGAGAGGGAGAAGGAAAGGCCTAGGTCAGATTCTTCAAACATGTACCAAGGAGCTTCTGGTTAAAGGAGCCAAGTAATTTAAACTCCTCAGTTACCAAACACCTGATAGAAACTGGACACGCGCTTGCATCATTCAGATTAATTAACAGACAAACCAGATCAAGTCTTCTTTTGTTTGCTGAGGCTATCGCAATGAAACGTTTGAAACCTAACCTATTTATTGGTCCAGAAGGAATCTGTCGTTGAATTCCAATTATCCTCCTGAATCATCCCTCAATCAATCATGGTCTTTTAACTTCATTAATGTATCTTTTCAACGCTTTTCCTCACCTCATTTATTCTGTTTGACTTCCATAAGAGATAATGTCTCTTGACCTGATGAGTTCTACTCATCATATTACATAGTCGGTCTTACTAAGGTGGTTTGGAGGCTTGCTGAAATCGCTGGACTACCAGAATTTCCATCCATAAGCATACTTGAACTCTTCTTCATTTCTTATTGTTACTATAATGCGACTGCATCAGATAATTACTACAAAAACTCGTCTACATACTGAGTTAGCTTTCAGAATAACAGTGTATAATTCTTGAAGGAAATGAGAAGAAAATAAACAGAATCGATTCTCTTTTCATAAGAAACAACATTATGCCCCGTGATATACTTTAAATTATTCCTTTAAATATAAGTCCTATATGAAGACGGAATATCTTGGAACTAAATGTGTTGAAACGTTTTGTACTATACGTCCGCATATTGTCCAAGATAAAGGTTTATAATTATTTTCAATATCAGTATACTGACTGACAATGGCTGTCAGTAAAATTCAGGATGTGCATTTCATTCAATTTGGAACTGTTAAACCAGATGTACTTTTATTTAGAGTGAACAGTGACATTTCCACAGAAATTTGAACCATGCACCTATAATTTCAAACGTTAAAACCTTATCCAACAGATCAATTGTTTCCCCCCAGAATTTCAGTCCCAATATAATCATTTAAAGGTGAAATGAAAATTACATTTTATCAAAAAACCAAGGGACTCACTTATCCAACTGTCCATAAACTCCCATTGTACCATCAATGTTGGCAGCTTTTGTTCCACTAGCCCAGTGTAATGTATTCATTGTTGTTCAATGGTTCAGATGGTTTTAATTAACACTATTAATATGTTAGACTACAAAATACTACTTTTAAACATAAAATTTTACGCAAACGTATCCATCTTCACCTTTTGTTTTGCACATACAAACGACTAAGTAAATTAATTCATCGCATCATGTTGTGTAAAAATCTCATTAAAAAGAGAAGAATACAAGCGTATATACAAACAATACTGCTTAGTGTTTGCAGAATTCATTTTGGTTTCATTATGAAATGAATTCATCTGATGCATAAATCCAGTTCATTGTTATTCTTTCCTGTATGAAATATGCGTCATTCTCATTTCATTAGAAATGCAAAAAGAAGAGAGAGAAAAGACCATAAAACTATCGTCTTTTTTATACATTTATCATCTTGAGTTGAGTTTTACTTTAAAAATGCTGTAAAAGTGTAATAGATCAATGCAGTATCACAGTTATCCAAATGAATTACTTCATCTTGCTTTAGTCTCTTACACAATGAGGATAATTAGATTCGTAGAAGGAAATAGTATGGTATATATGCATATATTATATATATGTATATATAAGATTATAATTTTATAACTGTTAGTGCTTTCCTCAAATGAATTCCAATAAATTATTTTAGCTGCTTTGATTATCCCTTAGTTGTGTGTGTGTGTGAGTATTTATGTACAGACGAACATATTTTAATAATCACGTATATTGTTACTCTGTATATATGTGGGCTAGACATATATATACATATATCTCCGCAGAAAATACGTTTAAGTATACTTGTGTATATGTATATGTCATATTGCATGTATAAAATAGGGAAAAATTTGTTCTTCAGGCTAATGAACCAATAAAATTGGAGATTGTAGTTTGTATTACTTTCATTGTAGGGCTGATTTATAACAAATGAGATGAAGAATACAAATTCCATGTAAGACTATTTGTATTCATATTGATGTGGTAGATGAGGTAAATAGTCTCAAATACTATCCTATTTTTTGTTAAAGTACGTCTAATCTTATAATCTTACAACATGGAAATATAGGCAGGCATATTATCGTATGACTCATAACAGTTGAGATGGATACATTTGTTTATAGATTTAAGAACAAGTGGAAGTCAGTTAGAGAAGCACTGGAAAACCTGAGAATATTGGACGGAACTTTCATCTTAGTGTTTGGACTCTTCAGCTGTACGCAATCACTAGAGTTCCTATCCAATAGCTTCAAGTTACAAGGCGAGCTCGTAGACTATTAAGCCATTGGGATCCGATCCAATGATTAGCCTATAAATTCCAACTTTTGCCAATTCGTGAAATATATGGTGCAACTGCCAGCCGATGTCATGACTTTATGGCTGTCGCTGAATACGACTTCTCGCTAGAATTCCGTGAAACTTCCTGTATTGATCCAGTTGCTAGTGAACATCAGACTGATTTTCAAGTTTTGGTTTGCAAAGTTTTGATTATATTAATGTTTATTATAAGGAGAACAGAATGAGAAGCAAGTGTGGTAGTTAACAGTTTTTCTTACTACATTTAGAGTTTTTCTGTGAGAGAATAAAAGATGTCAAATGTCGTTAACAGCATAATGGGTAAACTTTAGCGATCACTCTATCGTTTATCAGAACGACCAATAATTCCATGCAATTTCGCGGACTATATCCATCTACTTATCCAAAATTGTTTTACAGAAAATCAAAGAAGAATGCTGTCCTACTTTTACTGGTGACTTTCATCACATGGAAAGAAAAAAGGTGATTTAGTTGGCAACAATGTTTGGAGTGTTCTTCTTAAAGAGTTAATAGGTGATAGACCTTTTTCATAGCTTATCAGGTCTAATCAAGTGGTATATATATTTTTATTCCTTTAGGTTCCCAGTGGAACATTGAGCTTTAAGCTAGAGGCTAAAAGTTTCGGTGGAAGTGGTGTTTGTTTTTTACAGGATGGGATCGCTAGCCTCATGACCAACCTTCTCTCTTTACCAGTCTTATTACTGATTTACGGAGACAAGGGAGTGCATTGGCCCAGGATCAAAGTCCGGACCACATACGTGGTCGGCGAGCATTCTACCGCTGTGTCATTGGCTATATATATATATATATATTGCAGCAAACACCCAGTTTTTGTGAGAATTTGATCGAACTTTATATGCGTGAATTTCCTAACTCAAGTGGTTTACTTGACATAGTTTTTTGTGCTACATTCTACTCCCTAGAAGCATTAATAATCAGTTTGCATGAACCTAGAGGAGGTTAAGAGTACCAAACTTAAAAACTGATGAACCTTGCTTAAGTTAGAAAAAAGAGTGAAGAGTGTAGTGATAAAATGAAACATGTTAGGAGAAATGAATTCTTTGCAATAAGTTTTGAGTTTTCACATTAATTTTTTTTTTGGTTACAAAATGATGTCATCATGAGCTGACATCAGTTAGAAAACCATTGGGAAACCAGATGAGAGTACTGGAAAGCTGTTTCCCCAGTTCTAGTTTGGACCCTTCAGCAGTACGCACCCACCGCGGTTCGGACACAGGATCTTTTGGTTACAAGGCGAGCTAGCTTGTAGAACATTTAGCCTTTGGGACCCGATCCAATGGCCAATATATTTCCAACGTGAGATTTATGGATTTCACTGTGTATTTTCTATGATTCATCTTATAGTTTGTATATATCTTTTCTACTCTGAAGCTTCTAGAGTAATTGGATTGATTTTATTAGGTAAGAGCGCTAGCACCCCTCCCAGCTTGCTATCTTTTTCCGAGTCTAGAACCAGTAAGTAAAATTGATCAGGAGGAATGAAAGCTAATGGGTAATTGCGTTACCAGGTAAAAATGACTTTAGGGAACAGAGGGAAATAGTAATGTTCTGCTGGAGTCACATGTTCCACTGCGATCTTGAAAGACGAGTGAATATATGAAATAAATGTTTCACTCAACCATTTTCTTCTTGTCCAGTCATTTGAAAGGCACAACGGTTAGGACTGTCGCCGACCATGCACATGGTACGGGGTTCGACCCCCTGCCGATGCACATCTGATATCTATGGTCGGCCTGCAAAATTTAGGCTAACGATATCACATGAGAAAAATTCCATAATTATACCAAAAATACGGTGTGGAATCAAGCTATAATCCAAAAAAGTGCCTAATACTGAATTAAACATTTTCACTCCAGTCCAATGCGTCTAATGATACGAAGCAAATTTTATAAAATTTAAAAGGAGACGAATGTCAACTTTATGACAGATGCTTTTCCAAATATTTCATTGGCTAAAATGTTTACAGTTCTTGTGCTTCCTAAGGTAAAGTTAACTATTCACAAGAAAGTATATTACCTTTAAAGTTCAAACTGACACAATCTGTCTATTCAGTACTTTGTTAACTCGCCTTTGCATATTAGATATAAGAAGTTTGCGAAATATTCATTTGAAAGAACTTATTTCACTTCAGTTGATAAATGATTTTGCTCAATTTTCTTAGGGTTATGTGTCAATTATATATGTAATAGTAATAACTGACGTAATAATTGATATATCCTGTATGGTTGAGAAAAGGTGGAAGTGGAACAATGAGAAGCGTGATCATTGAACACCTAGTCGATATTGGTCACCTTATCTGTACAGCCTGTGTTTTTAAAGTCATAGACAAGGTAAAAAGTAATTTGCGCAAATTACTACTTATCCGACTCATCTGTATTGCTGAAGCTTTTGGCCATCGAAGTAGAGAAGCCAAATCGTTGTATACACACAAAGTTTATTCAATCCCTCCAACTTCCATGGTCTTAATCCCTCTATGCTAAAGTATGACAATTTCTAATCATATTTCAGCTCTGCTTATTTTTCGTTTCGTTCATTCAATTTGTATAATATTCCTTTATTACATCAATTGTTACTATTACTATTCTCACACTGAACTGTCGCCGGTATTATTTGATTCGCTGCACATGTCATTCTAAGTGAATTTTGTTTTGTAACATTCATTTCTATGGTATCAAATTAGATATGTTGCCACTTATTTTCAGCTGTCTAAGGTTCTGAAAATTATTAGTTATTAGTTAGCACTCAATCACTGTTTCGTCAAACAGAAAATACAACTATTGAAGGTTGAAAGTGAGATAGTAACTCATCGAAAAAGACATTGCAGAGTGGTCGTGCTATGTCATGAATTGGCAGAAGTTAGAATTCATGGACTGGCAATTGAATCGGATCCCAGGGGCTAAACGGTCCACGAGTTGGCTAGCCTTGTAGCCAGAAGGTCCTGTGTGGGTGGGTAGGTGCGTACTGTGAAGAGTCCTAAACTAGAACGAAGGAAACAGCTGTCCAGTACTCTCAGGTGGTTTTCCAATGGTTCTTTAACTGATGTCAGCTCATGATGAAATCCTCCAATCAATCAAATTCTATTATTCTTCAGATATTACATCTTCGAATCAGTTGTTCAAGATCCAATGTAAAGAGAAAGGGAAATACATTCAATTGAAGAAGAATCACAAATAATAAAGAAGTAGTGTCTTAGATTTCACTGCCAGTTAATATAAAAAAACATTGCAATTTTCAGATATCCTTTTACTAAATCAAAATATGTTGGTGAAGACCAATAAAATAATATAAAACAAGATGAAACAAATGAAGAAATGATGAGGCTTTTGACATATTGATGACGGAGCAAATAAAAAATTGAATCCTGAATTGGATTTTCACAAATAGCTCAGTCTGCCGCTGAGGCCCAATTTTATCCAGCTGATAAATCATAGATGAGAGAAAAAGTGCTTCTAATGAATCCAGTATTAGCCACTTCCAAATGAAGTCATCAAGTGGACTATTCATTCATGAATATAGAGTCTAATACATACAGATCAATTGATGATTTTATGGAAAAAAAGATTTTCTTCACTACAAGTTTCTTTCTTTAGTTTTCAGTGATATGTTCTGTATAATCGTTCGTAATGTAGTATTGTACATAGTTTTCTCTTTATATTGCGTAATACTGGAGGAAATGATTTACAGGACATTTAAATTATTTATTTAATAGAAACATGAATAGTTGTAGGAGCTGACATCAGTTGAAAAACCATTGGAAAAACACCTGGGAGCACTGGACAGCTGTTCCACCGTCCGAATCTGCGGTTCTTCAGTGGTACGCACCCACCGGGGTTCGAACTCAGGACCTTCCGTTTACAAGGCCAGCGAGCTACAGATCAAATTCTCCAACCAATCAAACAAAATCCCTACAAAACTAATACTCGGAAAATTCATCTGATGCTGACTAGCGACTGGCCCTATTCAGGCAGTTAGTCACCTGAATTTTAGTGGGAAGCAGTGACCAATCTGGTGCAGAAGGTTGATAGTGAGGCAATTACTCATCGAAGAAGAGATTGCGAAGTGGTCGCTCTATATCATGAATTAGCAGAAGTTAGAATTCATGGACTAGCCATTGAGTCGGGTCCCAGTGGTTTAATGGTCTACGAGCTGGCTGGCTTTTTAGCCAAAATGCCCCAAGTTCGAACCCTGGCTGGTGCGTACTTCTGAAGAGTCCCAAAATAGGACGTGAGAAGCAGCCTTCCAGTAATCCCGGGTGGCTTTTTAGTGGTTGTATAACTGATATCAGATCATCATGAAATCCTCCAACCAGTGAAACAAAATCCCTACAAAAACCAATACTTGAGAAAAATGATGGGCGACATGAATGCGAAGCTGGGACGAGACAACACAGGAAGAGAACTCACCATGGGTCGTGAGGCCCTCGGTGAAATGAACGACAATGGTGAACTCTTCTCAGACTTCTGCGCCTTCAATGATTTGGTGATTGGTGGTAGTGTGTTCAAACACAAGGATATACACAAGACGACATGGATTTCACCAGATGGAAACACCAAGAATCAAATAGACTTCATCTCAATTTCAAGAAAGTGGAGACGGAGCCTACTGGACACAAGGTCAAGGAGAGGAGCAGATGTGGGTTCAGACCACTATCTAGTAAAAGGGACTTTCAAGGTGAAACTAAAAGCCTCGAGGATAGCTGGGGATAGGCCACAATGCAAGTTCAACACTCAATTACTGAAGGACACAACCACAAAAGACACCTTCACTGCAACTGTCAGAGCAAAGCAGGAAACACTACGCGACATCACTGAAGAATCATGCGTGGAAGAACATTGGAAGTCTCTGAAGGCGATTCTCAACGAAACGTGTTCAACGGTTCTAGGAAGAAAGAAGAGACAAGACAAGGAATGGCTCTCAACGGACACTTGGAAATTAATAGAAGAGAGGAGAATGGTGAAAGAGAAAATGATTCAATGCAAGGACGGACAGGAGAAGGAGACGATGAGCTCAACTTACAAAGCATTGGACAAAGAAGTGAAGAAAAGTGCTAGGAAGGACAAAAGACGATTCTACGACAATCTAGCTACTGAAGCTGAAAAGGCAGCAGGCAAAAGGGACCTGAGGACACTATATCAGATAACCAAATCTCTATCCGGGAAGAGACCAACACAAGCGAAACCTATAAAAGACAGCCAAGGGAAGCCCATTACCAAGGAAGAAAAACAGATTAAACAATGGGCGGATCACTTCAAAGGACTCTTGAACCGACCATCACCTGCAACCCGTCCAGAAATACCAACAACAGCGCGCACACAACTGCAAGTTGACACCAATCCTCCAACGAGAGCTGAAGTCTTGAACGCAATCAAACTTCTGAAAGCTGGAAAAGCAGCCGGACCAGATGGAATACCCCCTGAAGCACTGAAAGCAGACCCAGAGACGACAGCAGACATGCTGACTCCATTATTGCAAAAGGTCTGGAAGGAGGGAAAGGTGCCTACTGACTGGAGGAAAGGTTACCTCGTGAAACTACCAAAGAAGGGCGACTTAGGACTCTGCAAGAACTGGCGAGGAATCATGCTCCTATCGACGCCAAGTAAAATCCTGAGTCGCATCATCCTGGAGAGATTAAAGGACGCACTGGAGACAGAACTCCGACCAGAACAAGCTGGATTCAGGAAAGGCAAATCATGTACTGACCAAATTGCAACTCTACGCATCATCATCGAACAAAGCATGGAATGGCAATCAAACCTCTACCTCAACTTTATAGACTTTGAGAAGGCCTTCGACAGCGTTGACCGTGAAGTAATTTGGAAATTACTCGAGTACTATGGCGTACCCCAAATATTCATCAACCTTATTCAACAGCTGTACGACAACGGCACATGTCAAGTGATCCACAACGGAAGACTCAGCGAGGCGTTTGGAGTAAACACAGGAGTCAGACAAGGGTGCTTACTATCACCAATGATATTCCTAATTGTGGTGGACTGGATTATGCGTCAGACTGTGGGAAACGAGAAGACAGGAATATCCTGGACCGACGTGAAGAACCTAGAAGACCTGGATTTGCGCGTGGATGATTTATGTTTGATGTCACACACAATCGAAGACTTACAAGCGAAAACCGACAAACTGGTCGAAGAAGCAGCCGGCGAAGACAGGACTCCAGGTAAACATAGACAAGACGGAGGTTATGAAAATAACCAACCAACAACAGCAACAACATCCAACGTCAATCACCATCAACGGGAGGGATTTGAAAGAGGTTACTTCATTCACTTATCTAGGGAGCATTGTCTCAACTACAGGAGGAACGGACGAGGATGTCAAATCGAGAATCGGGAAGGCGAGAAACACATTCATCAACCTGAAATCAATCTGGAAATCTTCGTCACTCAGCATCACCAACAAAATTCGGATTTTCAATACAAACGTAAAGTCAGTTCTTCTATACGGATCAGAAACTTGGCGGGTCACAAAGAATATTTCCAAAAGGCTGCAGACCTTTATTAACAACTGTCTTCGCTCTATACTGAAGATCAGATGGCCGGAAAGAATCACCAACAAGGAATTATGGGAACAAACAAAGCAAGAACCAATCGCCCAACAAATATGCAGGAGAAAGTGGAGATGGATCGGACACTCGCTGAGGAGACCGCTGGGTGACATCGCGCGCCAAGCCCTCGAGTGGAACCCGAAAGGGAAGCGGCGTGTGGGACGTCCAAGGGTGACATGGAGGAGATCGTGTGAAGAGGAGTTGAAAGAATATGGATTAACATGGATGCAGGCGAAAAGTATAGCAGAAGACAGAAGAAAATGGAGACGTGCAGTTGAAGCCCTATGTTCCACTAGGAACCCAAGGAAGCAATAATAATATAATAATAATGCGCAAAATGAACATACAATTGAAATTCTTTTAACAATATATCAAAGATAGAAAGAATAAAAAGGGCCATTTACTTAGTATTGTGGAGTAAGATAGTAGTGTTATGCCTTACACTTTTCTCATTTCATAAAATGTGTGCCCGACAAATAAGACACTGCGGAGATTTTATATTTAGTCATCCGAGGATGAAGTCTTCTGTGGTAGCTTCTAGTCTTTCCTCATGAGATGGAAGGAGATAGCTGTGTAAAGACAAGATGCTTAGGGTTTGATAAGAGAATATTCGTTAGTCTTCTGGATCAATTTAAGGGTATGTTGACAACAGTATGAACAGAGTGACTTGGTGGTACCTCACTAGCCCTACTTACGCCTTTTAGTGTAACATGAACCCATCAAATTACAGGCATAATTTTTCAGATGAATACTGTAAATAGTGATATATATATATATATGATTAGTATCATACTGAGAGGTATTTGACTGAGAAGCAAATCAGTCATGCAAGTCGACAGGTGTGAATGTTTTTCAGGTCATGTTCAGAGATAAATAAAAGGAGAAGAAAATGTGAGAGATTAAAATTAACATAATAATGCATTACGGTTCATAAATCAAATGGCCAGTCTGCCATTTACACAGTTTGGGAGGTAAAATTTCCCATCAGCTATCTTTCTAAACCTAATTCTTCAGATCACAGTATCCGAGCTGCTTGATACCACAAATGGTAGGTAGTTAAGGTAACAAGCACATTCTCATGAAAACCATGTACTACTACTCGTCGATTAAGATGACTTGCTGTATACCACTTATATCAACAAGCAGTACTTGTCAGTCACTGAAATAAACAATTAGTTATCAGACACAGAGCTTAATCATATCAACAATTGTAAACTGAATAATATTAGTTATCATAAGGAAAATGGCTTAAAATAATGGTACTGACATAGGATAATATTAAATGAGTCATGAATAATAAAAGTGATAATAAGAAGAGAGAATAAAGGAACGTTAGTACGTCGGTGGTGTCGCGGTTAGGACGCTCGCCGACCATGCATATGGTCCGGGGTTCGATCCCCGGCCGACGCACACCTTTACCTCTCTAAGCCAGATATAATTCTGGTAAAGAGCAAAGGTTGGGCATGAGGCTAGCAACCCCATCCTGTAAAATAAACTCTACTACAGAAACTTCAAGCTACTAGCTCGAAGTCCTATGTTCCACTGGGGAACGTGAAGGAAAAATTATTTATTTATTATAAAGGAACTGGTAACAATAACGGTTAATAAGTAAGATGTATTAATTGGAAGATTTCATTATGTGTTGACATCATTTAGAGAACCAAAGGAAAGCCTGGGAGTATTGTTATTATTGTTTCCTCCATTCTGGTTTAGAACTCTTCACAGTACGCACCCACCGAAAAGGTTCGGACACAGAACCTTCTGGTTACAAGGCTGGCCAGCTCGTAGACCATTAAACCACTGGGACCTGATCCGATAGTCCATGATTTACAACTTCTGTCGATTTATGATAAGATATATTACCACAGTAGATACACGAGACCAGGCTTGTAAACTCTAATTACGCCAGCCTCTTCCTGTTTGTCTGTCCGCTGACAGCAGTGAATGATTTGACAGAGTCAATATCATGTCCATGGTCAATAAGATGCTTTGTTACTGAAGGTTTTAGTATTTTGACTTCAGCTGCTTTCATCCTCTTGGGCAAATAAATTCTCCATCGTGAAAGCAGACAGCTACCTTTTCCTACGAACTGTGTGTTTGCTTCCACAAACAAAATGAAACTGACACGCGCAATCTGAAGTGTCCAGAATTAGCGATGGGTCTTTCCCAGATTTCTGAACAACCCAATTGGTGATGTTAAGCAGCACGAGTTTTGAAGTATAATAAGTTCTCTTGATAATTTTATCAAGTCTTCGCCCGACTACTTTATTTAGACGGTCTCCTTTAGATGGCAAGCTAAGATATATAGCTTTCTTTGAAACTGCTAGGATTGTTGTATTAGAGGTTATTTGTCTAGAATATTTATGGATAAATCTCCCAGGATATCCATTCTTAGACAAAATATAATTGAAAGTTTTTTCACTTCATATTTGGCACTACTGTGAAAACAGATTTTCTTTGCTCTAATGAATAATTTTCTATCTAGTTTCTTTTTATGCTTAACGGAAACAAAGCCTTTAAAATATAAGTGCTGTCCCTTCCACGAAGACTTTCTAAATATAGATCTTGATGTTGCGCTATCAATCCTTTCTCATCATTTATCTATCAGTCGTACATCTCTCAAAGTGATATATGTATATATATATATATATATATATATATATATATATATAAATCAATGTTTATGGAGTATTCAAAACGAGGGTTCTGCCAAAATCTGAACAATTCAATAAATCCTACTTTATTAACGTTAGTTGCTCCTATAACGGCTTGGTAATGGTTATGTGGACCTAATTTTTCTACAGCATTACACTGCAGCGCTGTCTGTATTCCACTTCATTAACACTTATGATCTTGAAACCTTATTCTTCGTTGAATGTTTTAACTTGTCAATGTAATTAGTGTCTCTCAAGGCCATTTAGAGCATATTTATACACAATCGCTGTTAACCTTTTTGACTAATGATTTGCAGCAGTAAAAACTCTCTACGTCAATAGTCAGTCTTATAATGTGTCGCAGGTTTAGTGTCATCGTATAGTGTCTTTCTTGTTGCTAATATTGACTAGAACAGTAGGCTCGTAAACTGATTATGCATGAAGTTTGTTAGCTCAACTACCAAGTGTATTAACGGTCATATCAGTAATTATTATGTATCATTTAAATAAGATGTGATAATATAAACCAAAGCCATATCCATAACCTACCATTTTAGTTCCCATGAGTTCTGAAAATGTTTTTATACTGATGTCATTAACTTTTCACATCAATGTTGGATTCGAACGGTAGGTGTTTCATTCTGTTTTGTCACTGTGTTCCTGTTAAAAATTATCTGAAGAAAGAGCTTAATTACATTTCTAAATTTTACTGAGTTACATGTACATTTTAAGCAAATCAGTCTCGGTGGAAAGCTAATTCAATGAATCTAAAATATTCTTTACACACTTATGATTGATACAAGTAGACAGCAAGACTAAACAATGAACATTTCTGTCAAATAAATTCAGTCTACATTCATCTGAAGAATGTGTACTTTTTGACAATCATAATCAATTAAAGAGAATACAGAATTTTCTGAGATTTGTATTATCTGAGAATGCTGATGAATAGATTGAACTGTTGGTAGTTGTCAATGTAACTAACTAGTTACAATATTTAGTTCTGAACTTCAGGTAAACAGAATACCTAATAGCTTTGCACTGAAATCTCTGTTAGATAAGAGGTAACTGAAGGGTAAACTTAACGGAATCTGTATTGCCTAGTTATCCGTAAGAATTTAAGTAGCTTTCGAGTTGGATTTCCCTTCAGAAATTGATTGAATTTGGCAGACGTATAAAAAGATTATTCCTGTCTACCTTAAATCATTTCTGTCACGCAAATTATGCTGGCTTATTTTGTTACAAGTGCACTACGAAATTTCTTAGTATAAAGGCAACGGTATGATTAAAAAGTGACTTGGAAAACCTTTGTGTGTGTGTGTATATACATGTCCAATCGATGATTTCCTAAGATACAGATGAAACGAATCTTATCTATCTATGTGATGATCCACCTCAAATTTGAAATCTAGGCTCTACGACTTCTTCCATTTTCGAATCAGACAGTCTTTAGAATAAATAACTAGTTTCATTTGATGAGTAAACAGGTGACAGTGCAAACATAAAAAATAGTACACTTTGTGACTGATTTACAAACTGTTATTTGTTAGTAGACATAGCCACTGACTGGTAACTGTTCCACTTCTGCTGAGATTAAATAGGTATCATCAAGTAGAATTTTATCTGCTAGTCTGATATATATTGATATATATTTATCAGCTTCAACCAGCTGATTTCAGGTTAGCTGCCTGGCTAACCAGATCATACTACAGCAGTGGTATGGAGAGGCTGAGCACTCCAAGGTCACTTGTGCATAGTGTGGTTGGTAGATTTTACTTTGCGTAAACGTTGTGGATAATACGTAGTACACTTTACTGTGGGGGGCTTTGAAACAATAATAATAAAAATCACATGAACATTACATTTTTCAGCTTAAGAGGACAAGTTAACATGTGTACATATTTTACAGATGTGATATGCATGTGGATTCTTGTAACAAAAAGAATATTATTGAGTAACTTAATAAAAGATGTATAAAGTTTGAAATTTAATCTTTTTCAGTTGATTGTAACGGACGGATAGGAGAGGCAGATGTGTACTATCTGCATTTTTCAGAAGACAAACTGTGAAAGATAAATCAGAAGTTCTATTATTATTCAAGTCTGTCATCGAATATATGGTCTAATATCACCAGTTCTACTACTGTTTCCTCCCTTGCTCACATATCAATTGTGGTTAAGATAAGAAATTTTTCACCTGAGGTAAGATTAATCCACCTGATATGTATACATCTTTAGATATTTCTCACTGCGGCCGAAGGTTGTCGAAGGGATACAATCTCGATCTTTGCATGGTAAGATCATAACCAGTTTCTTCTGAAGGACTGGGTGGTGCTGAAAGCTGTAAAGACGGGTCCAGTGTCACTATCATCTGAGGGAAACTGATCCATATTTTGTGGATAAAGTGATTAGTGGACTTTAATTTGACTATGATGTAGCCATTTTTTCGCTGAATTGTTATAAACCCTTTTTATTGTGAATATTTACTGTTTGACTGTTGTTCTTTTGTAAAAAAAATGCATGTATGTCGACTACCTGTATCTCCCTTACTTATCATTTCGAAAACATTGCATAGTTAACGAAATTCATAGGCAACGTAGTAATACTTGTGTGAAATGCGTCATAGTCGTAAACCGTTATTATCTCTTTAGAGCGTCGTCAAGCCTTGCATGAAATGTTTCCGATACATTTAATCTGATTGCTCATAGCATAAGTATGCATTAGTGTTAAGACGAAAAGAGCATCGAACATGTGTTTGCATTGTAATAACGAAGTATAGTAACCCTTTGATAAAATACTGCCAAAGTTGTAGACCGTTATTAGTCCTTATGTGCGTGCAACATTTCAGTTACATTCAGTCCGACTGCTTAAAAGATTACCTTTCATCAGGGCTACCGAAAAACTATACGTTGAGCTTGTGTTTGCTATGCAATTACTACATATACATATTAACAAATGTAGGACGACTACGTACATAGAAAATAACGTATTATTATTATGATTGTATCCTTTAGTTCCTAGAGGAACATAGGGCTTCAGCTGAGCACCTCCATGGCCTTCGGTTTTCTGACAACTTTTTCACCCTGCTCCAGGTCTGTCCACATGCTTTCATCTCTTCCTCGCATGACCTCCTCCAAGTCACCCTTGGACGACCAACTCGCCGCCTCCCTTTAGGGTTCCACTCGAGGGCTTGCCTAGTGATGTCACTTGATGGTTTTCTCAGCGTATGGCCAATCCATCTCCATTTCTTTCTGCCTATTTGTTTCACAATCGGTTCCTGATTGGTTCCCTCCGAAAAATCCCTGTGGCTGATCTTTTCTGGCCATCTGATCTTCAGTATTGAGCGAAGACAACTGTCAATGAAGGTCTGTAGCTTGTTTGAGATGCTCTTTATGACGCGCAGTGCAAGTCTCTGATCCGTATAGTGAGTAGCACTGACTGACTTCACATTGGAGTTGAAAATCCGGATCTTATTTTTGATGCTGAGTGCTGTTGACTTCCACACAGACATGAGAGTAACGAGGGCTTGTGTTGCTTTTCCGATTCTGGCTTTGATATCCTCGTCAGGTCTATCCACATGTAGTTGGAACGATGCTTCTCAGGTAGGTAAAGGAGGCTGTTTCTTTCAGGTTCCTCCCATTTATGCCGGCTGATTGTTGTCTGTTGTTGTTGCTGCTGTTGATGTTGGCTAGGAATCTTCATCACCTCTGTTTTATCTATGTTCACTTGAAGTCCTATCTTTGATGCTTTTTCTGCCAACTTGTTGCTTTTCACTTGCATATCTTCCACTTTATGGGAAATCAGACATATATCATCAGCGAAATCCAGATCCTCCAAGTCTTTTGTGTCAGTCCATTTTATACCTGTTCCCTCGTTGGTTGCCGTTGTCTGTCGCATTATCCAATCAATTACAATCAGGAAGATCATTGGTGATAGTAGACAGCCTTGCCTCACTCCCGTCCTCACTTCGAAGGCTTCCGTAAGTTTCCCGTTGTGGATTACTTGGCATGCAGCATTGTCGTATAACTGTTGGATGAGATGTATAATTGTCGATGGGACCCCGTAGTAGCGAAGTAGTTGCCAAATGACCTCTCGATCGACGCTGTCGAAGGCCTTTTCAAAGTCGATGAAGTTGAGATATAGAGGTGACTGCCATTCCAAGCTTTGTTCAATGATGATCCGTATAGTGGTGATTTGATCAACACATGACTTGTTTCTCCTGAATCCGGCCTGTTCCGGACGAAGTTTTTCATCTAGGGCTTGTTTGATTCTCTCCAGGATGATGCGACTTAGTATCTTGCTTGGAATGGACAGAAGCATAATTCCACGCCAGTTTTTACATTGACTTAAGTCTCCTTTCTTTGGAAGTTTGAATAGGTAACTGTTCTTCCAATCCTCGGGTACTTTGCTCTCTTTCCACACCTTCTCCAGCAGTGGTGTCATCAAGTCCGCTGTTGTCTCTGGGTCTATTTTCAAAGCTTCTGCTTGGATTCCATCTGGTCCTGGTGTTTTCCCAGCTTTAAGCATCTTGATTGCATTCAGGACTTCTGATTTCGTCGGGGGGTCAGTGTTCGCTGGTAGTTCTGCTTCCGTTGTTGGTATTGTTGGGCGCATAGAAAATAACGTATTATAGATATATCCTACTAAAGATAATTATCTTAGTATTCTTATGCTGCGCAAATTATCACTCTTACGAAGTAAATCATTACGCATTCCAAAAACAGCTATATCAATATTCCTTCGATATGCAAAAAGAAATAGTAGTACAACAGTCCTGTTAAAACTTTTAAGAAATATTTATTTCAATAAATAATTGCATAATATCGTAAAGATTCCAACGTTAACTTGCAAACCCTTCAATTGCACTTGTTATCTTACGAAAAAAACAACTCATACTCCATAATAGCTGCAAAATCTTGTGACTGTTACCAAGTTTTCATAACTCAGATTTGAAACACCATTTCAGCATTTAGCAAAATATCCTTCATTTACTTAATTTATCTCGTTTTTGTTACAATAATTAACAATTTACAGAGAATTTTGACATTTATTATGCACAGGAACAACGAAATTCTATGACAGATATATGTTCACTCAGAATGCTGGAAACGTCTACTACCCACCACTGTTCTAAGTTATTTCGTTTATATATGGCAACTACAATGCATTTCAGTCGAAGAAACGCCTGAAAACAACGTGAAACAATCAAAACACAACATCACCATAACACATAATTTCACCTGGTGTGTGCCGCTATCCATTGCCTCACAGCACACGTCAAGTGCACAATTTCCGAAATGTTTAGCAGTTTGCTATATGCAGTTCAAGTAGTGAAATTTTACGACATTTCCCCGTGAAACCAAGTGTTCAGATTACAACATGTGATTAGCTTAAAGCCATGAATAATACTCAAGACAGCAAACATATTTTGGATAGAATATATATACTACTGATTGATATGAGTAGTGTAGATCCACACATCTCAATCAATCAGTAGTATGTTGTTTTGGCATAATTGTATTGTTGATATAAAGATAACACTTGGGCACTGTGGCTGAGTATAATTCCATTAGGGAGAAAATGTTTAGTTTGCTAAAGTCTCACAGTGTGTTATACAGTAATGTTTACTGATGAACGCGTTTAGAGCACGATTTATCGATCCTCATGATCATATGAAGGTATTCACTCACGCAACTTTCTGACTTCGTTTATAAAATCCAGTAAAACTAATTAGACATTTAGACAAACTCAATATATAGACATACATAAAACAGAAAGGAAGATAAGGTACATTCGGAAATAATATTAGTGTTATCAATAAAGTATAACTCTATGGGAAATAAGACGAGTGTTGTTAATCAATAAGCTGGGAAATGAGATGTATTTATAGCAAAATTATTAACTAACTAAAATGTTATAGTGTGAATTGAATTGCATTTTAACATTATTTGTTATCCTCGATTTGACTGGAAATAAATAATAACTTCTATATCTCTGGTATTTGTGTTGAATCTCTTCTATGCATGTGTTGGGTGTAGACTGCAAAGATATGGTGAAGATATGTGGATGACATTTTCACAGTGTTAAAAACAGAACATATCTGTAGCATCTTGATACATATAAACTCACTATTGGAGGGTATAAAATTAACATTTGAATCAGAAAATGAACAAGGCGAACTAGCTATCATTTTAGGTTGTAAAATAAGACGAATAGAAGAAGGTAAACTGCACACCAGCGTTTATGAAAAGCCAACGCATTCTGCCAACAGATATTTAGACTATTTTTAATTCATTTCATCGGTTGGCTGTAAAGGCTGGCTTAGTTGTGTCTGACAAACCGAGCAATATCAGTGCGTAGTACAACAAAAAACCTAAATGATGAAATGAAACAGATGGAAGAAGAGTCGGTATTAAACAACTATCCCATAAAATTCATTAGGAAGATTGAAAAAAGCCAAAAGAGAAAGAAAAATATTTGTGAAACTAGTAATAATAATATAAATAACACAGAATATAAGGCACCTACAGTTCTACCATATAAGGAGGGGACATCTGAGACCCTTCTTACGTAGGATTCTTAATAAAGGAGGAATTAGGGTTGCATTCAGAGCAACAAAGTCACTCAAATAGGACAAGCTCTGTGGGCTAAAGAACCATTGTGACTCGTTAGACACAATTATATAATTAGTAAAATACCTTACAATGACTGTGAGTTAAGTCAGCTGCATAGATCAAACTAGCAGATCAGGAATAGTGAGATCACCAGAACATAAGAATTTAGCTAAGGTTATAATGACTGACTCCACAAAGATAAGTAATTTAGAAAAAACTCAGCAATTGAACTGTATACATTAACACACAACCACACAATAGGATGAGACGTAGTTGAAATTCTAAACAGTTACATATTTAGGTGAGGATAAGACTGATTACTGCATCCCAGTTCGTCGAGTCTTCCTACACCCAACACATGTAACAGAAATGACTCAACGCAAATACCAGAGATATGGAACAAAGTTGTGTGAGTGAGTACCTTGAGATGATTATGAGCGATATATTGTGCTTGAAACGAGTTCATCAGTGAATATTACTATATAACACTGTGTGAGCCTATCAAAATAAAAATTTCATCCATATTAATAGAACTGTGTTTTGTGAGTTTAACTGTGACATGCACATGGTCCGGGGTTCAATCCCCTGCCGACGCACACCTTTACGTCACTGAACCAGAAATAAGGCTGGTAAAGAGGAAAGGTTGGGCACGAGGCTAGCAACCCTACCCTGTAAGAAATCATCACCACTGCTACAGAAACTTCAAGCCACTAGCTTGAAGCCCTGTGTTCCACGAGGGAACACAGGGAACTCAATTAAACCAAAGTAATAATCACAGTAAGTGCTAAATCGTTAATTCAGATGAATTTTAAGGTTTTCTTCTTTCAGTCGTATCGTCATCACTCAAGTAACTATGGTCAGTATTGCAAAGATAATTTACACACGGAATTTGAAACCTCAGCTATCATATTCTTCTAAAAGAAGGACAGATCTAGGTGAGCATATTAATTAAAAAGTATTTCAGCTTTATTTTTCTTTCATTCACTCAAAAAAAGCGAACGAGAAGAACGTTATAATTCTAGGAGAGAGAGAGAGAGAAAGAGAAACCATAAGGTAGGTAGTATTAAATGCGGTCATGAAAACAAACAAACCAACAATCAAGTAAACAAACAAAAAATAATGAAACTTACGGTCATTTGAAATTCTCTCTTCATTAACCTTTATCATTTTAATAGGTGTATATGTTGTTGTTGTGTTTGTTTGGTTTGGTTTTCCTTCTCCACACACATATTCAGTTATTTTCTCAGGTGAAGGTCAGAATAAAAAATGAAATCATTCAATTTACTCTATGAATTATTACTTAACCGCTGGTTAAATAAGACAAATAGAGTTGAAAGAAATAGCGGTCTACTGATTTCATCGATGTAGTTGACTCAACTCACAATTATTGCAAGGTATTTTTTTTCGTCTAATTAAGTCAACAAGGTGACTAAACCTACACAGCTTACCCTATCTGAGTGAGTTAGTAGGTTTGAATGCCACCTGAGACCTCCTTTATTAGGAATCCTACATGGGGTCTCAGATGTCCCCTCATCATATGGTAAAACTGTAGATGCCTTATATTCTTCCTTACTTATGTTATCATTATTAATTTCACTATTGCTTTTATATTGTGTCTACAGTTTTCACCGCATAAGTACGGGACAACTGAGAACGCACGCAGGATTCTCAATAAAGCAGGATTTAGGGTGGCATTCAAACGTGCGAACTTACTCAAGGACAAGTCCTATAGGTGAAAGAATCCTATTGATCCAGTTAGACAAAATACTTTGCAAAGACTTTGAGGCCAACTACATGCGTCAAACTAGTAGGTGAAGGGTTAGTTGTGAGACCTGGCCACTCAGAGTGGAAGACATGAAAAGACTAGCTGTCTTTGATCATAGGTGCCTGCGTCTATTTCCCGTGTAAAGTGGCATAATATGGTGAGCGACATTGAGGTTAGGCGTCGAGTTCTAGGTAAACAGGGGAAATCAATTGACGAAGTCGTGAAGTTACAAAGACTGAGATGGTTAGGACATGTGTTACGTATGCCAAGCCATCGCCTCCCTCGACGAGCAATGTTAGCGGATATAGGGTCAGGCTGGAAAAAGCTAGCGCGGTCAAGCAAAAACTTGGCACCAGTCAATGAAATCCACAACAGTTGGTCTAAGCCACGTAGGAAGGTGTAGACTTCCAGGCTGGGGTCTCGGGACGGTAAAAATCTATGGTTGGAAACAATTGGTGACATGGCTCAAAATCGTTCTCAGTGGCGCAGATGCATCCACTCCTTGTGACTTATGATCTCCAATGAAACTGTTTTGTTTTTCTTTATTACTCCTTTGTCTCACACCTCTGCTCACTGTTTCTATTATGCTTTTCTTGTACTTTCTTCTCTTGCTTCGCGTGCTTCACGGAGTGTGGCGACTTGAACTTCCGCACATTTGTCCAAAGTTCTATGTCGAAAACAGACAGACAGAGAGACAGAAGGTTAGTCAGATTGTCGAAATATAAGTATTTCGCTAAGGTCACAATGATTGACCCCGTGAAGATAAGTAACTTAGGAGAGAGCTAAGCAATTGCACTGCATACATAAACACACAACCATACAATATGGTGAGACAGAGTTGAAATTCTAAAAGTAATATAGGTAGTTGGAGACAGAGGTTTATTACTGAATCTTTGTTCATCGAATCTACACCGAACACGTGTAGACGTTGGAGATATTATTACAAATCAAATCAGAGGATAACAAATAATGTTAAAATTTTAATTCAGTTCACTTGATAACACTTTAACAAGTTGTTTATTTCATTTTATTGAGAAAACATCTTATCCTGCTCTCTCTCCTGCCAACTTATTGACTAAAAACACTCATCTTATTTCCCATAGTGTTATGTTTTATAGATAACACTAGTATTATTTCACGCATGTCTGTTGGAATTTATATTGACTTCTATTTATTCATTCATACAACTCATTAATTTTTTATTCATGTATTTAAATGAATTCAGAAATTTGTGTGAGTGAGTACCTTAGTATGATTATGAGCAATATATTGTGCTCGGAACACGTTCATTAGTAAATATTACTATGTGACTTTAACAAAATAAATTTTATTCAATTGTTTTACTCCATGAATTATTATTTGTTGATGTTAAGCAATCACCTGGAAGGCTTACTTGATCTGGGTTTCGGGCTAGTTGGCACTCATCAATCAGCAGGCGGTATCTGAAATCCTGAATGGGAATCATGTCCTTCCTGAGATTCGAACCCGCGTCACCCAGTGCTACAGTCAGACACGTTACTACTAAGCTATTTAGGCTCAGGATTGACCTCCATCCATCTAACACCAACAGTTCAAAGTGCACTGTGATTATGAGCTACCTATAATGGTGGCGACATTGCAAACCTGACTGATAGAATTCACTCTCCATCAAAGAAAGGACTTGATACATCCCACTAGTTACTGGTGTGCAATGAAAGAGACAGCAGTAACAATAAGTGCTTAAGGCTGCCGAACAGATGTTTATTATATAAACACATAGTTATTATTGACCTGATTTTCTGTAACTTAATGATTATTTATTTCTAGACGCTTGGAATGATAGTTACTTGCTTGAAATTTCAGCTGTAACCCTCTATTTATCACTTGAATTCTATTCAAATTCTTCTGAAGAATATTAATAATAAGTAGAGAAAGAAACTGTGCATTTTTGACTCAACTGTTAGCCACCAGCTATCGAACCCATCACTGATTTGGTTGATCAAAAAAGATTGTTTCACCGTATGCATAATGAATTGCATTATTCTCAGTTCGAGTAATATGAGTTATAAAATTGTCTGGTTAAACATCTTTGAAGTTGGGTGCGTACTGCTGAAGAGTATCAAACGAGGACAAAGAAGTTGTCAAGTACTCCCAGGTTTTCCTTTGGTTCTGTAACCAATGTCAGCTCATGATGAAATCCTGTAATCAATAAAGCGAATCCCTACAAACCAATACTTGAATTTAATTATTTATTATTTCTTTGGGTTCCAATTAGAACATAGAGATTCAGCAACACATCTCCACTTTCGCCCTATTTTCCCACGTTCTCTTCATCTGGCTCCACGATTGACCATAATATCTCATCTCCGCCTCCTCGACACGCGATCTCCTTCATGTCACCCTCGCACCGACGACCCATTCGTCACTTGCCATTCCAATTTGACTCAAGCGATGGATCGCAGTGTTCATGATATCATTCGACACCCTCCTCAACATATACCCACTATTATTAGCCAATCATATCACATCAACATTAGGGCACTGTAGAAGTATCCTTTCCAGAAGACTAAATGTCAGCACAGGCCAATATAGTTAACTAACGAGAAATCCAGATTAATACTACCGTTTCGACCATTCAAATTCGTGGTTTACTTTACGTAGAAAAACGAAAACTGTAACAACAAGTGATTTTGAAACCTTGAAGAAAAAAGATTTGAAGTTAACAATATTATTATTTTTCCACTGAATATTGGAAAGGTAATCATTGCATCCCTTTAAATGACACTTAACAAGTGAATGCCACTCGTCAAAAGTTTATAAATATTCAAACCGTCAGTAGATAATTGATTGCTTAAATGGTTGAAAAATTAAGCCTTGCTACGAAATTACTTCGTTTCATTATTGCACAAACATATACTTGACATAGTGTTTCCTTTATACTCTGAGTATTATTCCCTTGACATATGAGTGTAATAAAGAGCTTCACCAGAACATATCTACTTTGTCTTATTCTGTACAGTCCATTTCAGCTGGCTCCAGGATTCCCCATAGGCTTTTTCATTACCTCCTCATACGATCTCTGCAATTTCACCATTGAAAACACCCCAAACTTGCTATTTGCTACTAGGGTTCCACTAGAGAGCCAGCCTGCCGCGTGATATCACCAAACAGTGTCTGGCCATCTACATTTTCTTTCGAATATTTGGTTGTTAGTTCCCATAGTTTTTCGTTGCTAATTCTTTCTAGCTATTCGAACTGAAATATGGAGCGAAGGCAGCTGTTGATGAAAGTCTACAGCTGGTTATTCACAATGCTTTTTGTTACGTGTGAGTCAAGTTTTTGACTCATATAAAAGAAATTATTTAAAACTGGATGAAATCCGAATTTTGTCGTCTATGCTGAGTGCATCAAGTTTCCGAAATAATTACACAGTGTTATATGTCCTTTCCTGTCTTTCCGATCATTGCTGGCTTTGACATTTTTATCGTTAGCGCATGTACGTAAAACGATGCTGCCTGGATAGGTCAAGGAAATGACGTCTTTCATATTTCTTCCGCTGGTAGTGATTAGTGTGTATTGTTGTTGGTTGGTTAGCTTTGTCACCTCCGCCTTCTCTATGTCCGCTTGAATTTCTATCTTCCCTGCTTCTTCTACCAACCACTTCAGTTAGGAATATCATCAGTGACAGTAGGCAGCCTTCTCTTACCTAATCAAGGGACAGCGAACTGACAACTAATTAGTTGAGTGATGAATAACCATCTAGACGTAGTGGATGAGGAACACGAGAAAGAGAGATTGAAAGTCAGCCGCAAAATAAAACCACATAGAACTTCTTTTACAGTTATTTAGGAAAAGAAGAGGCAGGAAAAAATTTGTACTGGGGTCATAGTAGTTGAGTAGGCTGGATACAGAGATTTTGAATACAAAGCTCAGGTTCTTGCTTGTGGAATCGAAGACTTCGACTGCATGAAGATGTAAGCGGAATCTTTTCTAATGACTTGGTCGTACTTTGTTTATGATTCTGAAAGAAATTTCTTCTGATGCCACATGACCAGAAGTAAAAATATGCTCCCAAACTGAGCTGTTGGCTACTCCACTTTCTCCTTTTGATAACCATTCTGATTAGTGTTCATGATGGTGAGGCTCATGTATTTAGCTCCACAGTGAGTCCATAAATGCACACTGAAGTTTGTGACAGCGCAATCCTATCTCTGACTTATAGTGAATAAGAGCATGCGTGGAGACAGTAAGATTCAAAGATGTAGGCAACAACCCTCTTCAAGTAGCTCTTGTAAGGTGGCTTCAGAGAATCTAACTAATTGTATCTCCTTTGAATTTGGGATTTCCAGTCAGTTGTTCCATTCGCACCAGCCTTTATCTTTAGTTGTTTATTGATGAAGGGATCAAATATTCATTTTTGTTTAGACTGTTCCTAAAGGATCTCAATTTCTCACTCAATTTATCTTCAGTACATGTAAGCTAGAATCGCATCACATGAGAGGCAATGAGATTTCTTTTCTCTACTTATTGGAATGAAACCCTGAGAGTCTTTCAATTGTCCATTTATTTCGATTACCAGTAGATTGACCATTGTAGGCTTCCATCTGATCGTCTTGTTAGCTAGATGCCTAGGTGTTTACACCAGAGATATCATCCATATAGTGCTTGTAAACTTTGAAAGGTTTGATTGTTGGTTTAGGGATATTTGACTTAAATTACATACGCAGGAAGACGACAACCTGATTTGATAGACAAAATACAATTGCTGGGTAAAACGTCTGCTTTTTACACAGTAAATATCCCATGTGTCACTCAACAAATCATTGTCCTGCACATAGAGGGAGTTATTTTTGTATTTATCACAGGATCAACCAATATATGTATTCAAAAACAAAACAATCGGAAAGGTGTAAAATTCTTCCAAAAGAATAAACCATTTCTTCACATCTAACATACATGAATAATTATTCAGGTGTTGGTTTGTGGGGACTTGATTGATTGATTACAGAGATTCCTCATGACCCAATGGGTGCGTACTGTGAAGATTCCCACATGAGGATGAAACAGCTGTTCGTTACTTTCAGGTTTTCCAATGGTTCTCTAACCGATGTCAGCTCATGATGAAATCCTGTATACATGATTATGTTTGCCTACTGTTACTTACAAGGCGAGAAAAACGATACACGAAGGTTATCACAGTAAGCCGGTTAAGGTTGTTTTTGTTTGGCTTTTGTTGTTGTTGTTGTTGATAATTTTGTGCCCAAATTAGAAAACAAAAAGATATTTATCAGCAATTCATATGTTTTGTAAATATTTGAGATTCAGATCTTACAAGTTATATGACATGTCAAAATCCTAGTAGTCTTCAGATTATCATAAACAGATGGTTAAAGAAGGAAAAAAGTGTAAACAAAAATTGAGATATTGTTATGACACAAAAAGTGGTGATCACAAGTTATTGAAATGACTGCGCTATCTGAAGAAAGGCGAACAATAACAATAATAATAATAGTTCTATACTTAGCTTTTCTATTTCTCAGCCTTTAATGGTTGAAGAACAGAACTTGGTATTTAAGCGTCAGTTTGAGGGAATTGATTGGTTACAGGGTTTCACCATAAACTGACATTGGTTAGAGAGCCATTGGAAAACCTAGAAGTACTAGGAGAACTTGCATCCAAGTTATATTCCCACATCAATGAAATCGATGGTCTTCTTACTGTGAGGTTGGTCTGTGAACTCACAGGACTTTGTCAAACAGAGGTAGGATTCACACATCAACAGTCAATGTTTAAAAAATTATATCATTTACAAATACCTAAACATAGGTCCTTCAGTTAAGACAAGTAAAATTGCTTCCATATTAGGTTCTTTATTGGATGTATCACACAGTGAAGAAACAGTATTATTTACTGGATGACGTTTCGAACACAATTTATTACTGTTGTTGTTGTTGTTGTCACACGACCTTGAAACTTGAGTTTTATAGTTTTCTTTGTTTTCTCCTATTTATCGTCGTAAGGTAAGTAGAATTTTCCAGATATCAGGAACAGGTGATGAATCATTCCTATTACACGTGTTGATTTGCAGTTGATTCGATAAACAAAGCTTCTGTTAGCAATCTCTCCCTCCACCCTGTGATATTAGATTTTAAAATTGTCATCCTCTCCCATCATATTGTATGGTTGTGTGTAACTGCATGTAGTGTAGTGATATAGGTGAACTGTTCTCTAGATTTCTTATCTTATTTGGGTCAACCAGTCTAGATTTTGCTAGGTTTTTATGTTCGGCTAGTCTCACTGACTGCCCCTGTTCTGCTAGTTTGACCTATGTATTTGACCTCACAATCATTGGAGGGTATTAGATAAACTAAATTGTTTTATTTTAAAGGCTCCACAGGATTGATCCTTTAACCGACAAAGCTTATTTCTAATTGAGTTTGAAGGTGGTTTGAATTCCAGCCACTTTTATTCCTGCCTTGTTAAAAATTCTGTGTAAGGTTTCCGAGGTTCCTTCCTTGTATGGAATTACTACTGATGATTTAGATTCCTTATTGTTGGTATCGTCATTGATATTATTATCACTATTATTATTATCATTATTATTGTTATCATTATTATTGTTATCATTATTATTATCACTATCACTACTATCATTATATATTTTATTTTTTACATTTCCTTACATTTTTACTGACTAATTTATCCGGATAATTATTCAGTTTCAAGGCTTCTTTTATGTGTATTACCTCTTGTCTTGGATTTTCCTTGCTACTGCTTAGTTTTTGTGCTCTGTCGCTTAAACATTTCACCAATCCTATTTTTACTGACACAGGATGGGATGATCGAGAGTCCAAATATCTGTCTGAATGTGTGAGTTTTCTGTAAACACTAGTCTTTAGCTTCCCATCTTCTTTCCTTTTTACGTTGCAATCTAACATTGGAAGTTCCCCTTCCTGACTTTCCAAATCATAAGTGAATTGAATTGCCTCTACCTTCGAGTTGATGTGTTCGAAAAACATGCTCAGTGACACAAGATGGGATTTGTTTATTGTTGATTCACTTAATGACAATATCTCTAATATTACATCCTATCTGAAATTCTGTTTTGAAATCTGTTGTCCAAAAGAAACACTATTCGTCAAATTTGACCGTTTCTCCTCGCCTCAACTTAAAAAGCTTCGTAGAGAGAAGGAAAAACTATATAAAATCAAAGATAAAATTGGTGTAAAAAGAACTAACTTCTTAATTAAGTCTGAAATGCAGAGGTTGAATGTAATATATAACCAGAAATTCATATCCTGCAAAAATCCTTCTAATATGTAGAAACTATTTAAGGAAATCACTGGTGGTAAGCAGATAAACAATATTCCATATTCTTTTGATGTATGTACTCTTAACAAATCTTTTATTTACTCTCCCTCAAGTGCCATGCTTCCCAGCATCACTTGTGTTAATAATAGCCCCTTTCCAGGTTTTAACACAAATGATGTTCAAAAGTGCCTCAAGTCTCTAAACCCTTCCCAGAGCTTAGGTCCAGATTATGTACCCAGTATTATCTTTAAAAAATGTTCTGATATTCTGTGTCACCCTCTTACTGATCTATTTAACAAATCTTTTTCCGATAATATTGTGCCTGCCGTTTGGAAGGACATTAAAGTTGTACCCATACCTAAATCTTCTACTGGAGCATGTGTCAAATTTAGACCCATTGCTATTACGTCTCCTTTTTTGAAAACTATGGAGAAATTACTTTTACTTAGTCTTGAACCTTCGCTTAAATCCTTTAATGACCCTAAACAATTTGCCTATAAGCACAGTAGAAGCACTTTAGATGCAGCTGCCGTCTTATATCATAACATTGCTTCCAGTCTAGACAAGGGGGCTAAATTTGTTCGTTGCGCCTTCCTAGACTATACATCTGCATTCGACTCGGTCCCTAGGGAAATCTTATTAAATAAGCTTGCTGCTAGTCAAACAGAATGTTGGGCTGTTAACTGGTTGCATTCCTATTTCTCAGATAGAAAGCAGTACACCGTATATAAAGGGAAGTCCTCCACTTCATTGCCTACTGAAGCTGGTGTCCCTCAAGGTGCTGTTCTTTCTCCTTTTCTTTTTTCTTTCTTCTTGCACGACTTGCCTCACTCTTATGAAATAAACTTTGTGAAGTATGCTGATGATTTAACGGTTTCAATGGCTGTTAACTCCCAGCTAGATTGTACTAAAATAAATAGCTTTCTATCGGAAGTCAGCAAATGGTCTGAGTCTAACGGTCTTAAACTGAATCCTTCTAAGTGTCAAACTGTTGATTTCAGCTTCAGATGTAAACGACAGTTAAAAGAAGTCATTGATTCTCATGACACTTGTAAAATTGACGACAATGATATTGGAATCAAATCAGAAATTAAGTATCTTGGACTCATTCTCTCTTCTGATCTCTCCTGGTCTTCCCATGTCTTAGCAATCTCCAGTAAAATATTCCGCTTGACATTTTACATTAAGAAGTTAAGACACTCGGGTATAACTCAACCCCTCATCCTACAGTTCGTAAACTCTTGCATCCTACCTATTCTTCTTTATTGTTCACCCTTATTCTTTCCTGGTTTGCTTAAAAAAGACTATGTCAAAATTCGTAGAATACTGAAGACTGTCAGTAGAGTGAGTGGTGTCCCAGTGGACCGCATAGTTAACGTCGTTGTCGATAGGCATTTGACTTCGTGCAATAAATTTGCTAAAGGGATTTTGTCTGACTTGGAGCATCCGCTTTACCCTCAGCTTTCACCTTGCATCTCCTCAGGTAGAACAAGGAGTAACTTCAGAAAACTGTGTGCTCGCACGTCTAAGTATAGAAATTCTATGATACCATACTTGGCACGTATTTTATGTGATGAAAATAGTGTCAGGCAAGAATTAACTAACCTTCTTTCATCTAGTAAATAAACAATTTCCTCCATCCATCCTTACATACCTTCAAGTTTTACTTTTATTACTTCTATTATATTTATGGTCCTGTTACTTTTCTGTTTTACTCTCATAATTGCAAACTCCAACTTATCTCCATGACGGCTGTAATCTATTTTTTTTCCTTCATCATATCATGTAAAGAGAACATTATATTCAATAATTTTAAACATGTTAGGATTTCTATACCACATTGCCAATACTGTGTGACACAAGCCAACGGCAATTTTCACTTGTATTATTATTATTATTACTACCCTAGCTGTTATCATTATTATTGCTATTTCCATTTTATATGCTGCATGTTTTTGACACTACCTCTATTGTAAATGTGGAAAATTTTCTGTGTGATTAATTTTATTTATAATTTGAGGAAATTAGATGCAATATTGTGATTAGTGCTGAAAATTCCCTTCTGTATCAAAAGTACTGTTTTTCGAATAAAGTAAATTATTATTATTATTGTATCCTTTAGTTCCTAGAGGAACATAGGGCTTCAGCTGCGCACCTCCATTGACTTCGGTTTTTTGACAACTTTTTCACCCTGCTCCAGGTCTGCCCACATGCTTTCATCTCCTCTTCACATGACCTCCTCCAAGTCACCCTTGGACGACCAACTCGCCGCCTCCCTTTCGGGTTCCACTCGAGGGCTTGTCTAGTGATGTCACTTGATGGTTTCCTCAGCGTATGGCCAATCCATCTCCATTTCTTTCTGCCTATTTGTTTCACAATCGGTTCCTGATTGGTTCGCTCCCAGAGATCCCTGTTGCTGATCTTTTCTGGCCATCTGATCTTGAGTATTGAGCGGAGACAGTTGTTAATGAAGGTTTGAAGTTTGTTTGAGATGCTCTTTATGACTCGCCAAGTCTCTGATCCGTATAGTAGCACTGACTTCACATTGGAGTTGAAAATCCGGATCTTATTTTTGATGCTGAATGCTGTTGACCTCCACACAGATTTGAGAGTAATGAAAGCTTGTCTTGCTTTTCCGATTCTGGCTTTGATGTCCTCGTCAGTTCCGCCTGTAGTTGAGACGATGCTTCCCAGGTAGGTGAAGGAGGTTGTTTCTTTCAGGTTCTTCCCATTTATGCTTATTGTGGTCTGTTGTTGCTGTTGATGTTGGCAAGGAATCTTCATCATCTCTGTTTTATCTATGTTCACGTGAAGTCCTATCTTTGATGCTTCTTCTGCCAACTTGTTACTTTTCATTTGCATATCTTCCAGTTTATGGGAAATCAGACATATATCATCGGCGAAATCCAGATCCTCCAAGTCTTTTGTGTCAGTCCATTTTATGCCTGTTCCCTCGTTGGTTGCCGTTGTCTGTCGCATTATCCAATCAATTGCAATCAGGAAGATCATTGGTGATAGTAGACAGCCTTGCCTCACTCCCGTCCTCACTTCGAAGGCTTCCGTAAGTTTCCCGTTGTGGATTACTTGGCATGCAGCATTGTCGTATAACTGTTGGATGAGGTGTATAATTGTCGATGGGACCCCGTAGTAGCGAAGTAGTTTCCAAATGACCTCTCGATCGACGCTGTCGAAGGCCTTTTCAAAGTCGATGAAGTTGAGATAGAGAGGTGACTGCCATTCCAAGCTTTGTTCAATGATGATCCGTAGAGTGGCGATTTGATCAATACATGATTTGTTTCTCCTGAATCCAGCCTGTTCCGGACGAAGTTTTTCATCTAGGGCTTGTTTGATTCTCTCCAGGATGATGCGACTTAGTATCTTGCTTGGAATGGACAGAAGCATAATTCCACGCCAGTTTTTACATTGACTTAAGTCTCCTTTCTTTGGAAGTTTGAATAAGTAACTGTTCTTCCAATCCTCGGGTACTTTGCCCTCTTTCCACACCTTCTCCAGTAGTGGTGTCATCAAGTCCGCTGTTGTCTCTGGGTCTATTTTCAAAGCCTCTGCTGGGATTCCATCTGGTCCCGGTGTTTTCCCAGTTTTAAGCATCTTGATTGCATTCAGGACTTCTGATTTCGTCGGGGGGTCAGTGTTCACTGGTAGTTCTGCTTCCGTTGTTGGTATTGCTGGACGTGTTGTAGGTGGCGGACGATTTAGAAGTCTTTTGAAGTGTTCAACCCAGTGCTTTCTCTGTTCCACCTCTTTGGTGATTGACTTTCCATTGTCGTCCTTTATTGGCTTAATCTGTGTCGAACGTTTGCCCGAAAGGTTCCTAGTTGTTTGGTAGAGTGTGGCGAGGTCTCCTTTGCCTGCAGCTTGTTCTGCTTCGTTTGCCATGGTTTCATAATATTTTCTTTTGTCTTCCCTGGCACTTTTCTTCACTCTTTTGTTCAGTGTATTGTAGCTTGCATTCAGCTCCTGTTTTTGTTGCTCGTCGTGCACTGGATAATCTTTTGCTTCACTGTCCTTCTCTCTTCTATTAGTTTCCAAGTGTCCGTAGTGAGCCACTGTTTGTCCTGTCTCTTTTTTCTGCCTAGAATTTCTATGCAGGTTTGGCTCCACACCGTTTTCAAGTTGTTCCAGTGCTTTTCAACGCCGACCTCTTCGCTAGTGTTGATTTGTGTCTCGGCTTTGTCCTTTATGCTTGCAATGAAGATGTCCTTTGTAGCCTGGTCCTTCAGCTTTTGAGTGTTGAACTTGGCTTGTGGTCTATCTGCAGCTCCTCCTTCTTTGAAAGCTTTTAATTTGATTTGGATTGTCCCTTGTACGAGATAGTGGTCTGAGCCAACGTCTGCTCCTCTTCTTGCTTTTGTGTCCAGTAGGCTGCGCCTCCACTTCCTTGAGATTGAGATGAAGTCGATTTGGTTTTTGGTTTGCCCGTCTGGTGACACCCATGTAGCCTTGTGGATATCTTTGTGCTTGTATACACTGCCACCAATCACCAGTTCGTTGAAGGCGCAGAAGTCGGCGAAGAGTTCTCCGTTTTCATTCATTTCTCCTAGAGCTTCTCTACCCATGATGAGTTCCCTTCCCGTATTGTCTGGTCCCAGTTTGGCGTTCATGTCTCCCATTAGTATTTTCATGTCGCCAGCTGGAGTATTGTCCATTGTTGCCTGTAGTTGCCTGTAGAATTCTTCTTTCTTCTCGAGGTCTGCGTTGTTTGTGGGTGCATAACATTGTATGATTGACACTTTCCTTCCTTTGGAGTTGAACCTGGCGGTCATTATCCTGGACGAAATCGCCTCCCATTGTATCAGGGCTTTCGTTGCCGTTGGTGACATCATGATAGCCACGCCCTCGGTGTGCGTGTGGTTATCTTCTGGGTGACCGGAGTAGATCACTGACTCACCTGTTGACAATTTGGTGAGTCCACTCCCATTCCATCTGCTCTCACATATTCCCAGCACTTGTATTCCGTATCTTTTCATCTCGTTGGCGATCTGGGCAGCTTTTCCAGTCTCGTACATAGTTCGGACGTTCCATGTTCCTACACAGACTTTTTCTTTTGGTGCAAAGAGGTTCATTTTGCTGAAGGTTCTGTAGCAATTTTGTTTACAGGGTGTGGTTGCTAGCCTCACGCCTGAGAAAAGAATGATTACATTAAGTAAAAGTTTAGAGAGAAGCAACTTTTTGGGTTGCTCCCCTCAAAATCAGAAAATAACGGACAAACAATGAGAACAACATCAACAAAGGAAACAGTTCACAGAAAAAAGGGCAAAAAGCGACGACAACTATACAATAAGACAACATGCAATATAGTTCAGTACGTTTAACTAAAATGATATCTTAACCATAAACTCACTGACTTGGAGCAACTTGAACATATAAATCCAACAATATATACAATTATAGATGTGTTTATGTTTAAAAATTCCACAAATCCAAACAGTGAGTTATGTGTATTATCTGTCAATAAGATTGTATTTTTTGGATTCAGTGTTCGAAAGGTTAATAATTGTGATAATTTCCGTAAATCATTATTATTATTATTATATTCTGTGTTCTTAGTACAGTGAATGTGTCATCTACATACCTCCACCATACTTTTGGGATGGAGGTGAACGTTTCAATCGCTATGTTTTCCCACCTATCCATTTTTATCGAATCAACTGCAAATACATGTAATAGGAATGATTCAACACCTGTCCATTCGGATATCTAGTAAATTCTACTACCCCAATGACGACAAATGGGAGAAGACAAAGAAAACTATAAAACTCAGGTTTCAAAGTCGTGTGATTATAATTGACATGATTATGAACATTAAGTTTTGTTCGAAACGTCATCCAGTAAATAATACTGTTTCATCACTGTGTGATACATCTAATAAACAAACTAATATGGAATTACTTACTACTTTAGTGCCCAAGTTTTACACATATATGAATTTAATTCAATTATTTATTATTTCAAAAAGTGTTTGTAAATGAAAATCGCCATAAAATAATAAGTGCTAAATTTGTAGTTGAGATTTACTTCCTCCTGTTTTAACAATGTGAAAATGTATCTCTTCAAAAAGCCTCCATGAATCACTACATTTTAGATTTATCATTCTTCCTAGCCATTTAATGTAGAATTATAAAAATAACATTGAGCATAACAGATTGTTATTTAACTAATAAATCATTCTATGTAATCCTAGAGTTCTTTAAAAGACGATTCATATAGAAAATCAGATCATATGTATATTGTTAAGTTCCTCTATTGTGATATCACTTGCAATAAGATATTTTATGGGTATTACTGTTAATCATTTCACGAAATCCACGTGAAACCTAGGGCATCAGCAGTAAATCGCTATTTTACTTCGTCATTTGAAATTATATTTAGCTGGCTCCACTATTCATTACCAGCTTTCCATAAATCTTCACATGATCCCATACATATCAATCTTGGATGCTCACATCTTCACTTTGCATACGGATTTAATTCAACGGCCAGCAGGATGAGCGATGTCCAATGATGGTCTCCTTAATGTGTGTCAAATCCACTTAAATTTCTTCTGCATATCTATTTGGTAATAAGCTGTTGAAAGGTTTGTTAAACTGCCAGAATTCCTTGTTGCTTATTTTTTCTGGGTGAACATCTGATATTCAGAATCAAGGAAGGGCAAATGTTGATGAAAATCTCCGGCCTGCCGAAAACACATTAGGTGACTGGCGCGCCAAGTATGTGAATCGTATAGAAGTGCTGACTTAACGTTACTGCTGAAGATCCGGATTTTCTTCCTTATGCTGAATGCAGTTGATTTCCACACTGAATTCAAACTAATGAAGGTTTTTCATGCTTCCTTTATCCTAGATCGCTTTGAAATTCTCATCAGTATCGTCTGTAAATGAAACGATCGTGTCCGGCCTGTTAGGTGAAAGAAAGTGGGATTTCTCTGATTGATCATGAGTGTTTCCTGTGCTGCATTGTGATAGGAGCCAACACCCACTGCTCTTTTATCCAGTAATGCTATAGGATTGAACTACATCGACTCCTAATTTAAAGATAGGGAGTGAAGAGTTAGAGAGTGCTGGCCACTTCACTTATTGAGAAGTTGCACAAGCTAACGGTGAAAGGTTCACCACTGACGAAATCTCAGCACGGATACAAAAGGCTCGTTTGTCATTTGCCAACTCGCACCATCTCTGACTTAGATATGATATTCGGCTCAGCATTTAGCTTCGTCCTGCTTTACTTTATGACTGTGAGACATGGCCATTGAAAGTGGAAGATAAGAAAAGGTTAGCTACCTATTCTTAATCATAGGTTCCTGCGTTCTATCTCCTGTATCAGGTGATGTAATAAGGTGAGTAATATTGATGTTAGGCGTCCAGTAAGTGCTAGGTAAGGGGGCGGATTCAATAAACGAGACTGTGAAGTTACATCGATTGAGATCGTTAGGACATGTATTACTCACGCTTAGATATCACCTTCCTCGACCGACGGCTAATGTCAGCTGACACAGGACCGATCAGTTTGGAAAAGAGCCAGTGGTGGTCAAACCAAAACACGCCATCAGTCAATGAAATCCAGCCAGCCCCTTGGGAAGGTGTAAACTTCCTAGGTGGTGTCCTCAGGATGGTAAGAGCCAATGGGTGGAAACAACTGGTGATATAGTACAAAATCGTTCTGTGGCACAGATGCACCCACTCTTTGCAGTTTATCATAACCAATAAAAGTCTATATTTTTCCATATTACTATTCTTTTTCCCTCACACTTCTGTTTATTATATGTCTTTTGAACTTCCCTTCACTTTCTTCTCTTGCTTGATTTGCCACATGGAGTGTGGCAAATCAAACTGTTGCACATCTGTTGAAAGTCCTATGTTGAGACCACTCAGTCAGTTATGATACTTACACTGCCTCTACCTTCGAGTTGATGTGTTCGAATACTCACATCTTAACAAGTAAAATTGCATCAGCATTAAAACACGTCAGTAGATTATGTCTAAGAGAAGAACAACATACATTTATGAAGAAAATAAAAAATACACCAGATGAAACTGGAAAACTCAACTGTATGACTAATGACTAATATTATGAAATCTTAGTTGACACATTCAAAAAGCGAGACCACTGACACTAAGAAAATGAAAAAAATTAGGAAATCCAACAAGAAGATAACAACGCAGTAGTTGAGGAATTAGACAATAATGTTTCATCGACTATTGATGACCAATCTGTCATCAAGAGAACTAAGCTGTAGCGAGATAAAATTTCTTCAGAACGGATTAGATATCAACACACCAGTTAAAGAACTGTAGCTAGAGTATACCATTCCTAAAGGAGAGGTAGCATTAGGTTCAATAAATAAGGTGACAGCAGAAACTTTTGGAGCACAATGCGCATTAGCACTTAAACGTCAAAAGGACTAATGGTGCATTACTATCATTTTCCAGTATTATCAGTGTGAATCTTCCGTTGGCTGAGTGACGTAATGACCTTTAATTACTGCCAGTAACATGGCATATAGAGTAATTTCATGGAGGATTTCATCATGAGCTGACATCATTTAGAGAACCACTGGAAAACCTAGGAATGCTAGACAGCTGTTTCGTCCTAGTTTGAGACTCTTGAACAGCACGCATCCACCGGGTTCGAAACCACGACCTTCTGGTTACAAGGCGATCTCGTAGATGAAATCATGATGAAATCCTTCATGCAATCAAACAGAAAATCCCTACAAAACCAATACCTGAAAATATAAAGTACTTCGTTAAACACTTATTCTTTAAATACTGTTAACACGTATCAGTAGGCTTTGCTGATCACACTTTAACGACCCAAACTGACGTGTTATGTTTTGAATTCAGGGAACAAATCTATCCATTCCAATATATAGCTAACCAGAACTTCCTTGAGCCACGTGCAGTACAGAAATGTCCTTAAGGTAGTAAACAGAAAATTATATGCAATAAAATCTGCGATATTGTTTAACACCCACAAGGTATCAAAACGCGAAATCGCCTACACAATGCCGTCGGGCATCAACAGAGATCCAAACGTTTCTGGAGTGCCAAAACAGGTACTACTCATCGGTATTATTAAAATAAACTTGACTTTTTGGAGCACCTGGGAACCAAGAAGAATATTTCCCATTACTTGACATCATCGAAACTTTATACACATGAACCACACACGAATAATTCTCACAGACAGTTCTTGGTCAAAATCAGCCTGACTCACCTAAACAAAATCAACTTGTAAAACACTGCATTATCAATGTATCGCACAAGTACAAATAGATGCACTGAATTCGTGAATAAACAGAGACAAAGACGAATAACAGGGACGTGCAAACGTTAGGACAACGATATGTTGCCCATATAAAAGGATGGAAATAACAAAAAAGTTAGTTGGAACATCCCGATAAGTGAAAAAAAATATTTAGATTAGATTGTTTAGGGGTAGGAATTTCTTAAACAGTTTTATTTCTTTACACACATGAGTTATTTTCACTTTTGAAGATTATTTATTCACATTTATAAACATTGATTCCTACATCCCATGATTTTTGAGCAGCCTTGATGTAGGTATTTGAGAAAAGTTGAAAAATTTCAAAAAATACAAAAGAAGATAAGTAAAATAAGTAATTTCGTTTCCATGTCAGTTGGATAAATCAAACTGCAATTGTAAACTGTTATTTGTATTAGTGGGAAATGCGGTATTTTCTTTGCTGATCTTAATAGCTTCCTAAAATTTTATATGATGAAATAAAATATCTTTTTTTTCAAAAGTTTGTTTTGTTTTGTCAAGCCTCATCAGTAATCAGCAAGATTACATTCTATGTAGTTTATTTATCAGTTGAGGTTTATACGGCAGCTAGTTTGCTCCGTTCAACTAAGGTAGACAGTGGGGCTGAAATATGCGAAGAAATATTTAAGTAATTTTACTGTCCTTTAGGTGTTATTGCTTTATAGAAAAAATTTCTTCTGAAAAAGTCTCACAGTGTTATACAGGAATGTTTACTGATGACCACGTTTTGAGTACAATTTATTGCTCTTAAGCATTCATATCAAGTTACTCATACAACTTCCTGACTTTGTTTATATTATTCCGTTATTTTTATTCTCTTGATTTGATTAGTGGTAGTATTTTCTATAACTAATAGATATTTAGACTTTAAATCATCCGTTACCTATGAAGATGGGCTTAGATAAGTGTCTAACAAATCGAGCAATAACAGTAGGTAGTACATAAAAAACCTTAATGATGAAATGAAACAGATAGAAGAAGCGTTGCTGTTAAGTTACTATCCTATAAAATTCACTATGAAGATTAAAAAGTTCAAAAGCAAATTAAATTAATGGTGGGACTGATAGTGACAACACATATAAGAAATACTATAAGTCGTCTACAGTTTCACAAAATAGGGAAGGGATATCTGATATCCTGACATTCAAACCTGCAAACTCACTCAAGGACGAGCTCTGTAGGGTAAAGGACCCGGTTGACCCAATTAGACAAAATAATATAATTTATAAAATAGCTTCCAATGACTGTGAGTGAGGTGACCTGCATAGATTCAGGGTAGTTAGATTGTCAGAACATAAGAATTTAGCCGTCAGTAAGGCGAGTGGAGTGCTGTCAAACCAACTGTTTAATACCACTGCAGACACACACTTGGATACCTGAAAGAAATTAGCAAATATCCTGTCAGACCTTGAAAATCCTCTCCATAGACAACTCTCTCCTTTCTGCATCTCATCGGGTAGGTGGAGCTAGAAGCAACTATGGAAGACTGCATACTCGGACGACTAAGCACAAAAACTCTACAATATTTTATTTAGCACACATTTTATGGGATGAGAAAACTGTAAGACAGGAATTAGCAAGTTACTGAGGAACCTTAAGTAAACGGCACTGATTTTTGTTCTCATAGTTACGTTATCGTTAATATTTTCACTTGATTGAGTTTTATATTCATTTCTTATTGAACAATATTACTAATTTCAGTTATTATAATTAATGTAAATGCTCTGTATTAATTTTTGCCCATTTAATGCAAAATTAGATTCAATATTGTTTTACACGCTAAAAATTCCATATTTGTACCAAAAGTACTGTTTAGAATAAAGCTATTATTAATAAAAATGATTGACCTAGCTAAGACAAATAGTTTAGAAAAAGCCCAGCAGTTGCACTGCATGCATTCAACCACAATAGGGTGGGACAGAGTTGAAATTCTAAAAAGTAATTTAGGTAGGTGGAGACAGAGGTTGATCACTGAACCATAGTTTTTTGAATCTACACCCAACACATAAAATAAGGATGACTTATCACTAATACCAAAGATATGGAAAATACTGCTACCAACCAAATCAAGAGATAGAAAATAACGGAATTATATAAACGAAGTCAGGGAGTTTGATATGTATCCACATATATACATTTATGTGTGTGTGCATGTTGGTCTCTCTTTCTGTTTGCTCGGTTAGTCTGTGACCACTTCACTTGTATGGACCTGTCTCCTTTAATAATGTGTATTCTCCTTATATTATATTATATATAATATGAGTGTTTGTCGACAGTCCGTTGCTTGGTGACATATATCCATATATGTTTGTTGGCATGTCTGCTATATTCGCTATGTATAATTGGATTGACACTCCATTATAATTAGCCATTCATGTTAAGACTGTCTAATGATTTTTCCCACGCTTGTCTGAATTATTTATATATATTCGCATTCACAATTTGTGTGAACCACTTTACTTTACAACTACTTTACTTACTTACCACTTTGGTGTGAGACCATTTATTTTTCGTCTCCTTGTGTTTGGACAATAGAAGTATCATCGCAAACCTAGTGGTCTTCTGATTTCCGCCTTCTCGCGTCAGGACTATTAGTTTCTCGACCAGTCCATAACAATAATTTAGCGACGAGTACATAACAGAGTTGTGTGAGTAACTTGATATGATTATGAGCGATAATTTGTACTCCAAACGTGGTCATGAATAAATATCACTGTATAACACTGTGACTTTATCAAAATTAATTTTTTCCCTAATAGAATTATACTCTTCCACAGTGCTCAACTTCTGTTCTTATGTCAAAGTTGTTTTGGTATCATTTTATGATAGTTAATTTGTTATCAAATGAAGAATGTTCACCTCTGTTGTAACTTAACGAATTTGTAAAGTTCCATGAATACTTTGGTCAGTAGTTCTTATACTACTATTAACGAAGAATCTCAGTAACTTTTATTTGAAAGTGTTAATGACACATGACCAGGACTGTTTTAATTCTCTTCCGTTGGCTGCCAAGTGGAACACAGGGCTTCATTAACATCTCTCCACTTTGTTCGATTCTCTCTAGTCGTCTTAAGCCAGCTCTGCTATCGTCCATAAGCTCTCGTCTCCTCTTCACACGATCTCCTCCATATCACTCTCACATCAAAGCTCTTTTCGCATTATGGTCTCACTCGAGGACCAGCATGGCAGATGATGTCACTCAGCGATCTTCTCACCGTGATTCTACGCCATCTGTATTCTCCTATGCATATTTGCTGAGATTTTCTTTTGTTTTATTCTTTCCGACAGATTATTTAATCCTCAGTATGGGGACAGTGAAGACAGTTGTTGGTGAAAGTTTGCATAATGGTTGATGTAAATGGTATTTTATGACGCCTTCCCCAAGTTTCTCACCTACATAAAAGAACTAGCTTATTAATGATGTTAAAAATCTGAATTTCGTTTTTTTATGCTAAGTGCAGAAGACTTCCGAACCGGTTTTCAGAGTGATGAAGGTCAGTCTTGCTTTTCCGATTCTAGTTTTCACATCTTCGTCGGTTTCACTTGAAAACGAAAAGTAGAGGAAGTGATCGCTTTCTAATTTCTTCCGCTAATAGTGATTAGCGCTTGTTGTTGTTAGATGGTTATTTTTTTTCGATTACAGCTTGATTCCACACACCGTATTTCTGGTACAAGTATGGAATTTTCAGCATGTGATATTGGTAGCCCAAATTTTGCAGGCTGACCAGAGATATCAGGTGTGCGTCGGCGGGGGATCGAACCTCGAACCATGTGCATGGTCGGCGAGAGTCCTAACCACTGTGAGACGATATTTTCAAAGAATTATTAGGACAGAATGTTTTTCCACACAGAACACCATTTTTGAACCAGTTACCACCCTGTCAAGTTGTGGAAACATTAAGTATGCTGGGTTAGTTCATCCAAGTGAACATTTAAAGAAATGTAATTATTTATTCCATAGGAGTAATAGAATTGTTTGATGCATCGTGAAACAAACCTTGGTTGTAGAATTACGTGAAGTTAGCTTATCATCTGATATATTACTAACACTATTACAGAGGAGAAATGTCGTTGTATAAATAAAGACTAAGCAAACGAGTCGAGAAATTGAAACATAGGTGATTCTGAAACAACCCAGTCAACGTCTCCATGATAAACATTCATAATATTTGTCGTCAACATAATTTCGATTAAAAAAAACAGAATATAGAAAAGCTGGAGCTTTGAGTCAGCCCAAAACCTTTAGATATTTCAAAAACAAATGCCACTTTGCCGGGATCTATTTGGTTCCACGACACATTACGAGCTATTTCGTCTCAGTTTACATCTCCTCATCCGTCGTTCACTTCCTAGTTTTCAGCAGCTTTCTTTCTTATAACTGATATCAATTAGCAGTCTAAATGGAATTAAAATATTAATAACTTGTATTAAATCTTCTTTTATAAAGATGGGTCCTTTAATTAGCTTCATTTTTCTGACTACTACTCTTGGATATTTCGCTTGATAATCGCTTTCCAAACTAGATTTTTTCTTTGACATCCTGACTTGTTTCCACTTTATCAATCCTTAAAATAAACTAAGCTCACAATAGGTTTGTTGTCAGCTTCAGTCAAGAAACTCATATTTTCTTCTGAAGGCTAAGTAAACACTGAAAAAGAGGAAAAACAATATGATGAATAACTACTTATTTTGAGGTGTACTTTTACCTCTTTCTTATTTATGAAATTGGATATTTCTTTTTTAAGAACGAGAGAACGAAAATTATTATTATTATTATGGGTTTTATTAGTTTACGATCCATGTAACGACCAAAACCGAAGTATTCTGTTCTGAATTCAGGGAACAAATTGATGTGTTCTTCTGTATGCCTAACGAGAACCTCCTGGAGTGACTCAACCCCCCCACCCACCCAAAATATACCAACGATAGAAAAAAGACAGTTACATGAAGTCATATTTATGAAACTACTAAACAATAGTAACATGATAACTCAGAATTACTTCAACCATGCCAGTAGGCAGCTATACTGTCCAAGAATATCTCAAGTACAAAACAAGTGCATAGACGAGGTGTTGCTGAAATTCAACAACATCCAACCTGAGCTTACCTTTACTTGTGAAATGGGGAGCAGGAGAATAAACTGCGTTTTCTGGATGTCTTTGTAATTAGGCGATAACATGGGTGACTTGGGAGAAGCATGTATACAAAAAGCACATTCACAGGGCAATACACACTTCCTTAGTTACGTGCCTATTAAGTATAAAGGAATGTTGTTAAATGTTTTGCGAGCAGAGCAAGAAAGATATGTACGGATGACCTCTTACAAAAGGAATTTGAATATATTCACGATTCCTTGACGGAGATAGGCTATCCGAGTAGTTTCATAAAGAAACATATGAAAACATCAGAGACAAAACCTGAGACTCTGACTGCACGTAAGAAACCTCTATTCATTAAGCTACAATTTAATGGTGACTTATCAAGCGAGGTTTTATTAGAAAGACTTTCAAGGAGTATACGAAGAACATTTTACTCAGCACACCTATGTTTGTTATTCTCTAGCCGACGAATGATTGGGACGCAAACGAAGGATAAGCTAGATAGTTTTGCCACATTTATGTGCAGGTATCATTTCAACTACACCTGTGGTGACAGCTATGTTGGGCGTACTACTAGACAGCTTAGCCAACGTGTTAGTGAACATCTCCCATCGTGCTTTGGCAAAGGATAGATAAAAACAATCTGTAGCTCAATTTTGTCGCATTTAATTGATAATGGTCATGCAGTGGAGAAAACGAGAGCCTTCAAAGTAATTCATCGTATCCCACCGAATCTTTCAATAGACTTCGTATTCGTCTACTGCACACAGCTGAGGCGATAGGTACTCGGACTATTAAACCTAAACTATGCATTCAAAAGAAGTTAGTACAGCCATTATCCCTCCCTTGGCCTATTAAGACATAACCAACTACTGACTTCTACACCACCCTTTGTTTATATTTTCAATCCCTTTCTTATCATCCTTTAATCTTATCTTCATTATAAACGTGTTTCATTTCCTTCCCTTACAATCTAGCATTGTTTAGTCGGTTCTTTGTTTTTCTTAACCTTTATATACTACATTTGTCTGTTTAATCATGCTATTCTTCACTATTCGTGGTATCCCAGTTTGCATCACTTTTTCATCCTTATTGTTGATAAGACCATTATTATTATTACTATTATTGTTATAATTACTACCACTATGACTAATTGCACAATTTATATTCACCACCTTATTATCCTATTGACAAAACATCGTGATTGGTTTATATTTGAATTTTTATATGTAAACTTGTGTATATTAGAATTAAGTCTGATGAGATATAACTGAAAACAAATATTGTTTGCTTAAATATGTTTTTGTGAAACAAATACTGTACAACAAAGTTAGTTAACCACAAAATAACCTTAGGAATTATCTGAAAAACCAGATGAAACATCCTCAACATGGTGGGATTATAGGTTTATCTTCAAAAATCAAATACACTAAACACGTTTATAAAGTTATATTTGTAAAATCTCAGCGAAATTGAAATGATTAATTCCAACGTTTCGTTCGGCAATCTGGTTCGAACTTCTTCAGGGGAATTAATCGAAATTAACATAACAAAGATTTATATATAAAGGGACACCTCTTGTTTTTTAAATTTTGTCCAATCATGAGTCATGCAACAGGTATCAATATGTATAATAAAAAACACTAAACACGCTTCCCACTGAGACAATTCAAGGTCAAAGTTCTCATGGTTTAATCTTGAATTCATTCAAACAAAACAGCAATCGTAAAACAACACATTATTATCATCGATTGTTTAACATCAACCGATGGCAAAGTAGAGGAAAAAAGGAGGAGGATCAGCTAGTAACGAAGAATGAAGATGTGATAGATAGGTCAAAGAAAAAAAAGGCAGCAATAACTCAGTCAGCTAAAAATATCCAAATAAGCAACAATATCGTAAATGGATTTTTCAGGAGGGATTTTCAAATAATTGTTCTGCTACGTTTATAACTCTTTTCAACAGAGAAATTATTTCGTCCTGAAGTAGAAACGATCATAAAAATCATGTATATGTATGTATACATATATACATGATCTATTCGACTTAGCTGTCTAGTTTGCTAGCCGGTCTAAGCACTGTAAAACGGAAGACATTCGACTTGCTTCAAAATCGATGGCCTGCTTAACACACTGAGCTACCTAAATATTTTATCCATCAAGATGCACCGTGTTTTAACTCTATTCCATATTTGTGATCATTACTTAATTACCACACTAAGTCATAATTCATCATCAGGCACAATTCGAGATAAGTTTCTACCTACCGTTAGGGGTTTTTCGAATGAAATGGAGAAAGAACATTGTGAAGTAGTACCGTATCAAGCTTAGGGTGGAACAATCTTAAAATGACAGGCAGTAATCAAACGTCAACAACTTACTTTAATTAAAGCACGAGATAAATGATGTCTAATCTCACTTCAGAATATCTTCATGACACTGGTGGGTGAACAGAGGTGTCTCCCTGAGACGCGAACCACCGCACATGTTGAATGCAGATACGTCCAGATGAAGAGTCACAAATAAGACGAAGTGTGCATTCTGGATCCTACTGCTAATCACCATCCGATAAATTATTTTAATCAAGTCCTTAGACGTCATCGAAGCACCCGCACTAGAGTGTGATGTGCTAAGAGAAGTCAAATATCTCTGTCCAATGAATCAACAGGAAAATCGAAAGTGAATTTTGAAAAATTTAGAATAAAGAAACGAAGAGCGTAATTCTGTTATAACAAATGTACAATCAAACAACGTAAGAAAGATACTGAATTGTACCTTGTATCATATTAATAGTGAGTGAGCGCATGATTTGACGCTACGCATTCAAAAATTCATTTTTATGATATTAGTAATTTCAAATTAATAACAGCCGGAAGTAAACTCTTACAGAAAATGATAAAATGTCTTGTAGAACATATCAACAGGATTCACTAAACAGAGTATACTTTAAATGAAATAGACTACAGTGTTCCGTCCCTTTGTTAAACGGCTTCACTGGATATGAATATCTGAAAAGAAAGATATAAGCCTATAAATCGAAATTTCATGTAACGGAATAACTGGTTGGAAAATCCCTACCACTGAGAGATCTAATTACAGTGTTGGTACGTTTTTCGATATTTCAACTTTTATCATTATTATTACTTTGAGTTCCTAATGGAACATAGGATTTCAACAACACACCTCCACTTTCTTCTATTTTCTGCCATGCTTTTCAGCTGGATCCACGATTGACCTTAATCTCTCACCTGCTCCTCTCACGATCTCCTCCATGTCACCCTCTCAACAACGAACACTTGTCGCTTCCCATTGGGGTTCTACTCGGTGGCCTGACTCGCGATATCATTCGGCGGCCTCCTCAGTGTACGCCGATCCATCTCCATTTTCTCCTACATATTTGTTGAGCGATCGGCTGTTGCTCTGTCGGATTGTTCTCAGCCGGCCAGAGTTTCTTCTTCCTAATTCCTTTTGACCGGCCAGCTGGCCATTTGACCTTCAGTATGGAGATAACCAGTGAAGGTGGCAGCCGTTGATAAAAGTCTACAGTCGACTGTTGGAAATCCTTTCAGACACGCACTGCAAGTTTCGTAACCGTATGGAAACATTTACCCACTGACTTCAGATGGGTATTCAAAATTCGAATCTTGTTCTTGATACTGAGGAGTGCAAAAGATTTTCAAACTGGTTTCAGGTTGATGAAGAAGTATCTTGTCTTTCTGATTCTCACTAGCTCTGACATCTTTATCCGTTCCACCTGTAGTTGAAGCGATGCTTCCTAGAAAGTGAAGGAGGTAACCTCTGTGAAATCTCTCCAGTTGATGGTAATTGGTGCTGGTTGTTGTTGCTGTTGCTGTCGGTTGGTTATCTTCATCACTTCCGTCTTCTTACGCTGACTCACAGTTATTTTTTCGCTGCCTTCCTTTTCCGCTAGTTTATTGATCTTCACCTCTCTGTAAGTCTTGGAGTTTGTGGGACATTAAGTTTATATAATACACGCGCGAAATCCAGATCTTCTAGAGTCTTCTAATCTGTGGTCCAACGTATTCCTGTCTTCTCACCCTAAACGCGCACTGTCTGACGCATAATCGACTCCACCACAATTAAGAATATCATCGGTGATAATAGGCGTCCAGCTTGTCTTACTCTCCCGTTCACTTCAAACTCCTCACTAACTAGGCAATTATTAACCACTTTCGCCCAGGCTGTTTATCATTGTTCCAACATTTGTATGTAATGTTCTGCTGAATTATTCCCTATTATTTATGCTGTTTGACCTCTAACTGTAATATTTCTCTTCATGGTTGTCTGATGATACAGATAATGTGTTGTTTCATGATTCATTTTGTTTGAGTATGTCAAGGTCATTGTGACCTTAGAATATGAGGGACGATTGTTTAGTGCGTGATTCTTATTGGCACAGTTCTAAATCCACCTTTTTAGGAATATTCTGCTTGATTCTCAGGTACTTCTTACAAGTGATTTTTAATCCAATAATTTTGTTCTATTACACGTTTTTTATCCAAGGTCTAACCTGATTTCACTGGCTGCTTAACGGTTTTTGTTGAGATAATTTGAAGCTCTTGATTTTATAACTTTTGAATAGAACCGTGTATTTTGCAACGATTAACCGCCATTTTACTGTGTTTGGTAGAATTTTGTAACTGTACATGTCTCAAGAAAGTTTCAGTCAGCTACACAGTAGGAAGTAGAGATTGATTTCCTGTGATCAGATCACAACGAATCGATTTCGATCATTGTATTTCAATATTATTTTCTGGAGAAAACAGTCAGGTGAAATTCTTGAATTTGAATAGTATTAAAAAAGTGGAATATTTCTGTTTGAAGGTAATCGCATATCAGATCGAACGAAAGAAGTCCAATGTGATTTCCCGTCATTCATATTAATGTTGGTTTAAGAATAGAAATTTTTAAACATTGCAGAAGTTTCATCCATTTATTCACCTTGATGAATTTGAATAAAGCAGGAACAACAGTGGTTTGTGCAGAGTAATATGATATCATCATTTATTTTGTTGGCTTCTCACCAGGTGCTTACAGCCTAAAAAAATTATGAGGTTTACGTACAAAAAAGTTTTAACATACTTGCAAATTTTACATGTTGTCAGTTGACAGACAGTTCCACAATTAGTGAACAGTGCTCAGAAAATTGCGCTTATATAGTTTTTACACAGGCGGTTCAAGTTTAAACAAAACAAATATATGCATACAATGGTAAAGAAGTTACGTAATAAAGACGAGGTATGCGTTAGATGCATAGTGATTAATAAATTAGGTAACAATGTACTGAGTTGAACTCAAATCATAGAAACAAGAGACAAGCAGAATTACAGATTATAAAAGGAGGGTGAGGCTAAAGACAAAGATTACGTAACCAGATGAGGGAAAAAAGACATCCAGTTACCAAGGCAAGGAAAGACTAATAACTGCTTCTTTCTGAACACATAAATCTGGTTTCAAGCGTTTGATAGAAACTGCTTCGGCAAACTTGAGGAGAATCGAGCTCCTTTGTCTATTGATAATTTTGAAGGATTTCTCGATTTCCACCTCATGACCCATGTCGAGGAGATGTCTGGTAATAGCGCTACTATAAGAGTTTGTTCCCTTGAGACGTAGGCTTTTTGGCACATGTTCAAAATTTTGGAGGTGTGCCCCTCTTTTTATTCTCCCAAGGTAACTGCTGCCGCAGACACACGTAAATTTGTATAGACAGTCGGAGTTAACAAGAGAAGGGTATCTGTCGACTTTTGACTGCACTAAAGAGCATGTTGTTCGATGGATGGTAACTAAGTTAGCTGCAGGATAGGCTCTGGCTAGTGACGTTCTCAGTCTTCTGTTAACCATTTCTACAATGTTTTCACTTTTAAAATCTAGTTGAATGATGGCAGGCTATTTTCGGTATTTCAGCCTTCACATATTCCATATTTGTTAATGAATCTTCAAAGATTATGTTAAAACTTTTCTGTACGTAAACCTTATAGTTTTTAGGCTTTAAGCAACTGATGAGAAACCAACGAAATAAATGGTGATACCATATTATTCTGCGCAAACCACTGTAGTTCTCGCTTTATTCACATTCCAGAAGTATTCTTCTCCTAAGATATGAAATCCAATCCAGCCTAGTTCATTTTAAGTGTTTGTGGAATACTTTTGAAGATATATAATATCACAGTAAATACTCAACGGTTATTGTGATGCGTCAGATCTGTAGACAGTGACTTGAAGTGAATTAAGGGCTTAAGCATTCTGTTCACACCACAATTACCACTACTAATACACACAGTACTAATTCTGCTGCTACTACTACTAATGTCAGAATAATGAATAGTCTTCATTCAATAGCCGATTATTATCCATCATCCTTGTTATAAACTCATAATTAGGATAATTTTCACTTCCTGATGTCAACTTGCATATCTGAAAAATATTGATTGTGTTAGTGTGGTTAGAAAAAAATCCATACTGAGAAACATTTCTACCTCTAGAAGAGTAGTGTACAACCAGACAAGTATTTTCTTAATATATATGTAGAGCTTAAGGATGCAGAGTTAAATTAACCAGTCATTATTGTACCATTTAAAGTAAGGGGTTCTGTAGTAGCAAATATATGTATATATCAGCACAAAATGAAACAGTACTAATGATCATGCCAACTGGTAGAGTTCGTATCTAGGATGTATCTGAATTTGAGCAGTATCATCTAAATTAACTTCATGCTATAACTGAATACTTCACACATGAAAATAAAGCAGTAACGAAGCATCATACATATGCATGTTTATATCAATACATGTATATTACTGACTGGTTTAAACATAGAACTGTGTAAGAGTTGTCATATTCCATGAAGCACACATAGGCGGACATAGGGGAGAGAAAGAGATTCAAGAGAACTATCATAGCCATAAAATTTAGGGAGAAAGAAGAGCAACATCCATGATCAAAGACTAAAAGCCTTTCCATGTCTTCCACTTTCAACTGCCATGTCTAACAGCCATAAAAAAGGATGGAGAGAACCTCTGAGCAGTTAGTACGTCGTCTGACCGATACCCAGATAACACGTCTACGCAGAGATCATGCAGTTGAGCAAATGCCGCACGAACCATTTGAATTCCTGCTGAGAGTTTGTCGGCGATCAGCTCGTTGGGCTAATACAATCCCCCAAATAAGTGAAGCGTTCGATAGGCTCAACCAACCCCTTAATTTTTCATCTTCAAACTAGGAGTCGATGTAGTCCAGTTCTACAGTATCGTCTTACATCTGACAAAAGCAAATCACATGCCAAACATTTCAAGATTGCTGATCAAAGTGTTCAGAAAAATCTGCATTTGCAAAAAATCATCAGCGTCTTCTAACTCAACAAGCTTAGTACCTGATAACACTTCTATTGCTACGTTGTTAAAATCAGTTACGGTTCACTCCATTAGTATGTGTATACACAGTTCACTGTAGACGACATTACTCCACTAATATTGATCCCAGTCACCTAATTTATGTGTACGACTACTGAAATTTTTCCAATAAATAAGTGAAAATATGCTGAACACTTCTCAAACTTACCTCGCATATTTCGGGTTTTTTATCACAAAAATAATCTGAACTGGATAGAAAATAATTTCCTAACAGCCTATACTGTACAGTAACATTTACCTTTGAAAGAGGTTTGAACTGAACAAAGTATAATATTTGAGTGAATAAAAACGTTTGTTTTGCTATGTTGCATCACATTTAGATGAAGCTGCATTACTGACCGCTAAATTACTATTATTATTTAATGATCTATTTTCTAAATCCAGTCTTCATTTGCCGATTGACCGATTCCACCGAAAAAGTTCAGCCTCCTGTGGTAGACGCTTTCGCCTATGGAGGATGTGCACTCTGATCCAGCGTCAGAAAGGAAACCGTCACTCAATGGGAAATGTAGTCATGTCGGGTTCACAAGTCCTGAGAAAGACGAAAGGTGTATTCTGCATTCTAAAATAAGTCACTATCCATCAAATAACGTAATATATATTTCAAATAATTACTCAGCGGAAAAATAACCCACTGACCCAACGTCTAACATCACAGGACACTAGTCGCATGTTAAATGTCAGTGTCTCTCAAAGCCTTTCTGTCGGAAGTAAAAATATTTCAATTTGCATTATATAAAATATATGTAGTTATTGGTGCCGCCGAAATTTATACATCTCATTCAAAAGTTGTACGTCAAAGCTGCATGCCAAGTAATCCAAAATGGGAAACTTACGGAATCTCTCGAAGTAAAGACGAGAGTAAGACAAGGCTGCCTACCATCGCCAATGATTTTCCTGATTGCAGTAGATTGGATAATGCTACAGATAATGGGTAGCGAGGACACAGGCATAAAATGAACCCACACAAAAAACTTGGAGGATCTGGACTTCACCGATGATATATGTCTGATTTCCCACAAACTGGAAGATATGCAAGTGAAAAGCAACAAGTTGGCAGATGAAGCATCGAAGACAGGACTACAGGTGAACATGATAAAACAGAGGTGATGAAGATTCCTGACCAACACCAACAGCAACAACAACAATCAGCCAGCATAAATGGGAGGAACCTGAAAGAAACAACCTCCTTTACCTACCTGGGAAGCATCGTTTCAACTACAGGCGGAACTGACGAGGATGTAGAAGCGAGGATCGGAAAGGCAAGACGAGCCGTCACTACTCTGAAGTCTGTGTGGAGGTCAGCAGCACTCAGCGTGGTAAATGAAATCGGGATTTTCAACACCAATGTGAAGTCAGTGCTACTATACGGATGACAGATTTGGCGCGTCATAAACAGCATCTCCAAAAAATGCAGACCTTCATTAACAGTTATCTTCGCTCACTAATCAAGTTCAAATGGCCAGAAATGATCCACAACAGGGATCTTTGGGAGCAAATCAAGCCAGCAGGAGCCAATTGTGAAACAAATATGCAGGAAGAAATGGAGATGGATTGGCCATGCTATGAAAAAACCATCAAGTGACATCACTAGACAACCCCTCGAGTGGAACCTGAAAAGGAAGCGTTGAATTGATCGTCCACGGGTGACTTGGAGGAGGTCATGTGAAGAGGAGATGAAAGCATGTGGGGAGACTTGGAGCCAGGTGAAAACTCTAGCAGAGAACCGGACGCTATGGAGACGTGCGGCTGAAACCCTTTGTTCCTCTAGGAATTAAAGGAAACAATAATAATATGTAGTTATATACTATATTTATTTATTATATATATACATTTATTTTTATATTGTGGTGGTGGGTGGTACAGCTGTAGAATGCTCGCCGACCACGCGTGTGATCCAGCGTTCGATCCCCGGCTGGCGCACACCCTTACCTCGCTAAGCCGGTAGTAGAGCCGGTAAAGAAGGAAGGTTGGGTATGAGGCTGGCAACCCCATCCCGTAAAAATAAACGCCACTGCCACCGAAACTTCAAGGCTCTAGCTTGAAACCCTAAGCTCCACTGTGAACGTTGGGGAACTAATTAAAAATTTATCATGCAAACATACTAATCCTTAGCCTACTGTTAGTCGTATAACTAACCTTAAAATTAAGAAATTTAAATATGGATTTTGGTGGTCAATAAGGATGTATGCATTACTGAATTTGTAAATGACTGCATACAGGTGGATACATATGTATCTGTGCACATTTCCAGGTATCCATAAGCATAAGTTCTTTAAACTAACATAGTGGGAAACGTAGTGAGCAGGTGAGGAAAGTAATATCAACTTGACAGGAGAACAATAATTATCAAGCTAATGCGTGTGAGTAATTTCAATAATTGAATTACAAAATGAGAAACAGGAAATGTGTTTCTCAAAAAGAATCAGTAACCAAAGTCATAAACTATATACATGAAAAACAAGGCCATTAAGCAAGTCACTTTCATAGCGAGACAGCGTTGAGGAGAAAAATATCTTACTACTCCCATCTCAATAGTTTCTCTGTGTTTAGCAAAACAGGTTAGTATTCATCAGGGGGACAAATTAATGGAGAAATTATTTGTAATAAATTCAGTTCCGCCTCTTTCTCATGTCTCTTTTATAGCTTTCAAAATCTGGGAAACGGAAGATCTGATGCTAGCTAGTGACTAACTGCAGGATGAATTCATCTGCAATTCTAGGCATACATAAAGCCAAGCCACCAGCCGATGTCATCAGTGAGTATTTGTCCTAACACCCAACTTTGCTGACCACACACCTTACGACTTCTTCGTAGAATAAGGATTTCAAAATCAGTGACGATAGGAACGACAAGACAGTATTCATCACTCTGAAATCAACTGAATATCGTCTGCACCTAACTTCAGGAAGGAGAGACAGATTTTCGACACAGACATTACGTTCATACTTCTTTATGGATAAGAAACTTGCTGAAGGCGTCCTGAGAAGCATTTTTAGACTGCTGCTACAGACTTTTATCGCCAGCTGCCTTCTCTGGCTCCATATTGTCGGTGAAACTGAGAACAACTTCATGCCACAAGGAACTCTGAAAACGAAGCAATATACATCCTATTGCCCAACAAAATGGAGAAAACGGAGATGGATAAAGCAAACTCTGAACAGATCGTTGGTTGACATCTTGCACCACGCCTTCGAATGGCACTCGAATGGGGTAAGCCGAGTTTGGTTTTGGTTGGGGAGTGACATACAGCAGATCGGGTGAGCAGGAGATGAGAGCAGATAGACATTCTCTGAACCAGCTAAATAGAACTGCAGAGAACAGGATGAAATGGGGATGTGTTGCTGAAGTCAACTACCTTCCATTAAAAACTGAAGAAATAAAAATAACAGAACATTAAAAGTTTGCCTTAAGCTCCTGGGTGATAAGTAAACTTCTTCATTTAGTTATTGGAAAAATATAATTAGTCGTGCTTGTAAACTCGGGTGACTGGAACTAGCTGCACGTGGAAGAGAGTCTTCGTTGTTAAATTATTATTATTATGTTACATTGCACACTCACCTATTTCACTGGCTGATCCTAAGTCTGGCGATTCCAACCCGTGATAGACACTGCCTTTGTTACAGAAACTTCATTGCACAGAAACCTTCAACTGGCTTTTTCGTTTAATGAGTAAATTAACTGCCATTAAAATTATGTTAAGCTGCTTTATTTACCGATATACTTTAAAAAGGTTACAAATTCTTAATTTTAAAGGATACCGTCTTCTATGTAACCAAATACCATGCAAACTTCTTAAGATCATTTTTCAGGGACTGTCACTATCAGGCAACACTTGAAGTGAAGTGAATGAAAAAAAATAAATAAAACGGTTATCCTTCGTGAATGTGAAGCAAATATGTCATTGTCTGCACTTGACAAGCCTGGCCCACTACAGTGGAAACATAAGTTGAGATGCAATCCCTATATTTTTATTCCTTTACATCCCCAGTGGAACACAGGGCTTCAAATGAGAGCTTTAAAGTTTTCACTGCAGTGGTGTTTTTCTTTTTACGGGAAGGAGTTACTAGTCCCATGCCCAACCTTCCCTCTTGACCAGTCTTATTACTGACTTAGTGAAGTAAAGGAGTGTGTTGACCGGGGCTTGAACCCCGGACCATATACGTGGTCGGTAAGCATTCTACCGCTGTGCCACTGACGCAATCTGAGACTTATCGACCAGTGGATATCTGATCATAATATTGTAATTCATTTGCAACAGAACAGACATCACACTTGATGACTAATTATAATTACTAAAACTGGTAACACCATATGAATCAAAGTGAATTGAACATTTATAAAAAATACAGTTCACAGAGTTTCTTCAATTTACTTTCTTTATTTGTGAGTACGTTGTTTATTGTCATGCATTTCTGGTGTGTTTTGGTTTTAACTTGTTTCCTCTCAGTCATCTGAGCATTTTGTATAATGTTTCTTATGAATGTTAAGCTTATATCATCACTAATTATTCCCCTTGTTTATTCCTTTTCTTATGTTACGAAACGTTTTGTTTTCCTACATTCAAACTAGGAAGAATTCTTCGGGGATTATTTGTTCATACAGCATATCAGCGGCTGATATAAATGAAATAAACTGATCTTATCCTACAGATGAAATTGTAATTAATTTAATTGTGTTTTTCTTTTTCAGATGATCAAGTAATGCACAAATATTAGTCGTATAAATTTAGACCACACGTAGGAATATTGATGAGAAGACAGTAAACAATTTTAAAGAAAAGAACCCTTAATTTTATAGCTTGCTTTAAAGGAGCATAACAAAATCTCTAGTTCAGTCGATAGTGATTGCCTTTGGTATTCTATTGGGATGTTATTATTCACTAACTCAATAAACCCTAACCATAAAATTTTAGGTTTAGAATCAAAACTTATTGTTTGCAGCCTATAGATTCATTTGCAATCGATTGAAAAGTTTGAGAAAGTTTAGAGGATGTTATGTGAACACGTAGCATAACTTGTTATACTGGTTAGTACTCTCATATTCAATTACTAAGAATTATCAAAATATAATTTCAAGGTTAATAGGAACCATTAATTCATCTAAGGTTAGATTTCGGTATAGATATCGTCATAAATCAAAATCCTCTCAGAGAATTATCAAAACTCAATAGCAGTCGGACATCTCCTTCATGTGGTTGTGTTCTCGGAGCTGGATGGTTGATTTGCGAAGCTTTCATCACCCTACTGGGTGACATCTTCAGAGCATACTTCAGTTTGAAGTGAGCCTGTAGATTTCTCCTCGAGTTCATTAATCATCTTTCCTGGTGGGTGATCTTGAAAGTGATTGGTTGTTTCTGTGAGTTTTCACACCTCCTAGGTTACTTGTATTGCAATTGATTGTTTCTTTGGCTTGAACTTTGACCCTTTGTGTGTGAAATTTCTTTCTCATCGGTTGATAAATTTTGTCTATCTCAATGTGTCTATTGATTGATGATTCACTGGAATGCCAAGCTTTTCGAAATTCTCTAGCATTCTTGTTGTTTCCTCTGTCTAATATTTGAACATTCTCCTAGTCGAATTGATGTCTGTGGTTGTCTGTATGTAGTGATATGAGGGAGTGGATATCATGTCTTTTGACGACAAGCTTATGTGTGTGGATACGAAGACGAAGGGGAAGGAATTGGATAGCAGAGTTGATGGAGTGATCGCAAGATTCCGTTAGGTGTTTTAGTTTTCTGTATAATTCTATCAATAAATTACATGTTGGAGTTCTTGAGAGTGATGCAATTGGTCGTAACGGGATATTTGCCTTGTGTATTTTGGGTCTGCCGTAGAATCGAGGTAGGACTGGTCCACTGGATTTCATTCGCCATTGGTCTTGTTTTGTGATATGTCCAGTTTTCGTGAGCTTGTTTAAGGTCCTTTGGATGCGGTTATCCAATGTTTCTATGGGATTTGTAGGAAGTTGTTGATATACATCCTCATCTTTGAGTAGTTCTTCAGCTTTCTTAGTGTATTTTTCTCTGTCCATGACTACTGTTGCTATTCCTTTGTCAGCTGGTAAAATGACGATGTCCTTCCTATTTTTCAGCTTTTTGAGGGCCTTTAGTTCTTGAGAGTTGAGTTGTTTGTGTTGTTTTTTCTGTTTGACCATTGGTACAATTGTTTGGCGTATTTCTTCCCGTGTTTCCTAGTTCAAGTTTGATGATTTGAGTAATGATTCAAAGGCAGCGAAGAAATCACTTTTTGAAGCATCTCCGGTGTTGTAGTTTAATCCTTTTTGTAGTAGTTGTTGTTCCATTTTTGATAGTGGTTGTTTTGATAGGTTGACTACGCAGTCTATAGGCGTATTGTCTGATTGTTGTTTCCTAATCTTGGCTAGCTTGTCCTTGAGGATTCTTCGTCTTTGTTCTCTGTGTTCTCTACTTGGCACTGCAATTGTGGACATCTGTTACGTTTGCGTTTAAGACTATTCTACTACAGTTACCCGTAACATCTTGGATAATCAAAAGTATGAAACACTAAAGGGAAAATCTCACGAAACATCGATCCTAACTTCAGCTATTAAAATCCTGTGAGATATGATTTAAACCAGAATCATCAGGAAAAACTTCCATCCTTCACTTAAATCCACAATGGACATTGAAAACGAATCAAAGATTCCATTTTTGAACATCGTGTGGACAAGAAGAGATGATGGAACTCCGAAAAGATCTATCCAAAGAAAGTCATGAATGAATGGCCAACTGACAGATTTCTACAGTTGGATACCTGTCAGGCAAAAAAGAGCTTTTATCATCTTGCTTGTTCACTGTATCGGAAGAATTCTCAGTACAGACAGCTTGAAAAAAGAGCTTCTATTTTCAAAAATACCGTGGCTCGGAAAAGAACTCGGCGGTATTTCGTGGAGAAGAACATGAAACTTCAGCCAAAAAAGGAAAAATGTGCATCACTGCTAAAATAACACTATATTTGGATTTAGTCCTCAGGGTTCCCAAAAGAAGACTTTTCTTGCAGTAACTCTAAGAGTGGTTTACTTTAGCCATCCACTATTCTGAATCAATGTGAAGGACAGATTACCACATATGACCACTTCAGTGTGCATATATCAGTTCACCTGCTATTGTGGAGCTGGGTGTATAGGTTGTCAGATGGATGCAAAGATGAGGCATTTGTTCAATCGGAACCTCTACGAGTGAAAACGTAGTCAATAGCTGTCACAGCATTTTAGATGACTCATCATTCAGAGTCATTTACAAAGTAAGCAAAAGTTTGTTACATTCAGTGTGTTTCCGACTTCTTTGTACTTCAGAAGCTGTCACCATATACATTGAAAACCCCAAGCTGTATATTCAAAAGTAACTAGTCCAGTTTTCTTCCTTAGGTCTCGTTTTTCATCCCTTTCATTTGATTTCTTTTTCATTTTCAGTTTTAAAATATTACCATTTCAATTTCTTTGCATGCTCATCCGATTCACATTTGAATTCGTTAAAGACTATTTTCTAATGCTGTGTTATCTTGTCTCTAAACCTCATGTTATCGACATTGACACCTTCAAACTTTCATGTCAAGTTGAAAATTACTCTTATATTTAATCCCTTTTGTTACCATGTTGAATTAGAAATAATACTTGTATCTATGTGTGTAAATGCGATTGTACAGCTTTTGAGAATGAAATTGCCGAAAAGACATCTGTTTTTTTGGACTTCTTATCCTTTTCTGACTAATGTCCTGATGGGTCTTTTCCACAAGAAATATCAGATGAATGAAGATATCAGTGTGTACTGTGCACGCATAGCAATTGTTCTTCTGCGAAGTAGCCGATTACAGATGATCTTTAATGCTTCTATGTACCTGAAAGTGATGTTGATATTTCTAAAATTTAAAGATTCATCGGTTACTTATTTCACATTAAACGGAAATCACAATTTCTGTTTTGTTGTTTCAGTCTACTATTCGCATTTATTTTACTATCTTGTGACGATCCATGGTGAGTCCTCTTCCTGTATTATCTCCTCCTAGCTGCGCATTCATGTCGCCCATCAGGATTTTGATATCGCCATTTGGGACGTTGTCCATTATTGCTTGTAGTTGTCTGTAGAACGCCTCCTTCTTCTCTTGTTCTGAGACGTTTGTAGGCGCATAGCATTGAATGACTGTGACTTTCCTCCTTTTGAGTTGAACCTGGCTGTCATTATCCTGGAGGAGATCGGTTCCTACTGCATGAGAGCTTTGACTGCTGTTGGCGACATCATGATAGCCACTCCCTTGGTGTGCTCGTGATTGTCCTCTAGGTGACCGGAATATATTATTGTCTCCCAAGTTAGTGGTTGGCACCTACCACATCCGTTCCATCTGCTCGCGCAGATTCCCAGCACTTCTATTCTATATCTCCTCATTTTTGCGGCTACCTGGTCAGCCTTTCCAGTTTCGTACATTGTACGAACATTCCAGGTACCCATCCTTACTTTTGCTTTCATCGAAAGAAGACACATCGGCTAACCGGCTTTTCGAAGGCTTTCACCAGCCTGCGTCATTTCACCTCCCCGATTTCAGCGAAAAATAAGGTTATTATTTATATTTTTGGTATTTTTAATATATTTATGCGTTGAAGTTTCTGTAGCAATTTGTTTAAGTTTTGAGGATGGAGTTGCTAGCTCTATGCTTCAACCCTCCCTCTCTATCTGGGTTTAGGACCGGCTAGAAAAGTAGTGAGCTAGTAACCTAGGCGAGGTTCAAAGTAATATGAATTTTGATTAATAACTTATATGCAAATCAAATAGGCGGTTCCCTTCTCACCACCACTACGAAATCATAGGAATACAATAGATTAATGAACTATTGTTTCTGAATAAAAAATCATACGACCGAAAATAAGGGAGGGAAATTCCCCTAAGAATCAGAGTGATATAAAAATACCCGAAATTTCAATAATAAGAATATGTCGCAGTTTCTTATCTCTTTCTGACACAATTATCATGAATACTAAAATGATTTAGTAGCCTAGAAAATCATTTACACGCGTATTAGAAATGATAATTATCATAATGTTTGGGAAAGAAAAATAAAATCAAAATACATCATTCAATCCGTTGCGAATCAATAAATCAGATCAATAATCAAATGTGCTAAAAGCGACGACGGATAAAGTCTTCTGCATAACATTAGAATTATTTCCCAGTATAATCCAATAAACTGAAGTTTAACATGGTAGATCTTAAGAATTCTCTTTGAAGATTACTTGTGAATAAAATCCCGACAGTCTCCTTACACCTTATTGTTTTGCCGAAGCAAATGCTGCCGAATCCATCTTTTTCGGAGAATGAAATTGTAAAATAGAATAAGAATGATTACAGAACACTAAATGGTTTTTCTACAAAACAGCAAGAAGACTTAGTCTATCTGAAACATATAATGTATTTGCGCAACACATTTCAGACATTTTGATTACACACTTACCCATCATATACAAATTAATATACAAAACAACAGGGGATAAATGATTACAATATAGGTCGAAATGTTTATAGGTGAATTTCACACATAATGGGTAAGGATATGACTTAAGAAAATGGATTAGAAAGAAAGGGTCGGTAAGACTGCTAAGTTAAGCTCTCATTCCGAAACTTGATTATCAAGACAGATTCAGAGTAATGACAAGTAAACTTTGAACACATAAAAAAGGTTAATAAGACGATCTCTTTAATAGAAGCCCACATAGAGTAAAGGGTTTCTAGAGTGCCGTAAGTTTCATCCACCCCAGTATAAAAAGACTTTAGTAAAGCGCTTGTTCAGACGCATTTTTCATAAATCTCCATTGAAGAGAAATGCGAAACCCCACTAAAATACTGTTAGATAACAGTTTTGCCAGAAATTTTTAAGCCGTACAGAAGTGTCAAACAAAATGCTCTACAGATCCACTCAGCCTCCAGTCAGAATGTTTATGTATCCTTACTGTTTAGGGTTGACCACCAAAGTCCGATAATTAAACATTGACGTGGTGGCATTCAATAGAACTTAATAAGCAGCCAAACTTATTTCCACAGAGAAAAATAGATCTTTATTGTCCTGTAAACCCTTATGGACTCCTAACGCTAGTGTCACATCCCATTGTTTTAACCGATTTTCATGCATATGTGGTCACAAGTACATACAGTGGCCCATCGATCTCTTCAGGTTAAGGATATAGAAAACATTTAAAAATGGCCGTATCAACAAACAAAATAACTGAATATAATTAACCTTGGGAACAGATATTCAATATCATCTATCCCAAAGCATAATCACAGAGACAGGTCACACGGTGGATATCAGTAGTGCCTTTAAACCCATAAATATATCAGTTTTGGGTAGCATACCTAAACTCATTGAAGCATTATCCATAAACAGGGTTTTAACCTATTTCTGAAAAAGTATTTGTCATTACTTTTTATCTTTTCCGGTAATCTACTTTTAAAACCAAAGTTAATTTCACTCAGTAATATTTCCACCCCTTTTTCTTATAGTATTGTCCTACCCTTTACCTATAATCTTGACCCACAAACATCTTGAACTACATGTCAATTCAGTTTTGATGTTGTTTACTTTGCTATCTTTTATGTAAACACATATGACAAGTACGTGTGTGTGGTCAGAATGTCCGAAATGTGTTGCACAAATATAATAAACGATTCAGACAAATTACACCTTTTTATTGTCTTGTAGAAATGTATAAGAGAGTGTTAACTGCTTTGAATAGTTTTTCTTCCTTTGTCTGACAACTTTAAAACTTTTAGGTGTTGGTGTGTAGGGATTCGGTTGGTTACAGGATTTAATCATGAGCTGACAGTGGCTAGAGAACCATTGAAAAACCTGGGAGTACTGCATAGCTGTTTCGTCCTAGTTTGGGACTCTTTGGCGGTACGCACCCGCAAAAAGGAGGTTCGAACACAGGACCCTCTAATTACAAGGCGAGCTCGTACACCATTAAGCCACTGAGACTTGATCCAAAGTCATGTGTAGGTAGAAGTTAGAATTCATGGGCCATTGGATAGTGTCCCAGTGGCTGAATGGTAAACAAGCTTGCTAGCCTTGTAACCAGAGGGTCCTGGGTTCGAACTTCGGTGGGTGCATACAGCTGAAGAGTCTCAAACTGGACGAGACAGTTGTCGAGTACTCACAGGTTTTTCAATGGTTCTCTAACCAATGTCAGCTCTTGATGAAATTTTTAAAACTATTTTATGTATTGCATTTCTTTTTTTCTACGTCATTCGGAATATCTTAATCAGCAACTACTCTCTCTTGAGAATACTATCGAGCTTGGCTAGCCAAAGGAGAAAATCGATGAATTATTAACTTGTTAACAGAACATGTGGTGAAATTATTAATTTACTTAACATAAACACCTCTTCATAATGTGAATTTTGTCAACAAAACATTTCTTCCAGAAAATCATAATTGTACACCATCGGTTTCTTACCCAGTGGATGAATGTTGATGAAAACAAGGGAAATGAAACTGATGCATTTAATATAGACCACAAACGTATAAAAATACAACAATATAAGTATTTGGATCTTGAACAAGCTTATCAGCAAATTCTCATTTTATCGCCGGTATATGAATGACACCTTCATTCTTTGTGATAATTATTCGGATAAGAGTACAATAATTACTAAATTCAATGATATACATCCGGCTATGAAATGCACTTCAAAATGTATCTACCGATTCAACTGCGCTTGTGGGGCCATTGCTGTAGGAACTTGATTTTTCGTGCTCTCTTGAGAATATCTCCCACTTTGGCTAAGTAAATGTTTAGTGAAAACCATTAACAGTTCGATATTGGACAATCTAGTGCAAACCGGCCGCAAAGCCAGCGTGGAAGAATCCTTCTCTATAATCTACTGGGTGCCTAATAAATTGCCGAAATCATTGAAGCACCGCATGCCCCAAATAGCAGAGGCGATTGCAATTCACCTAAAACAACCAGTGCTCTGTGTTCAAAAGAAGCAAGTTCAGCTAGCCCCTGCTGTTGCCCTGACATTCAGTAGACACTATGAATTCATGAATTTGTAATATTATCCTTCCTAATTTTTCTGACATTCAGCTTATTTTATGTTGATGCTGTTGAACTGTAATCTATTGATATTATTGATTCGATGTTATTTAAACAACATTAATGTTGTTCAATACGCTAATTCATTCATTCACTATAATGTGTATATAACTGTAGAGCCTGATGACGAAGTTATCGGAAAGAGTGTTCTTTGTTCAGTATGCACTCTTTTGAAAATTTTAAGTATTTGTTGTGTAAAAAAACTGAATAAGAATAATTTTCTGAATACTGTTCACTAAGTTCAGAACTTCTTGTCAACTGACATCATGCACAGTTTGCAAGTATGTTAATTTACTTAGTCTGTAAGCAACTGAGGACAAGCCAAAAAAATAAATGATGGCACCGTATTATTCTGAAAAACCGTTAGTCTTGCTTTATTCAAATTCATAAACAGAAATAGATGTATGAACATAAGTGTTACTAGTTACTTTGGAATTCTGTTTAGAGAATATGAAGCAACAAACAGTAGACATGTTCGAAGAAAAAAAATTCCTCTGTGAGTAAAATTTTGAACATCTATAATATGTTTGTTCAAGATATCGATGTCTGTCCAACAACAATGAAAAATTAATCAGCTTACTTTCGACTTGGTTTTGTTCTCCCAGCTGGTTGATTTAAATGAGAAACTTTCGCTGTGGTTTTAGACAACATCAGCACAGGCTTTGATGTTATTATTATTATCCCTTGCGTTCCAAGTGAAACATAGAGGGCTTCAACAATACATCTCCACTTCTTTCTGCTTTCTGCTGTCCTCCTTTGATGCAAAGGGAAATTATTTGAATTATCCATGAATTATATAATTAGTTATCAGACAACAATAGTCATGACTAGTAGTCAGTTTGCACTGATCATTCTTATTGCCTTGGAATTTGAACTTTATATCATGTGATTTATTTTTTATTGGTTGGTAACTGGGATCCATGGTAATGTATTTGTTAGTCAATGATTCATCTGAGTAGCAGGCTTCTAGAAATTCTCAAGCATTTTGGACGGTTTCTGCAGTTAAAAATTTCTACATTTTCCCAATCAGATAAGTGCCCATAATTACCTGTTTGTATATATATGAAAGAATATACACCATGTCTTTTAACAGCTAATTTATTTTCTGTATTCATATGCATAGGGGATACCCGCTGCAAATTAACGTGGACATTAAACATTGGTTCGTTGGCCTTGGTAGCCATAGGCAAGCAATTCGAAGGTGTGAGTAATTCAATCGTGTAAAAGTTGGAAGAAGACGAAAGAACACGAATAAAAGTACAGTATATTTATTGTAAAACATTTGTTTATAGACTTCTGCATCATTTTGACTTTAATTGCCGAACAATATAAGTTACTACAAATACTGGTGTTTTGGAGTTAAAGTCAGTAACTGATCGTAGTAGTTGTCGATTCAGAGCATCTTCGCAAATAATAGGAACCTGGGGTTAATTTCCTTGACACCAAATTTGACCAATTTTGTATTTATCACAGTTTTTGCAAATTATTTTGCAAATGGCATTGATCTCGCCTTCTTTTGCTGTTGGATCTTATTGGTTTACACAATAGTGAATGAAGTGGCTATGTTAGTTTGTGTGCCATGCCATATCTATTTCAACTGTCAACTGGTTTAAGTATTCTAGCCGTTATTTCTGAGGTATTCTCTATACATGTAGAACGAATTTCCTTGTTGTCTTTGAGGATAGTTTTTTGTTGGTATTTTTGATTTGAGTTTAAATACTTTTTGATGAAAATGTATGGATATTCATTCGTCAGCACTGGATTGCTGCAGTGTGTTCGAAATCTTCTAAACAATGTCTGCATACATTTCGTTTTTTAAGTCATTGGGTTATTGCTATTACAGTTGAGTATTCCATCTGTGTTCTGATTTTCTGTATTCTTGTGTCTCTGAATTTCCTGTGTTAATTCTCTTGATTAAAAGATCTAAGAATGCAATTTCATTGTATGATTCTTTGTCTCTCCTGAATTTAATGTTTATACTGTTGATAAATTTGCAGGTGCATTCCAATTCATTTTCTTTAATTGTGATGAATGTACCATCAACACGAAGTACATAGGTTTTTGGTTTTATTATGGGTAGGGCTATTCATTCTAATCTTTGTCTAACTGCCTCAGTTGTTGATCCTGGAATGGGTGATCACACTGATAGTCCTTCTATCTGTTCGTAAAAGTGACTACTGAATTGAAGTTTATATTGTAAGGCACAGTTCAATTCAAGCTGAACACTGTGTTTTTATGTTTTCATCGCTGTTGAGTAGTTGTTGCATAGTTCATTCTGCCAGTATGTAATGCTGCCTTATTAAAAGACACCATGACTGCGTCGGTGGCACAGTGGTTTGCACTCTCGCCGACCACGCATATGGTCCGAGGTTCGAGCCCACGCCGACGCACACTTGATATCTCTGGTCGGCCTGCAAAATTTTGTCTACCGGTATCACATGCTGAAAATTCCATACTTGTACCAAAAATACAGTGTGGAATCAAGCTATAATCAAAAATGTCATCTACTTCACTATCTTTGATTTTTTCTAAAAATTGGATTGATGAATTGAGAGAATGGTATCGTGATTCTGTTAGATATTTTTTAACGACAGAAGACAAGGGCCAGGCAACAGATCGCTTATTGAAAAAATCAAGAGATATTTATAGATTTTTATGCACATATTATTCACGTTATTGTTAGCAGAGAAGCAGCGTCTTCTGATTGGTTGTTTTCTCGACGACGGTTATTCTATACTGCTTGTGGTCGTTTCTTAGAAATTTAAGCCATATATCTGTGAATCGTATTCGCACATGTTAAGTCTGCTGTGACCGGGTGCTGAGTTCCTCAAGATCAAGCTTTGTTATTGTTTTTTCTCCTGATCCCGATTAGGGACGTAACGTTGACGTAAATTACTGTCTACAATTTACGCCTTGCAGCTAGCTCTCACCACAATATTAATTTTCTGAAAAACCCTTTAGATAGATTACGTGTTTGTGTTCTTCATAGTGAAAAGATTTGTCTTAAGGAAATGTTTGGTTTGCATAGTTTTGGTCTACTTGCAAGGGGAGTGAGGGATTTCGTTTTCGTTCACTTTACCTTTTCACTTAAATCAGCCTAAATGTAACTGAAGTGACATTTTTCGTCGTTCCTTCACAATGATCATTCACTAGTGCTATAGCTATAAGACGGACTGATGCGTGGTGTATTTAAATCATCAGCCTAGAAGAGAGAGGTAGAAAAAAACAATGGAGTTCATCAACAGAGTTAATTGCAGAACATGGTGGATTCATATACAAATAAAAGCCACACAAGCATACACACGTCAACAAAGTTCTAAAATTCATTAGTAATCATTCAAGTGCTTAGGAGATAAAATTCTAAAGACAGTGTGCAAATACTGAAAGTGTTAAAGCCGAAAATTATCTTCACAGTATCCTCGAAATAGGGTTTTTACCCACATGATAAAGAACACTACACAGTTATCTGTCTTCAGTAGGGCGAGTATTTATCGTAAGTCAGAATATGTGACAGATTTTGCCGCTTTAATTTTATCATAGATTGTCACACCTTAATATGGTTGAGAGAAATACACTATGCTAGGTATTAATACACTATGATGTTCTGTACAAAGCGAACTACTTTGTGGGGAACTCTAATTACTAATATTGCATAATTTTTATCCAAAAGATTGGCTAAAATTCATTTCTATTTAAAATATATTTAAATGGTTCGTTTTTCGCTGAATATTCACATTTCTGTGCTTGAAGACATCTCGACATTTTCACCATTGACTTTACAGGAAGTTTTGCACAAAAGAACTATCAAAATCATTCAACTCTGATATTTCAGGGAATTAGTTGTTTTTAAGATAAATATATAAAGAATCAAATAAGTGAATATCGCCAACTCTGCGCTGTTCTTCAGCCTTTTAACTCATTAATGAACAATGTTCATCCATTAAGTGTTAGATCATGCCTGGGTAATAATATATATATATATATGTCCGACTACTTTCTTCAAACGTTTTTACTTGTAATTCGTCTTTGTTTACTGTTCTAAAAATGGAAACTGAGTTTAGCTGGCAAATAATTTGCATGATATGAGAGATCAGCATCTTTTGTGAACTCACAGCTACGAGAACTTATTTCATAATCCAACAATACGCACCCACTGGGGTTCGAACCAAGGACCTTCTGGTTACAAGGCGAGCCCGTAGACCATTGAGCCACTGGGACCAGATCCATCGGTCCATGAATTCTAACTTCTGCCGGTTCACAACATAGCTCGACAATTCTCAATGTCTTCTCCGATGAGTTAGTGCCTTGTCTTCAACCTGGTGTACCCTACTGGACATGGCTTCACATTGGACCACTGGATCGGGTTCCAGTGGCTCAATAGTCTATGAAATCGCCTTGTAACCAGAAAGTCCTGTGTTCGGAACCTGGTGGGTGCGTACCGATGAAGAGTCCTAAACTGGGACGAGGGAAACAACTGTCCAGTACTCCCAGGTTTTCCAGTGGTTCTCCAACTGATGTCAGCTCATGATGAAATCCTCCATGCAATCAAAAAAATCTTTACAAAACCAATACTTGAAAATCAACAATAATAAAGCATTATTTCAGACAATATGTGAGCACATTGTACAGAGATTTCCAGCATATTTAGTTCCACAACATTTTATTTTCGTACAGGTGTAGCATGTAAAGGAATAATCTGAAGTAAATCATGTGATACAAGGCTGTTGTATATGAAGAGAGAACTGATTTTGTATATTTTACCTTATTTCCCTCAAGAATTACACAGTGTCTTGTTGAAAGTCAATTAAATATGTACGCGCGTTTGTTTAGTGATTATCTGATACAGTTTCATCAATAAAACGATAAGAAATGAAGAAGAGTCTGGGCATGCTGACGGATGAAAATTCTGGTAGCCCAGTGATTTAAACAGACCGCCGACCTAAACCATCTGTATTGAATCAACAGGTTAACGGATAAATTTATGACACTTCTCACCAAGCATTATATCTTGACTTTTTGTTCTATTCCTGAATGAATAACTCTTAGAGTTAAATAAATAGTTTACATTATGATAAAAAATAAATAAATAAACAATCCATATCTCTAGGTCATTTGTGTTTATTTATGCCACTGGGTTAAATTTAGTACAAATACTCTGATAATACTCATTTCACAAAGATACTAACGGGTTTTTCTTAAATGTATTTATCGTAAGTTGATGTAAACACCCACAGGCAAGAAGACAACTGGGGTTTGAACTCACGAAACAGTTTTACAATGAATACATGAAATTAAATCTAAAAGATAAATAACTTTATATACATATAATTCATGCATTTCTATTTGTTAAAGTAATCAGAATGTAATATAGTTGAGTAGACCTGAAAGAAAAGACATTCAGCGAAGAAAACTCTCTTCATTGACAAAAGCATATTCAGAACTGTACAGTAGCATTGACATTTACCAAAAATGTATAGTATCTTATTATTGAGTATTAAGATGGGGGGGGGTTGACACAAGTGATATAATTATTCACAAGTGACATTAGAAGTAAAATAAGTTATAAATTAAGTAGTACTCAACAACAGTCCTTATCCTCAAGGATAAGAAGGATTAGTTCCTGTGATACAGTAAACGGGGAACTGGAGAGACTCACACAAGTCCTCAAAAAAATGGATATCCACCGAGATTTATTGAGAAAAACATGAAGGTCAAGCAGAAGCCTAAAAGAACTCAGACGGTTCGAAGAAACTCCTACTTGTGAACATAGAATTTAAAGGTGGTACCGCAGCTGAGATTCCGAAAATTCGCCTATGTGATCGTGATCACTGAGAATAGCCTTCCTTGAGGCTGAGCTAATGATCAATTTCTACAGTCGACAAATGATCAGTGGATGTGTGAAGGATAAACTGCCACTTCGGGCCACTTATATGTGTGTTTATAAATTCATCCGCTCGTGTGGATCCAAACAAAGCGCACGCTTTCCAAACGCATCTCTAAATATTATCCAGAATGGTTAGTAAAAGGAAAATGCAAGAAAGTTAACCAACTCGATTCTCGGGCACTTCGAGAATTCAAGCCACGTACCTCCACCAGAGTCATCTTTCAAAATCATCTCCAAGGTGAGGCCAAATTACACAAAAGGCATCAGTTTTTCGGTAGTTGTGTACAGCGGAGGCGTTGACAATTCCTCAATGCAACCCTAAACTCTGTATACAGAAGACGTTTGTACAGTTTCACATTATACCATGGTCTTATTCTCTTCGCTTGTCGTTCCCTGTAAAAACGTTTACTTTTGTAATTGTCAATTTCACTCTTAGTTTGCTTTTACTTAAATAATTAATTCACTATAACCACTCTCATATTTTCATTTTGCACATTTTTACATCCACCTCACACTTGTTAAATTGGCGCTCAACTACCTTTCTTCTCACTCCATAACGATTTTAACCTTATCAAATTTCTAACACTTTCTTCCTTAGTTCCGTTGTGTACTACGTAATTTGCAATTTATTTTACTTCTAAAGCCACTTGTGAGTAATTATATCAGTCATGTCACCCGCGCCCTATTACTCAATATTAAAATACTGTGCATTTTGGTAAATATAAATACGACTGTTCAGCTTGTGAAGATGTTTTCGTCAATGAAGGGAATTTTCTTCGCTGAATTGTCTTTTATTTTCTTCATGACTCAATGAGTATTTTCGGTGTTTGGACCAGAATGTTTCCTCTCTCTCTCTGACAACAAACTAGTGAAGACGTTTTTCTATACTCATAGAATCAATTTATTAGTAGGGATTCATGGATGAATATTTTTAGTTAAGCAGCATGTTGTTTTAATCACCAGAGTTATTGTTCAACAGCTGTACAGGATTCCAAAGTTCAGGATGAAACAGTGTGAATACTTTCTGCTGCTTGGGCTTATTAATATGACGCAATTACAGTGTTCTAGAGACACGTTTCTTCGCTGGCAATCACACCCAAAATTAATCAGAATCCGTGACGTTAGCTAATTAACCTAATAATTGGGAACACCCGTTAATAACTTCATATCTTTTCACTTCTTTTATTTCTAACATCCATTATAGCACACCAAGTTGATCAGCACTGTTGTGTCAATCACTCTGGTACCTAGCTTGTACATCTGATGGATTGATGTTGATCAATACTTCCAAACAAACAACTACACTTACAACCATTTGAAAAATAAGACTTTCAACTTTTGTAAAGGAGGTCTTAACCAATAACAGCTGCAAATATGTTAGCTTTTCAAAAGCACTTAAATAAAAATTAAGTTGCTTTGCTGCAGACACATATGTATAAACACTACATTTGTGACATGATTTGAAGAAAAAGCCGTGTAATATTAACTATACAGTTGTGTGGCCTTTGAAATGGGAATAAGAACGATTCAGATGCTCATTTCCTGGGAAAAAGATTGTTAACCGACACTCAGTTCGAATATGTAATTCCTTCAGTTTATTATGGATGGTAAGTCCAAATAGATAGATTATTGTCTAACATCTACTACATATGCTAAAGCTCACCCTGTAAATTTAGAAGTTGCTGTACAGTATAAGTAAGGGGATAATTGTCTGGGAAATCCCCTCTGAACTATCTTACTACAATATTTATACTGGGATATTTCAGCTATTATCCTGATTATCATCTGTTTCCCTCCCTGACTGTATGTCATTCTTCTGAAATATGCATAACATATATTGACTTAATTCTTATTGAATGAAGATCATTCTGAGATTGGACAGTTTACAACAATTGTAGATGTGTGATTCTTGCTGAGAGAGTTTCGATCTTACCTTGTTGGGTATATTCTACTGGATTCTAAGTACTTGATCTGTGGTAGAAAATTATCTTGCCTACAAATCTAAATAATGGCACCGTTGAGTTTGAGTTCTGATACTATTATTATTATTGAATAGAACCGTAAGTTTTAAGGCGAATAACTGTCTTTTTGCGTATTTGGAGCATTTTGTAACCGTCAGTCTTTCAAGGAAGCTTCAGACAGCTATACGGTAAAATGCAAAGATTGATTACTTGCTTTCAAACCACAGTGAGTCGGTTATTGTTCTTAACATTGGTACACAAAAGGTTCCCCTTAGCTCTCTCGGTGGCACAGTGTGTCGGTGGCACAGTGGTTAGGACTCTCGCAGACCATGCACATGGTCCGGGGTTCGAGCCCGCACCGACGCACATCTGATATCTATGGTCGGCCTGCAAAATTTGGGCTACCGATATCCATGCTGAAAATTCCATACTTGTACCGAAAATACAGTGTGGAATCAAGCTGTAAATCAAAAATAAATTTAAAAAATAATTGACCCTAAATTTACGATTTTTTCTACTTGCTTACATACAACCTACTTTTTTTTCATTTTTGTAAAATTAGAAAAATTTTAAATCCTTTTTTTCTGTGTAAAAAGACTTTTGTTTCGAGGTCCATAACCTCAAGTAGTTTTATCCGAAGTGTGTGTAGCTCTTCATGATCAGAAGAACATTCTTAGTCATTTGAAAGCATGGAAACAATCGCAGACACATGGAATTCCGTAAGGCTCTTGCTACTAATTGGTTGGGTTGTTGTTAAGCAAAGTAGACTAAGATCTAGAAACCAATGCCAATCTAACCAATGAATTTGCAATCATTTTAATCAAAATAAATCCTTCAAACTGAACAAGACATTTCTATATTTCTGTACAGATTGAAATATAGGTACTACTAACATTATTCAACTATACAGACTGACAAAATTCGTTATGGATAAGATTTTATTTTTATAAGTCACACAGTGTTACTCAAAATTATTAACCGATGACGTTTCAAGCACAAGCTAATGCTCATAATCATATCAAGCTACTCACACAGTTTTTTCCTTCATTTATATACATGTGTGGAATTGACTGGATATTTGAAGAAGATAAACTACACACTAGCGTTCATAAAAAATCAACGCATTCTAATACATATTTAGACTTTAATTCATCTCATTCGTTAACTGTTAAGGCAGGCTTAGTTAAGTGTCTAACAAACCAAGCGATAGCAATAAGTAGTACAAGAAAAGAACTAAATGATGAAATAAAACAGATAGAAGAGGCGTTGATGTTAAATAACTATCCTATAAAATCACTGGGAAGATTGAAAAAGACCATAAAAAAACAAATGAGAAATAATTGTGAAATTAGAAAGGATAACATAAGTATGACATAATATAAGTCATCTACTGTTATACCATATAAGGAGGGGACATCTAAGACCGTACGTAGGATTCTTAATAAAGCAGGAACTAGGGTAGCATTCAAACCTACAAACCCACTTAGAGACATGTTCCATAGGCTAAAATACTCAGTGGACCCAGTTAAACAAATAATATAATTCACAAAATACCTTGCAATGACTGTGAGGTCAACTACATAGGTCAAACTAGTAGATCGAGGGTAGTCAGACTGCCTGTCAGAAGATAAAAATTTAGCTAAGGTAAAAATGATTGACTCTGAGATGAGTAATTTTAGAAAAAAGCTCAGCAATTGCATCGCATGCATTAACACAAAACCACACAATAGGATGGGAGAGGGTTAAGATTCTAAGAAGTAATCTATGTAGGTGTGGACAGAGGTTGGTTACTGAATCCTGGTTCATTGAGCCTACACCCAACACACCACATGCAACAGAAATGACTCAATGCAAATGCCAGAAATATGGAAGATATTATTAACGCCAGTCAGTCACATCAGAAGTGGATAATAAATAATCTCAAATTTTTATTTCAATTTACGTACATCATAACATTCTAACAAGTTACTTATTATGACTATAAAACACTCATGTTATTTCCTATCTGACTATAATTGATCAATAACACTCATATTATTATTATTATTTCTGAATGTACATTATCCCATATTGATTTTTATTCAAATATCTGGTCAATTCCACACATGTATATAAATGAAGGAAGAAACTGTGTGAGTAGCTTGATATGATTATGAGCATTAGCTTGTGCTTGAAACGTCATCAGTTAATAATTTTGAGTAACACTGTGTGACTTTTCAAAATAAACTTTCATTCATAATGGAGTTAAACTCTACCACAGTGCCCAAGTTTTGTGCTTCTATCAATGTTGACGAAATCCGTTCATCTATGAAACTAATATCTAGACAAGCTTAGCTTATTACATTAATATTTCTTGAGTAAAAGTAATCAATTGAGAACTTTGTTTATTCAAATAAAGATAGCATTGACCGTACAGCATGATATCTAGTGGAATCGCTAGGCCTTCTTATTATTTCTCAATTAAATTCGTCAGCTCAGTGAACATAATCACATCAGGAACAACGGGTATGTGTTATGCTACAGTGTGATACGATTTTTTTTATTACAGCTTGATTCCACGCCGTATTTTTCTTAATGCATTATTGTGTAGTGCTGAAGATATTTATCCAGAGAGGCAATAAAAGGCTCTCAGTCAAACAATCCACCTCAAAGGAAACAGCAAACTATCCACCCAAATGACAAATCTCTTCAAAATAATAAACTATACGTTATTGGTCTAAGTGACTTTTGGAATTCCAAGCTTCCGACCATATTCCATCTGTACAGAATTTATTTTTTTTTAAATATTTTTTGATTACAGCTTGATTCCACACTGTATTTTTGGTACAAGTATGGAATTTTCAGCGTGGATATTGGTAGCCCAAATTTCGCAGGCCGACCATATAGATATCAGATGTGCGTCGGCGTGGGCTCGAACTCCGGACCATGTGCATGGTCGGCGAGAGTCCTAACCACTGTGCCACCTCTAAAGTATGCCCTGGATAAGCTGAATCAAAGACTTCAAAACTTTCTCTTACAATGAAGTAAGAAACAATTTATCAATACACAGTTTTATTATTTTCATACTACTTCAAACTAACTGATAGAACATATTGTAAAAAAGAAAACACCTTCTTGTTTAAAGCTACTTTAAGATCTGAAAATGGTTAGTGACGTAAGGCATGCAATGCATTTAATTAAACAAGTTAAAGAAAATAATTTCGAAATAGTGTTTTTCTTCAACAATATCAGACAAAGCAACCTTATCATGTGACCAATCAACACAATTGTTTTTAAACTAAACTACAAAGATCTATTTGAGTCTGGCTGGCGCAGAACGTTTCTTTTTTAAGAAAGAAATATGATTTCATTTGTGAATATTGTTTTGTTTCACTATAGACACAAACATTCCGCTGATATTCTGAGTTATTTTTAAATAGAATCAAAAAATCTTGTGGTTTATTTTTTTCTTTCACAAAAAGTTAACTAATATTTTCAAACAGTTTTAACCAATAAGAGATAAACTTTTGCTGGTGTGTTGTTAAATGGGACGGCGAATAATGTTTTCGAAAGCAAAGGGGTTTTCTTTTAAGAAATTTACAAACAACAAGTATAATGTATCAAATTTTACAAAACAAATGATACAATACAATTCCAATCAATTAGTACATAAAAATTAAAACTGAAGTTAAGAAATTCTGTTTCTAGAATCGAATTCATGTCTTTTTATTGGAATCCTAAAGAGCTTACATCATAGTGTTTGAAGCAGACGATAAATCTGGCAGGGTCGAGTTATTTCTTATCACTTCACTCTACTGGGTAGCTAGAATTCAAAGGTTATTAATGAACTCTAACCTATGAGCTCTAGGAGTTTATCTAGGTAGACGCCCAGTCATCATAGTCATAAACAGGCGAAATGACAATTCAGTGTTTAGTCCATTTGTATCTGACTAGCATACCTCACTGTTTGATAGATGTGTTCTCCAGCTGTGCACATCAGTCAGTCTTATATATGTACCATCAGTGTCATTTTTGACCAGTTCAAAAGTAAAATGCAGTAACAAGCTGTCTTTAAATTCGTGGAACGTACACAGATGTGTACACTATTTGAAATCCGGAGTTTTGATTTCTAGATGAAGGTAGATCAAAAGTATTACTTTAAGATTCTTACAATTCAGGTAGTATTTAAGCGAGAAAAATAAAGTTTTCAGCTATCAAATAGACATTCAACTTATTATTCACTCATTGCATCTCGAGTAAAACATAGGACTTTTGAAGCTCATTTCCATGACACTTGATTTTCTGCTGTCGATTTCAACTGGTTCCATGTTTCACCAAAATCTTTCATTTCACTCCGACATGATCTCTTTTATGATATTTCTAAACGCATGACCTGTCACTTCACACATTCAGGTTCCATTAGAATGTCCTACATGTCAAGTTATTCAACAGTCTTCTTAGTCTATGTCAAGTCAACCTCCATTTTCTCCTGCTTAAATGTGAGATTTTAAGTTATCAGATGAACGACTATCGCGATTCTTTTGTTTCTCGCTTATCCTGCTATTTGATCTTAAATGTTGAGCGAACGAGGCTACTGATGACCGTCTGCAGTTGGTTGGGAATGCTTTTCACGATGCAGTTAGTTCCTTGACTATACAGATGGAGTAACTAGCTACTGAAGGTCTAGTTGCTTCAGCTGAGTGCTGTAGATCTCCACTGTCATTTCTAAGTAATAAACGCATGGCTGGCTTTACCAGCCCTCTCTCAGTCATTCAAGTATTGATATGAAATTGTCAGTGAAAGTGATAGCAACAAAAGTATGACTCAGCCTTATTATTATGTTATTATATCCTTTAATTCCTAGAGGAACATAGGGCTCCAGCCACGCGTCTCCATTGCCTCAGGTTTTCTGCCAACTTTTTCACCCCGCTCCTAGTCTGCCCACATGCTTTCATCTCCTCTTCACATGACCTCCTCCAAGTCGCCCTTGCACTGACGACCGACTCGCCACTTCCCTTTCGGGTTCCACTCGAGCGATGGGTTATCTAGTGACGTCACTTGATGGTTTCCTCAACGTATGGCCAATCCATCTCCATTTGTTCCTGCCTATCTGTTGAACAATCGGTTCCTGGTTGGTTCGCTCATTGCTAGAGATCCCTGTTGCTGATTTTTTCTGATCACCTTATCTTGAGTATTGAGCGAAGACAACTGTTAATGGATGTCTGTGGTTTGTTTGAGATGCTCTTTATGACGACTCAGCTTTAACATTTAATTATATATCGTAACAGTGTGGAGAGGAAAAGATAAAATTTTACATATTGAGTACATTCTGAGTATTATAACAACATATACCACGAAAACAGTTCCTTTTCTATAGATCACTATCATTCCTTATTTACAGATTTATTTCTCTGAATTCATATGCAGTATGGAACCTTTTGTTTCCAAAAGAATTTTTATGATATTTTCAGCAATAAAGACAAAAAATACAGATAAATATCACGTTTTGGAGTGATTTTTTTTGATTTTCCTGATTAAATCTTACCTCAGATATGATGCAATGGTGGTGGGTGGTTAAAGGAATAAAACAGCATTATGTGGCTATATTCCTCAACACTAATTCACGTTTAACAAATCGAAAAACAAAGGAATTTTACAAACCTGTCACACATTTGTAGCGTGATATGTATGCATGTATATCTCATCGAACGTCGAGTTAAAGACAGTCAGAGTTGATTAACTGTCGAGTTAAACGGATTCTGGATAATTAAACCAACTTTCATCTCTTATCTTTTTTGCTTCACAAAAAAAGATGTAAATCAACTGACTGTCAGGTTTCAAATGTTTCTACAAGATAGTTATTCTTAGATTCATGTTATAAATAAATAAAATTTATCATAATTTCTTTACAAATTAGATGATAATATGGTGAGTTGGAGATGGTTCTTAGTATAACGTCCGTAAGATAAGTCATGCTGTAATAAAATTAATAAAAGACTACAGTAATATTGAATATGTCACTGTTAATCAATATTTGTGATGAAAGCAACGGTGCTTTTCATCAGACATGACGAACTTATTGTTAAGACATTCTCAGAATTTAAACTATGACATTCATATATATATTATTCATCTGATGACGCTTTAAGCTTAATTTTTTAAATTATAGCTTGAAAACACACGCATTTTTGTTACAAGTATGGAATTTTCAGCATGTGATATCGGTAGCCCAAATTTTGCAGGCCGACCATAGATATCAGGTGTGTGTTGGCAGGGGTTTGAACCCCGCATCATATGCATGTTCGGCGAGAGTCCTAACTACTGTGCCTAACTACTCTTTCTGAAGACAAAGCTGAAAAAAATCAGGCAAGACTCATTGTATTGTTCCTTCGCACGGAAGTCTTTAGTAAAAGGCGAAAGATTGATTCGCAAATGAGGAGACACCAGAGTCATGTTCGAGAATCCCATACCAAATCCATTTAAAGTCTGAAAGTAGGCATCTGTGAATCCTAAGTTATGGCGTTTTGTTCCCTGTAAAATATGACTTCAATACAATAAGTGAAATTTTAGAATTCTCAAATTCCCATTCATGCATTTAGAGAGATATATTACTTTGCAAGTAATCCCTCATCATCGGTTCTATACAAATATATATAATTTTTTACATCAAAATATTTTACCGTTCCAGTGGTTATTTTAGTGAATCAGTTTCAGGTATAAGAGGTTGGAATTAAGAGGTTAAAAGTCATCAAAATAATCAATTCATGGATGTTAGTAAGAAGATATCTAAGTTTTAAGGGAAGGGTGAAAATCAATTACGGAATTCAAGGTAATTTAGTGCTTAGGCGTTGGCAACAAGTTATTACATAATCAAGAAATTTTTAAAACAGCAATGATGACTAAGTTGCCTTTTAGTTTTTTAATACAGATATCTGAATGGATCATTGGGTTATTTAAATTTCAATCTAACACAATAAATTATTTCATACAATGATTCCCTTTTACAAATTTGAACAAAGAAAGAAGAAACATTGGTGCAGAATAATCTGGATCCATTTTATTTCGTTGGTTGTCATCATCTGTGTACAACCTGAATTCTTTAACAAAATAAAAAATGTACAATTTTAACACACTTTTGTCCATTAGCAAGCATACTGTCAGAGCATCATAGTTAAATAGAGCGTTGAGATTTACAGGATGTCTAAAGTGTTACGACATATATATATATCCTGTTAGAGAGAAGTCTCTTGAAAAAAATTAGTTAACAATTGTGTTGTTTGGGTGGTAACAAAAGACAATTAGTAATAGTTACGTAACTAGATCAGAAAAGATCAAAATTTCGGTGCATATAAAGTCAGATGAGAAGTTGATGATGTAATACAGTGAGCAGAACTCGGAAGAACAGGAAAAATTATCCCTTAAGGGAGCCAGGAGAAAAATAAAGAGAGGGAGGGGAGTGAAAAGATAAGCTAACAAAATTAGAAAACAAAGAGTTACTAAGAGGTGAGTCACCCGGGTGATTGAAGTCCAACAACGGATTCTTTTTGGACACATAAGTCAGGCTTCAGTCGTTTTATTGCTATAGCTTCAGCAAACCTGAGGAGACTTGAGGTATTTTGTCTGTTAATTATTTCGAATGATTCCAGCTCATCTACTCGGTGTCCTGTGTCAATCAGGTGTTTGGAGATTGAAGAGCCTAAACGATTCGGTCCCTTTACCTGGAGGCTCCTTGATACACGTTCGCAGAATCTAACGTAGGCCCTCCTCTCTGTTGTTCCAATGTAACTGCTCCCACAGATACATGTGAATTCGTATACACTGTTGGAGGTAACATGTGTGGTGTACTTGTCAATCTTTGGCTGCACCAGTGATGACGTTGTTTGGGATAGAGAGACTAATAACGCTGCAGGATGCTTCCTAGACAGAGCTGCGCTTAATCTTTTATTTGCCATTCTCATAACGTCGTCGCTGTTGTAGTCAAGTTTGATGAAAATAGGCTTCTTACTGACTGTAGCTACATCAAGCTTCTTGAGTTCATTCTTCCATATTTGTTGATAAAACTTTGTGTGTAACCATTTTCTTTCAAGCATGTTTCAAGAAGCATTAGTTCACTGTCTAGTTAGTTTGGTGAACATATTCTCCTCGCTCTAGAGAAAAGCGTTTTCACCAGCGTTCGTTTGTATTTCACTGGGCAGAAGCTGTTGAAATTCAAGTAAAGACCACTCCATGTGTCTTTACGATATACAGATCTTTCGAGTGTTCCTTCGTATTTTCTCTCCAACTTTATGTCCAAAAAATAGAAAATTTTTCATCATCTTCATGCTCCACCACATTTTCTCCAATTCCTAATGTTTTAACCACTCAATTATATCGTTGAATCACAAAGTGTACTCAAGTATATATTTAACTGGTTTTCAAAATGTCAATGAACATATTACAAAGATAAAGGGAATTTATCATAAGGTGTTGGGTTTTCCTGTCGATTGAATATCCATTCCATTGCATGATATACTATAAATTGCTGTTTTATCTAAAGACCTTGGATTAGAAGGAGAATATGTTATGCAATAAATCCCTCTGAGAATTCTATACACTTTGTTTATGTATTGTCAGGAATAAAGTTGTTATCATTATAATTATTGTTTTTTCAGTGAATTACACATGCTGAAAAATATTTTCTTTGCTTATGATTTGCCTTTATCCAGCCACTGTTCACGCTGTCTTACCAACAGTGGCATATCCACATGAAACCTGTGTAAATACAATAATATACCTTGTTTATTTGTAATATTTTGGTAACATTTCCGGTTCCTGTCTTCAGCAGTGTTTGGCACACTGATCTACAAACACTGATAGTAATAGGTTGTATTCGTCTACATTTAGTTTGATAGTAATTATTATTATTATAGTCTACTTGTCCTTGATACCTTTCAAAGTATTCCGATCTAGATTAAATGTCATTTTGGTATTTACTAAAATGTAATTTGATCGTATTGTATCCGATAGGGTGTTGTATTATTTATATATTCTGTCTTACACGTGCCCTCGAGATCATTTATCCTAGTAGCTGAACGAATGTCAATCAAGATAAGTAATGCAACCATGGTATATATATATACATATGTACCCCATTATGAATGAGAAATACTAGTCAAATTGACAGTCATTCATTCACTTACTTGAATATACCCGTTTTCTATCAATAATATATTAGACATTTAGAAAACTATTTGTTAGCAGGATATGTACCTGTGGTACAACCAACTTGGAGTTGGAGTGACTCAAACAAGTCCTCAGAGAAAGTCGATATCCCCCAAAATTCATCGACAAAAACATGAAGTTAAAGCAGAAGCCTAGAATAACGTAGATGGTTCCGAAGAAACTCCTACTTATGAACATTGAATTTGAAGATGAGTTTCCATCACTGCTGAGATTCTGAAAAATTGCTTATGCGATGGCTATCACTGAGAAAAGCCTTCTTTGCTGCTGAGCAACTGATCAATTTCTAGGGTCGATAAATAACCAATAATTGTGTGAAGAATAAGCTGTCGCTTTCGGCCACTTCAATGTGTGTTTATACATTCATCCGCTCGTGTAGAGTCAGTTAGTGGAGTCTCACAAATCTCACGCTTTCCAAACGTATCTCCAAACATTATCCGGAATGCTTAGTATTTTTTTATTTTTATTTTTTTTCATTACAGCTTGATTCCACATGGTATTTTATTACAGGTATGGAATTTTCGGCATGTGATAGCGGTGGCCCAAATTTCGCAGGCCGACCATAGACATCAGGTGTGTGTCGGCAGGAGATCGAACCCCGGAGCATGTGCATAGTCAGCAAGAGTCCCAACCACTGTGCCACCGACGCACAATGCAAGATAGTTACTAGCTCAATTCTCGAGGACTTCCAGAACTCAGGCCACCTACCTCCACCGGAGTCATCTTTCAAAATCATCTACAATGTGGGGCCAAATGACATAAAGGGAACCAGTTAAACCAATTGGTTAACACTATTTTGGATAGACATTTACTGTCATGTTAGAAACTAGCGAATGCAATATTGTCAAACCCCGAGCATCCCTCTATACGCAGCTCTCTCCTTGCATTTCATCTGGTAGAACTAGAAGCAGCTATAGGAGGCTATATGTTAGGACTACCAAGTACAAAAACTCCACAATACCACATCTGGCACAGCTGTTATGTGATGAGAAATCCGTTAGGTATGACACGATCAACTTACTGTGACACTCTAACAAATAGTCCCATTAGTTTTTGTTTTCCTTTCCTCGTTAGTATTACACTGTTGTTCTCACCTTCTATTACACACAAATTTTATATTTCATATCCTGTGGTGCATTGTTTAAAATATGAACGCACGCTGTTCTTTTTATTTATTTTATTTATCTTTATTTGGTGGGGTGTTGCTTTTTGATTTTAAAAATCTTATAAAATTTTTGAGGTAATTAGATGCAACATATTGTAATGCACGCTGAAAATTCCATACCTGCACCCCAAATACTGTTTGAAATAAGGCTGTTATTATTATTATTATCAGTTTTCGGTATTTGTGTATAGCGGAGGCTTTGGCGATTCCTCAATGCAACTCTGAACTCTGTATACAGAAGAGGTTTGTCCAGTTTCACATTATACCATCGTCTTATTCTCTTCACTAGTCGTTCCTTGTAAAAATTTTATTTTTAATTTTTTGAATTTTCAATGTCACTCTTAGTTTACTCTTAGTTTAATAAATAATTCACTATTATCACTCTCGTATTTTCTTTTTGTACATTTCACACTCTCTTCATACTGGTTAAATTGACGCGCAACTACCTTTCTTCTCACTCGATAACAATTTTAACCATTGTGAGAATTTTCTTCGTTGAAATGTCTTTTATTTCTGGTCTACTCAACTGTATCATATTTTGATTATTTTAACAAATAGAAATGCTTGAGTTATATATATATAGTGATTTGTCTTTTAGATTTAATTTCATGTATTCATTGCGGAACTGTACTGTGAGTTCTTGCGTCTGGCTGTTTACATCGAATTACGATAAGTTTATTGAAGAGAAACATGTTTGTACTTTAGTGAAATGAGTGTCATCGGATAGAATAGAAAGTATCCTTGATGATCATCAAAGATTCAGACTCCACTCTCCCCGGAGACCACTGACTATCAAAAATGTGCAAACCTGTAATCATACTAATGGTATTTTTAAAAGGTAAATTGTCACCAATAAACTGACTAGAGTCAAACCATTCAGGTTTAAAGAATCTGGTGTCATTTCACCGGAAAACTGTTATTTTCTCAGACACAGAGAAATAAAAGACACTCTAAAAGTCATTTGTTAGGACACTTTCTGATCCCATTCACTTTTTTTTTTACATTTTACCTGTTCTGTTTGTTTTGTTTTCTGGACATAACCATGTGGTCGAAGCTAAATGGTCATACGCTAAATTCCTCTAAATGTCAGTCGGTTAAATTCACCTTCAGGCATAAACGTGATCTGCAAGAAATTGTTCGTTCATAGGATGTTTGTAGTATAGAGGGCGCTGAAATAAAAATTAAGTCAAGCAATAAATACATTGGAATAGTTCCACCCTCTTACCTTTCTCGGTTATCTCATATCTTGTCGATTTCTAAGAAAATGTTCCGTCTAACTTTCTGCATTAAGAAGTTAAGGCAATCATGTATCATTCAACCTCTACTTATACAATTTGTTAACACTTGCATCTTATCCACTGTATATCTTCACCTAATTCTTTGCTGGGTTACTCACAAATGGATCGTATCACAATACGAAAGGTATTAATGGTTGTCAGTAGGTCAGGTAGTGTGTCACTGAGTCAGCTTGTTACTGTTGCTGTGAACAAGCAACTGAACTCATGAGAAATATGGGCTAAATCAATATTATCTGATTCGCAACAGTCCTACTATGTAGTGAGGAAAATAAATAGCTCTTTTATGTTTTCCTATTTGATGGTGACACTACTTGAATTATCTTATAATTTTCGCTGTAATTATTATTAAATTTCTGAATTTATTATCTATTATTTACTGCTAGTACCAGAAAACCGATATTATTAATTTTGGTTACCTATACTGTGCAACTGTTTATTTCCTATGGAGTAAATGTTAGATTCAATAATGTGCAAAAAGCTAAGAATTCCGTGCTTTATCATAAGCATCTTTTTAGAATAAAGCAGAGCCTGTCTTTTTTAATTCAACACAAACCTGAATACTAACATTTATTACTATCATAATCAAGTGACTAGTCACAGGCCTTTATTGTCATATTTTCAAAGATTCTGACAGTTTCTTTTGAAGTCTGCATTCTCTGGCTTCTAATTATTCTTCTTTCTGAAGAGTTTGTTTGATGTATTGGCATTAACCTGGATATTACATCTGAATAAAATATAGAATTCTAAAAGTAATCTTTTGAAAAATAGCTATTCCGTGTATAGAATATTCAAGTAAGCATCCATCGACAGTATATTGTATAACCCATCATTCTACGCGATAAGTTGAAAGCCAATTAAAAATATGCTTGAGTCCACGCTTCGAATCGAGGAAATAATTGGAAGAAGGTTTATTGCATTATTATTATTTTTATTCTCAAGAGTTCCGAGTGGAATATAGGGCTTTAATAGTACATCTCAGTTTCATTCTGCTTTCTGTAGTCCTCTTTACCTAGTCCTACGATTGCTAATAGGATTTCATCTCCCACTCATAGGATCTCCATCATGTAACCCTCAGACCGCCAGTCAGCTTGTGGTTTACCATTCTGGTTCCACTAGAGAACCAACATGGCATCAGATGTCATCCACCGGTCTCCTCAGCGTGTATCAGATTCATCTCCATTTTCTTCGACATCTTTGTTGAGCAGTAGGCTCTCGATTGGTTCGCCACCAGAGTTTCCTGTTCTTAATCATTTGCTGCCGGCGATCGAGGGAAGAGGGCAGTTGTTGATGAAAGTCTTCTTGTGACGCATCAGTCAAGTTTCCGATGGATACAGAAGAGGTAACTTTACATTACTATTGAAAATCTGAATTTTCTTCCTTATGCTAGATGAAGAAGATATCTAAATTCATTACAAAGTGATGAAGAATTTTCCTTTCCGATACTAGCTGGTTTGGATATCCTCAGCAGAATTTAGATTCTCTCACGGAGGGATCAACCACTGGAACTCCTTATCTGATTCAGTAGTATCTGCTCCATAGGTGAATGCTCTCAAAGAGAAGTTAGATGTCTGCAGAGATATATTTTGCAAGGATTAACATAGGCCACAAGAACCTTCTATTCTTATCACCTGCATCTGAATCTGAATCATTAGTGCCGGCTACCTGTAATTGACACAGTTCTGCCTAGATAAGCAGAGAAAGTGAACTCTCTCAAATCTCTTCCTTGATACTGCTTAGTACTTATTATTGTTGTTCGTCATTGGATGTCTTCATCGTCCGTTTCTTCTCTATGTTCACTTGAATTTCTTGTCTTCGCTGCTTTTACTGCTGGAGAGGAATTAAGCTAGTCCAGTGACTTAAGTAGGCCGTCAACATGTTATGAGTAATCTACCTGCCAGTCAGTCTTTTTTTCGGTGGGGATCTTCAACCAAATACTGTATATACAGTGTTATGGCTATAATGAGAAATACATTGAGAAATATGTGACTGAAGAGTATCTGTAATAGCGAAAAGAATGCTGGGAATGTTTTACAGCTATGAAACATTAAAAGTTAAAATTATAATGGATTATGGTTCACTTATGCGATTAAAAGAAACAATTATTTGTCATAGAGTAAGCTTGAATATTCTAGAAATCGTCAAATGAATAGAAACAATAATAAAAATGAAACTAGTCAAGATGATGATACTGACAAATATGGGATAAAATAAAAGAGTAGTTAAAGATATTATCATATTAGATTCAAATAGTTAATCATTTTTTTACACACAGAGATCTGATTTATATACCTTAATTCGAGAAGCTGCTGCAATCGCATGCATATTTCACGGTAGCACTCTCCACTGAATCAACAGAAGTTGAAAAATACATCATTGAAATCCAAATCCGCCACTTTAGAACCTGTAAGTCTTACCCTTTTTCTTTGGTGGAATCATTGTTGCGCTCCTTGGCCTTATTTCCTTTCTCTAAGAGGTTTCAGTTCTAGATGAAATACACCTAGAAACAGGTATCTTTTACCTTATAATAAGGGAATATCATTTTAGCACATTTTCTTCCTGTCTGTAAATGTTGGTGGGCACGTTTATCAATCATGCGTCCTGTTGAAAATCTTAAAGTAACATGCAGATTATTCGAGTGACAGGTTCAGCTTAAATTCTTCTTTTTATTTCTTTACAATCCGGATAGAAAAGAGGGCCCCTAGCCACAGCTTTGAAATCTTGGTAGATCTAATTTTTATGGGTTTGAGTTGTGGGCTTCACGCTCAACCTTTCCTCTTTACCATCATTACTAGCGGCTTAGCGAGGTTAAGGAGTGCGTTGGCAGAGGATCGAACCCCAGAGCACATACGTGGTTGACGGACGTTCCACCTCATTTAATACTGCTTAATTTAGCGTTTATTGAACTAAGTCTCCTCATATTATTATTCTAAAGATATTAAAATAGGTGAAAAAACTTTTTTTAAAAATTGACAGGCTCTGTAGCTCTACTCAGTGACTTGTGAATTCCAATTTCTACGAATTCATGATTTCAATCTCTGCTCAAGATTAAAGCGAACCAAATCCCAACAAATTAACTCTTGAGAACTGTTCTGATGCTTGCTACAAAACGAAGTTGCCTGGAGTTTTAGTCAGAAGTTGTGAGCAGTGGAGTCCGCTAGGTCAAGAGTCAGGACAAACACCAGCCGATGACATTGACTGGTGGTCGCGCTAAAGTCATGAATTGGTAGAAGTTGAAATTCATGGGCTTTTTATTCTGACCCAATGACTGAGTGGTTTACAAGCTCGCCCTCTAACCTGAATGACCCGAGTTCGAACCCTGGTGATTACTCAGGGCCAAAAAGTCTCAAAGTAGGCCGAGACGGCTATCCAGTAATCCCTAATTCCTAATTTTTCTCTGACAGACATCAATCCGCGATCAAACTTGTAAGAGATGAAATTATTAATATGTGAGTTGGTGCCTACATATACTTAACATGGGTTTAGGTGTGACTTTTGTTAAGATATATATATATAATATATTACTGTTTCTTTCAGTGACTGAAGGTGGTGTAATACTGTTAAAAATATCAGAAAATAACGTGTTTTAACATTATACTAGATTTGGTGGATTTGGGAGGTCCCTGAAAGCACGGTTGAAAAATTATGCGGATTGGTAATCAGCGACGAACACTGACAGTTAGTTCGCTTATGGAAACGATTGAACACTTGCCTTAGCAAATTACATTGATAAAGAGCTTTAGTTTTTAATAGCATTGCGTTATTGTCTAAGTTTTTATTCTTGTTAGGATGTAATTACTGATTCTTTCACTGCTAAATTCTGCTATCACATTTAAAACTGATTTGACTTTCATAAACCTTATATATAATAATATTGTTCTGGTTTTCACATATTCAGGTCTTATTTTCACACTAAAAAAAAAAAAAAAGGGTTAGATGCATATTATAGCTACCCTAATATCTAAGAATAGAATTTTCTTAGCGAAAAACCTTTTTCAGAGTGTTCTAATTCTTATAAATTCAGATTTAAAAACAGAAATCAACCAAGGTTTTTAAACAATAATTGCTATAATTTAATAATTTGTTTGGAGATTTTTAGAGTCATGCTTATAAGATGGAGAATTCTATATTTATTAGGATCTTGTTAGTTAGGCAATTTGTCAACAAAGTCATCGAAGAGAGGACTTCAAGTTAGCATAGAGAAGACAGAAGTGATGCAGATAACCAACCAACAACAGCAAACAACAGTCACTATCAACGGAAGAAATTTGAACGAGTTCACAACTTTAACCTATCTGCGAACCATTGTTTAAGCTACAGGCAGATGGTACAGATGAGACTTTCAAAGCCAATCAGGATCAGAAAAGCAAAACAAACCTTCATTAATCTTCTGCATACAGCATTAGAAACAAAATTCCGCTTTTCAGCACTCTGTGTTTCAGATACACTTCCAACAGACAACTTCAGACTCCTATAAACAAATGATTTCGCTAGCTCCATAGTCAAGATAAGATGGCCGGCGAGTCTGAGAAACAAGGAACTTTTGGGGCTAACCAACCTAGAACTGTATACTACTATTTGAATGAGGTGAGTAGCTAAATTTCACCCACACTAACCAGTGGTGTATACTACCCAGCTATATCGAGGTGGTCTACACAATGGAGGGTTGTTTCACTCCCTTGGGGTAGAGTTCATCGGTGATGTACTCGGTATGAATCAGCTAAGAGAACTGAATCAGCTCAAACCACCCGAATTTTGCCCAGTTAGCTAGCTCCCTGAGCTAAGTCACACCTATTCCAAACGATCGAAACGCCATTCGTGTTTATATCAGTTCTAATTGACTGGATACCAAACACTAATGGTTGATTTCAGTGGTGTGTGACTACTCATTCCAAAATATCAGTAGTTTGCCGTTTTATATAAATATGCTATCTTTCTTTATTACCATTTATGGCATCAGATAGATCACACAATGGGACCTTGAGAACTTGGTTCCCCAAACAAATTATAGTGAAATCTCATCATTCGAAATGTGTAAATGACAAGTTGCTAATCAATTTTAAAATTACGAGTTTGAGACAACCTAGAACCTCTTTTCTAACAAATATAAAGTTGAAATGGAAATGGAATGGACAAACACTGAGGAGATCGTCGGTTGAAATCACTTACCTTGATGACACTTAAGTGAAATCCAGGTAAGACACGACGAGATGGTAGTGTGTCTGAGGTTGACATAGGCAGGATCATGTGAAGAGCAGATGAAAACTGATGTTTGATCGCTGAACCAGAGAAAGAGGACTGTAGAAAACAGAATTAAGCTGAGATCTGCTGTTGAATCCGCCTGTTCCGCTTGGAATCGATGGGAATTTTAACATAATATTGAAAAGGACTAGTTAACAAACACCAGTGTAAATCCCTTAGCTTATTACGACACCTAATAAAATGTTTTCGTAATCACAGACATATAAATAATAAAAATAAGCATATTAGTAAGATATGTGATAAATGATCTATTTAGTGTAATTATATAATACCGATTAATGTTCAGATATAATGCTTGTAGCTGTTCTTCTCACAAACATAATCCTTTCTAGCACTAATACTACTACTAACTTAGACTAAAAATATAGAATTAATAATTCTGACGTAATACTATCAGAGTAATTAATCAAAAACAATGAAAATAACATTTTATGATTATTTTTGTAACTATTTGGTCTGACAATCACAAAAGTGCCACATTTAATTTCAACCTATAAGGTTAGAATAAAGATTATACCTGGAAGAACAAGAATCAATGTAAACAAAAGTGGCACATTTTATTTTAACTATTTTATTTAAGTGAACACTTCAAAACGATGTTTAGCAGTGTCTACTATCACACCTAGATGATGTGTTTCAACCCACTGATTCTAAATACCATTCTTTTAGATGTATGGTATTATTTAGATTAGTAATTATAGAAGCTCAATCTAAGACTTTACGTCGGATTTTCAATACAGCAGGAATTAGAATGACATTCAAACCGAAAAACTCACTGGACAGGCAGAACAAACTGTGTAGGCAAGAGGACCCCGATGACTGATCCAATTAAACAAAATAATATAATTTACAAAATACCTTGCAATGAGTATGATTCAAGTCAACTACATAGGTCAAACTAGTAGATCAGGAGTAGTGAGATTATCAGAACATAAGAATTTAGCTAAGGTCAGAATGATTGATCCAACGAAGATAAGGAATTTAGAAAAACTCAGCAATCGCACTGCGTGTACGCCACAGGGTGGGTGGGACAGAGTCAAAATTCTAAAACGTAATATGGGTACGTGGAGGTAGAGACAGATAGATTGATTACTGAATCCTGGTTCATCGAGACTACACCCCACACAACACATGCAACAGAAATGACTCAACGCAAATACCAGAGCTATGGAGATAACCAAATTATTACCAGTCATATCAGAGGAGGGTAAATAATAATCTTAGAACTCTATTTTAATTCACATGATAACATTCTAACAGGTTATTATTTTTACTGCAAAAAAGCATTTTATTTCCAATCTCATTGCACTTTATTGATAACACTTATAATGTTTCCGAATGTACTTGATCTTATATTGATTTTATTCAGATGTTTAATCAATTTAACTCATGTATACAAATGAAGTCAGGAAGCTGTGTGAGTTACTTGATATGATTATGAGCAGCAACAATTTGTGCTCGAAGAGTGGTCATCAGTTCCTGTTACTGTACAACACTGTGTGATTTATCAAAATAAAATCTTATCTATAATCAAAAACTTTATATAAGTTCGGTATTTATGTTTGATGTTAACACTGAGTCACATTTGTTAAAGTAACTTCATCGAATACTTTAAAGAAGTGTGTCTGTTTTTGCGGCAGACTTCATCAAGAAATAGATCAGTTAACGATCATTAGATGTAATAAGATCTACGCTGAAATTAGGCACATCACTGCAAATATATGAATATGGCTATTTTCTATCAGAAAAAGTGACTTCACGAGTACATGCACTATTTGATGTCACCGATTAAGACAGTTTCATCTTGAAATAATAGAAAAGATTTGTAACTCAGGTGGATGATTTGCAATTGATAGTGTTCTCTAAGCTCCTTGGTTTAATTGCGGAGCTTTCATCGTCTTTCTGGACGACATCTTCAGCGCAGTATTTAGGATAAAGTGAAATAATTTAAATTTCTTCATGAGTCTCCCGGTAACCATCTTTAGGTATTTCATCTTTTCAAAAATATGAACTCAAGTGAGTCACTTAAGAAATCGGATTTTTTGGAGATTGGAGTCTAAAGTATGTAAGCAAAACATTTACTGACTAATCTGAGGTAGTTTTTCATTGCACAAAAATGATAAATAGTATTATGCGCAGCGAATATTTAGAAACGCTAAGATAGATGGAGAAATAAGAATGTCGAACGAAATGTTTGGAATTATGGCAACTGATTAGTATGGGTGTAACAGAATAACACTGTGTAAGTCACTTTTGTCTAAGCAGCAATGCTGAATGCGATGAAGTTACTGAAGTCCAGTCGGGAAGGCAGCAAGATCAAACGGAATTCCTCTCGAAACACAGAAAACGAACCTAGAGAATGCGACAGATGTGCCCATGCCATTATTGCGAAAGGAGGAAGGGTAACCACCGACTGGATGCAAGGCTGCCTTGTCAAGCTGCCAAAAGAGGGTGACTTGTAACTCTGGAGGAACTGGCGGGGAACCATGCTCTTGTCCATGCCAAGTAAAAAACTAAGCCGCATAATCTTGGAGAGAATAAAAGATACACTAGATACAGAGCTTCGCCCCCCCCCTCCATGTGGACGTGTGGGATTAAACAATGTATCATATATCATAATAGTAGTGCATAGTTTATCATGAAAAACTGTCAGCATTGGAGTCAGAATAAAGAAAGATAATATCACTAGTAATAAATCAAAAGAGCTTGTTAGTGTCTATATGCGTAAGGAAAATTTGACAGAATGTTTGGAAAGTTTTATAAAAATAATGATTAGATATTTTCCTTTCAAAAAAAATTTGTGATTAAAGTACATATGACAAAAAAACAAGAAAAAAAAAGATTGTCAGACATATGAATTGAAGTGTAATGTTTAGTCAGAGGATAACCTCAGGCAAAAACAATGTCTGAACGTGTTCTTTTCGATTACAAAGTACTAGTTGCTAACAAAATAATGATAAATCTTTCTTTCTTATCATCTAAAGACAACTTATTTTTCAGAAATCATAATTGTTCAGAGAAGCTTATAGTTATGCATTGATTGTTACTCAATGTCAATGGAACCAATTTGAAAGAAGTCACTTCATCACGCAATAGAACATAAAAGTCAATCAGAATCGGAAAGAAAAGGCAGATATTCATTACTCTGGAACAGTGTGGAAACCTCTTGCACTCAGTATAGAGAATGAAATTCGGATTTTCAATACCAATTTTAAGTCAGTTCTATATTTTTTTTCGTAAGGATTCTGTTCGATTGGTTGGGGGCTTTTATCATGAGCTGACGTCAGTTATAGAACCATTGGAAGACCAGCTGTGAGTACTGGACAGCCGTTTCGTCCAAACTTTGGACTCTTCGTCAGCACGCACTCACCGAAGTTCAAACCCAGGACTTTCTGGTTACACGAAAGTAACTCATAGAAAAAGATATTGTGAAGTGGTCACGCTGTCATGAATTGGCAGAAGTTAGAATTCATGGATTGGCCATTGAATCAGGTCTTATAGGCTGAATGGTATCCGAGCTCGCCTTGTAACCAGAAGGTCCTGGGTTCGAACCGTGGTGATGAGTGAGCACTGCTGAAGAGTTCCAAACTAGGCTAATGAAACAGCTGTCCAGTACTTCCAGTTGGTTTTCCAATGGTTTTCTTATTGATGTCAATACATGATGAAATCCCCCAAATAATCAGTTTTAGATTGGTCAGAGACATGACGCATCATCAAAAGCTTTTGCAACAGCCAGCTACAAACGTTCATCGACAGCTGCTTTCGCTGACTCCATAACTGAGACACACTGAGAAAACTGTTGAGTGGCATCTCACGTAAGATCGTCGAATGGACCTCGAATAAGAAACCATCGGTTGGCCATGTGTCCAAGGGTGACATGGAGGAGATCGTGTGAGAAGGACATGACAACATATGCACAACCATCAAACCTTCTGAAAGGAACTGAAGAGAAGAGAGTGAAATGATGATGTGCTTCTGAAACCTTATATTTCGCTAAGAAGGAAAGGGAAATTGTAATATTTGACGGTCATTCATCAGGCGCCATTCGGATAAAACGAATATTGCTATTCCACAGTTTCAGCCTCACCATGCTTTACATTAATCTTATGATGAATAAAATTTAACTACAGATATCAATAAAATAAGCATTAGGAAAAGAGATTGTAGTCCCAGATATTAAAAGCATGGGGAAATAGTGACAGACGGTCAACACTAGAATAAAGGCACATATGAACCCATTAACATCACAAAATTATATTATTATTCTACAGGGAAAAATTTTAGTTTCCCTACTACACCCCGCCTAATTTTTCTCTTTTGTCAGAAACAAAAATGTAGCTAAGATCTTCTCAATGGATCGAAATCATCAACCTAAAGACATTTACAAGTAGAAATAAACAAAGGTGTTCCTGATATCATACCAACAGTAAAGGGAATCTGAAAACACTTAGAATCGTATCATCAGAATTCTATAACAAACACAACACAAATTACTCGACTGCAATCAGAACCTCTGAATGCACTCGTTGAAGAGAAGTATCTACTAAAGCGCAGTTTCGTTTTCAAAGACAAGTCATAACGCATGTGAATATATAAATTTTTTACTTTCATAAATGATCCTAACCCAAATGTAAATGAAAACAAAACATATTGTAAAGTGAAGAGTCTCTTTTCAACAAATTCATTAACTTAGGGAACCATCGAAAAACAGGAAGTAGTGGACAGCTGTTTCATCCCAGTGTGTGACTCTTCAACAGTATACACTAGCCGCTAAGGCTAAAATCCAGGAGTCTCTGGTCAAAAGTCAAGCTCGTAGGCCATTCGGCCAGTGAGACGGAATCGAATGGACCATGAATTCTGAATTCTACCAATCCGCGATTTTAGCATAACCACTAGCCAGTGTCATCGGCGATTGTTTGTTCGCCCCTTGAGCTACAATCATACATACGATTTGCGTCTGTCGAATGTAAGATGATGCTACAGGACTGGAATACATCGACTTTTTATCTTAAAGATAGGGAGTGAAGTGGTTGGCAGAGCGTGTTGACCACTACATTTATTAGGGAAATCGTATCAGCCAGTGCCAAAGGCTTGGTCTCTGACAAAATCTCGGCACGGACGCAGAAGGCTGATTTGGCATATACCAGCTCACACCATCTCTGGCGTAGATGTAATATTTGGCTATCAACCAGAGGGCGTGTGCACTCCTGTGTGGCTGTGATACCTGTTCATTGAGAGTGGAAGACATGAAAAGGCTGGCTAGCTATCTCTGATCAAAGGTGCCTGCAATCTGTCCTCAATGTGAAGTGACATAATACAGTAGACAATATCCAGGTGAGACGTTGAGTGCTAGTTGGAGAGAGGAAATCAACAGACGAGGTTGTGAAAGTTGAAACCAGTTAGTCCAGTCAGTCGTTTTGTTCGCACCACAAACCTAGTGAACCTTATTGGTCACGATTATTCACCAGAACTCCAGTCAACTGCTTACTGTAGCCAGCCTTTAACTACCATCAGGATATTTCTCAGGAGTTAATTTGTTTGGATTTTACTTGTTTGAGGTTTAACCGCGGATTGAAATCAGTTAGTAAAGTGTTTGAAACTAAGGAGTTCTGTTCAGCTGTTTCTCCCTAGTTTCAGCATAACGCACCTAACTGACTTAGAATCGAGGATCTTCTGGTCTGTGATCAATAAGCTTGCCTTGTAACCAGACAGTCATGGATTCGAAACCTGTTGGGTGGGTACTAATGCAGAGCTCCAAAATTATGAAGAAATGTTTGGTTGATACTCCCTGTCTCAGATTGCTTATTTAACTAAAATCAGCTCGTTGTCAAAATTGAATGAACTCAAATACGTTCAGATTCAGTTTCGAAAATTCACTAAGATTAATTTATTAAAAATAGATTAATATTATTTCAAGTTAGATTCTCGTAGTTGCGATACCGATTGGATGTTTCATTTAATCACCAATTTTAGAAAAATTGATCAAAAGCCTGTCTCTGTCTAAAAGGTTCTTGTTTGTCTCACTAACTTATCACTCCTCTGACGTATTATTATGATTACTTTACATTCGAGTAGTGGAAGCAATAATGCTTACGAAAAAAAAGGAAAAACTTCCATTATCTTCGTTGATTAAAACATTTCCCAGAGGAATCGACAAATAAGTTAATTAATAAGTCATAGAGTCTCTGAAGAAAACTGAAAAAGTATAAATAAAATAATTCACTTCTTTTGGAGATTGGTACTCTTATACTGACTATTGCTCCCTTGGGTTCCAAGTGGAACATAGGGCTTCAACTGCACGTTTCCACACGCTTCTGTCTTCTGCTGTACTACTCACCTCCATCCATCTTAGTTCATACTATATCAACTCCTCTTCACACGATCTCCTCAATATCACCCTTACACCGACGTCTCACTCGCCGCTTCCCTTTCGGCCTGGTTCCCATCGAGCAATGGCCTGACGAGCGATGTCACCCAGCGGCCTCCTCAGCGAGTGTCCAATCCATCCATCTCCACTTTCTCCTGCATATTTGTTGGTTGGCGATAGGTTCTTGTTTTGTTTGTATGTGCCCATAGTTTCTTGTTGGTGATTCTTTCCGGCCGGCAATCTGATGTTAAGTACGCAAATCTCCTGACAGTGGGGAAAATTCATCAATTTACAATAAAAATCTGCCGTACTGTTCAACAATCATATTATATCAGAAGGCCAGTTTACATTCAACAATGCCGTTAGGCAGATACACAGATCAAATAGTTTCTCGAGTACGAAACAAGTACTGTCGAACTAAGTTAGTTAACCAAAAGTCGACCGTAAAAATTACAAGAGAACAAAGTAGAATGTTCCCAACAAGGTGGGATCGAAACCCTGTCAACAGTAATTCCGCATTAAACAATCCCTGCAGACAATCCAAAGTCAGAATCACCTTCGTTTACCCAAACAAAATACACATCGTAAAAAAGCACATTATCAATATTATCAAGAAACCTCAATGTGAGGCATTAAAATTAGAGAATAAAACATAGACAAAGACAGATAACGACGACTTATTCAACAGTTGATACGCAAACGTTTAAGTAATGATACTTATCACAAACGAAAAGGAGAAAATGTTTACGAAATTAGCTGAAATAGTCATGTAAGTGTTAATGTTGTACATAAATCGTTAAGGAGGTATGTCCCTTACAGTTATTACATTAAAGTAGAGTTCTTGCACATATGGCCATCTGATACAGGCGGAATAAAGAAATTTAACACGTTTATCTGATAAAATACACAGTATAATTATTGTTCCCTGGGTTCCTAGTGGAACATAGGGCTTCAACTGCACGTTTCCACACGCTTCTGTCTTCTGCTGTACATTTCACCTCCATCCATCTTAGTCCATACTATTTCAACTCCTCTTCACACGATCTCCTCAATATCACCCTTACACCGACGTCCCACTCGCCGCTTCCCTTTCGGCCTGGTTCCCATCGAGCAATGGCCTGACGAGCGATGTCACCCAGCGGCCTCTTCAGCGAGTGTCCAATCCATCCATCTCCAATTTCTCCTGCATATTTGTTGGTTGGCGATTGGTTCTTGTTTTGTTTGTATGTGCCCATAGTTTCTTGTTGGTGATTCTTTCCGGCCCGGCCAAGCCATCTGATCTTCAGTATGGAGCCAGCGAAGACAGTTGTTGGCTAGTGAAGGTCTGCAACAGGCTGTTGGAAATATTCTTTGTGGCTCGCTTGCCAAGTTTCTGATCCGTATACAAGAACTGACTCACGTTGTTTGTATTGAAAATTCTACCGAATTTTGTTGTTGATGCTGGCTGGCTGAGTGACGAAGATTTCCAGATTGGTTTTGGGTTGATGAATGTGTTTCTCGACCCCCTCCCTGACTCTCGATTTGACATCCTCGCCCGTTCCGACTGCCTGTAGCTGAGACAATGCTCCCTAGATGGTAATTGAATGCAGTCACCTCTTTCAAATTCCTCCCGTTGATGGTGATTGACGCTGGATGTTGCTGCTGTTGTTGTTGGTTGGTTGGTTATTTTCATAACCTCCGTATTGTCTATGTTCACCTGGAGTCCTGTCTTCGCCGGCTGCTTCTTCGACCAGTTTGTCGATCGGTTTTCGCTTGTAAGTCTTTGATTTTGTGTGACATCAAACAGAAATCATCCACGCGCAAAATCCAGGTCTTCTAGGTTCCTCATGTTGGCCCAGGATTTATTTTTATTTTTTATTTTTTGATTTACAGCTTGATTCCACACTGTATTTTCGGTACAAGTATGGAATTTTCAGCATGGATATCGGTGGCCCAAATTTTGCAGGCCGACCATAGATATCAGGTGTGCGCCGGCGTGGGCTCGAACCCGGACCATGTGCATGGTCGGCGAGAGTCCTAACCACTGTGCCACTCGCTATCTGACACATAATCCATTGAATCACAAATAGGAATATCATCGTGTGTGATAATAATCACCGTTGTCTGACTCCTGTGTTTACTCCAAACGCCTCGCTGAGTTTTCCGTTGTGGATCACTTGACATGTGCCGTTGTCGTGCAGCTGTTTAATAAGGTTGATTAGTATTTGTGGTACGTCTTAGTACACGAGTGGTTTCCAAACTACTTCACCATCAACGCTATCGAAGGCCTTCTAAGAGTCCATACATCTGAGGTAGAGGTTTGATTGCCATTCCTTGCTTTGTTCTGTGATGATGATGCGTAGAGTTGCACTTTGGTCAGAAAATGATTCGCCTTTCCTGAATCCAGCTTGTTCTGGTCAGAGTTCTGTATCCAATGCGTTTTTAATTCTCTCCGGGATGATGCGACTCAGGATCTTACTTGGCGTCGATAGGAGCATGATTCCTCGCCAGCTCTTGCAGAGTCCTAAGTCGCCCTTCTTTGGTAGTTTCACGAGGTAACCTTTCCTCCAGTCAGTAGGCAGCTTTCCCTCCTTCCAGACCTTTTGCAATAATGGAGTCACCATATCTGCTGTCGTCTTTGGGTCCGCTTTCAGTGCTTCAGGGGGTATTCCATCTGGTCCGTCTGTTTTTCCAGCTTTCAGAAGCTTGATTGCATTCAAGACTTCAGTTCTCGTTGGAGGATTGGTGTCAACTTGCAGTTGTGTGCGCGCTGTTGTTGGTATTTCTGGACGGGTTGCAGGTGATGGTCGGTTCAAGAGTCCTTTGAAGTGCTCCGCCCATTGTTTAATCTGTCTTTCTTCCTTGGTAATGGGCTTCTTTTGGTTGTCTTTTATAGGTTTCGCTTGTGTTGGTCTCTTCCCGGATAGAGATTTGGTTATCTGATATAGTGTCCTCAGGTTGCTTTTGCCTGCTACCTTCTCAGCTTCAGTGGCGAGGTTGTCTTAGAATCGTCTTTTGTCCTTCCTAGCACTATTCTTCATTTCTTTGTCCAGTGCTGTGTCCGTTGAGCTCAGCGTCTCTTTCTCCTGTCCGTCCTTGCATTGAATCATTTTCTCTTTCGCCATTCTCCTCTCTTCTATTAATTTCCAAGTATTCGTTGAGAGCCATTCCTTGTCTTGCCTCTTCTTTCTTTCTAGAACCGTTGAACACGTTTCGTTTAGAATCGCCTTCAGAGTTTTGCAATGTTCTTCCATGCATGATTCTTCAGTGATGTCGCGTAGTGTTTCCTGCTTTGCTTTGTAGGTAAACCGGTATGAAATTTAATAGGTGGTCTGTTCAATCCAACTGTTCTGTTGTTTTAAGGCAATACAAGTAAGTAAGCGTCAGCTGTATGACATGTTAAGTCGTTCACGATGGAAAGCTGAGCGATGCCTTTGAAATGAAGACACGGATAAGACGAGGCTGCCTACTGCTAACGATGAAATTCCTAATCTTAGAAGACTATGCATGGGAGGGAAAAGACAGGAATACCATGGACTTCATGGGCGATGTTTTTAATATCATGTAAATTCGAAGACTTGCAAACGGAAACCAACAAACTGATGTAAGTGGCAGGGTAAGCAGGACCTTAGGTCAGCACGGAGAAGGCAGAGGTGATGAAGATACGCAAAAGCAAACAGCAATTACAAGTACCAGTAACTATCAGCGGGAGAAATGTTTCAAATACAGGCAAAAGAGATTAGGATATCAAAACCAGAATCGGAGAGGCAAGACAGATCATCAACACTTTGAAACCACCTTGGATATCTCCTACACTCAGAATAAAGAAGAAAATAAGAATTTTTAACGCTAATGTAAGCTCACTTCTTCTATATAGGTCAGAAACTTGTATTGAGCTTCACAATAAACATTTTTTTAGCAGCCGGCTGCAGACTTTTACCAACAGCTGCCTTCATTGGCTCCATAGAGAAGATTAAATGGCCGGTAGGATAAAATAAGCAACAAAAAAACTCTGTGGATGAGCCGAAATAACAAACTTGTTGAAGAAAATGGAGATGGATCGTACTCATGATGAGGAGATCCTTGATCATCACTCGTCATATCAATCCTCGATTGGAATCCGAATAGGTCACAGTGACCTGGGTTTGTATTTGAAGATAATATGGAGCAAATCGTGTGTAGGGGCAAGGTGAAGAACACTTCAGAGAACATGACAGAATGGAGATGTGCCGCTGAAGCCTTATGTTCTACTCAGAACTCAAGGAACAATAATTTGTTAATAACAATCCTGAATATGTCATATGAACAGACCAGGAAAATGCGTTTTCAAGCTGATGGATCTTCCCAGCTCACAGTGTACTTCAATAAAATAACCAAATCAACTAAATAAACAGTGATTAACAATGTGAGCACTTAGCAACCTGTTCTTCTTGATTTCCAACTTTTCGGGAGTTTACATTTCCACCGTATAAATATCCATCGGGAACCGATAGTCCCACAGTAGTTTATTTCTCCAGTCTAACGAATAAACACCTGACCAGTAAGCTGTAAGCATTGTATGGAAAGAAAATGACTATGTGGTAAGCTTCAGGAATTTCTAGTTTACTGAATAAAAATTTCTTTGAAATCAGAATAAACTTGATAAACGTAAAAGCTGAATTTACGATTTAATTATTGCTAAAACTAAGCACTAATCTCTTAAGATTGTTTCGATATTCATATATTCATATATTTTCTTACCTCGTATTTGCAGTAAACTGATAACTAAAAGATTAGATTCTAGAATGTGATGACAGCTATCAAACATCTACAGAAATCGTGCTGAACACAGGAAAATCAAAATTCAGTTTTATTTTTATGGTTAACAAAATCTTAAGTTAACTGTCAAAAAGATTAATAGCTGAGACAAGCATTAACAAGCATTGAAAATATCTCTTCAGTTTTGAAGGCTAGTGCTTTGATTTTTAAAGGAAATATATATCACCAGTTGAAATAAATGTCACAACCATTTGAAATACATGAAGGCTAGAAAATGAGCCTGTTATTTTTCTGAACTACTGCTTCTCAAAATGATTATTCTACACATAAAAAATTTATGATTTTATCATTTTAAGATTTATGGAATATACACATTTGATCATAGGGAATAATAAAAAGACTGTGGCAACGAAGAAGATTTTCTTTTCGAGGAAGCCATCAACTAGACTGTACATTTGTGTACTTATAATACATGGGCGGGAAAATTTCAAAATAATTTCCGGCCAAGGGTTAAATTAATAAAATTACAAGTAGGAATTAAAAGGTTATAATAAACAGGGGGGAGGATAAAACTCAAACAAAGTAGTATCATAATTACTGAGAAGATTGACATATTGTGCAGTTGGGGGGTTAGAAATGTAAAAATAACAAAAATAGACAGGATATTTGGATAAAACATCTATTGGGATCGTAACTAATGTGACGAATAATTGTTTATGCAGTTAGGGATATAATATGTAGAAATAATAGAGTGACGAAATAAACAGGAAGTTTGTATATGAAAACATAGTAGTGTAAATAGGAATTAAGAAAAACTTAAAATAACTTGAATAAACAGAAAGTTTGGATAAGAAAGGCTACGGGATAGACACTGTTAAAAGAATTACCTGTTTATGATGGCCATGGCAGGGACAATGGTTGGGCGTATTTCTTTCGAATACAAAGTGTGGGTTTGAGTTTTTTTGGATGTCTAGTGCCTCGGCTGTAGCCAAATATCTTAATTTCACTCTCTTTGAAAGGTTTAATCGAATCTTGTGTATGATTTTGAAGGGTTTATCGAATGGTGCTGAATGTCTTCAGTTGACCAGATGTTCTGTCAGTGACCTATGTACACATTTTCGTCCTCTTTTTACTAGCCAGGCTGAAAGGATTTTTCGAATGGTGCTGAATGTCCTCAGTTGACCAGATGTTCTGTCACTAAGATTTTTAGAAACATAGTCTCATGATCAGATTTCAAGTAGCTCATAAACATATGGTAATTTTCTTTAGTATCTGAAATTTAAACGTTTGTTCACCAACTGAGGATCTAAGGAAATATTCTTTTACTAGATTATTTTGTATTGATCGTAATCCTTACAAGTCTGATTCAGGTGATGACAGCAGTGAATGCTTCCTTGATTATTCCTATAAATTTCAACTGAAAGAACGAACCGGTAAACTATGCCACTGATATTAGATTGCTGGAGGCCTTGCTTGATCCAGGTTTCGTGCATGTAGGCATTCGTCAACAGGGCTTATCCGCAGTCTTAAAAGAAATCATGTCCCCTCTGAAATTCCAACTTACTAGGTGAATTCAATCTACGCCGAAATACAAAGAATCAGACGCATGACACTGTCGTTACCTAGTCTGCAATCGAACTATGAAATTTTAATTTTATCCTTGGCTTTATTAATGTGTGAGTTGAATAGGGTCACTTCGGTCACTGTACTTCCATATGATATACGTCTATTTGATATAAAGCATACATTGATACAGTAATAATGGCTGGAGGATATTTTCAAGCATGATTTATTGTCCATTACTATATCAATGCATTCATACAACTTTACAACTTACCTCACTCCGCAATATTCTAATCGAGGTTACTTTACATAACTTTATACTGTATCACTGCGTCAAGTGATCCACAACGGAAAACTCAGCGAGGCGTTTAGAGTAAACACAGGAGTCAGACAAGGGTGATTATTATCACACACGATGATATTCCTATTTGTGATTCAATGGATTATGTGTCAGATAGCGAGTGGGAAACCAGAAGACAGGGATATCCTGGACCAACATGAGGAACCTAGAAGACCTGGATTTTGCGCGTGGATGATTTTTGTTTGATGTCACACAAAATCAAAGACTTACAAGCGAAAACCGATCGACAACTGGTCGAAGAAGCAGCCGGCGAAGACAGGACTCCAGGTGAACATAGACAATACGGAGGTTATGAAAATAACCAACCAACCAACAACAACAGCAGCAACATCCAGCGTCAATCACCATCAACGGGAGGAATTTGAAAGAGGTGACTGCATTCAATTACCATCTAGGGAGCATTGTCTCAGCTACAGGCAGTCGGAACGGGCGAGGATGTCAAATCGAGAGTCAGGGAGGGGGTCGAGAAACACATTCATCAACCCAAAACCAATCTGGAAATCTTCGTCACTCAGCCAGCCAGCATCAACAACAAAATTCGGTAGAATTTTCAATACAAACAACGTGAGTCAGTTCTTGTATACGGATCAGAAACTTGGCAAGCGAGCCACAAAGAATATTTCCAACAGCCTGTTGCAGACCTTCACTAGCCAACAACTGTCTTCGCTGGCTCCATACTGAAGATCAGATGGCTTGGGCGGGCCGGAAAGAATCACCAACAAGAAACTATGGGCACATACAAACGAAACAAGAACCAATAGAAAAGATTTGTAACTCAGGTGGATGATTTGCAATTGATAGAGTTCTCTGAGCTCCTTGGTTTAATTGCGGAGCTTTCATCGTCTTTCTGGACGACATCTTCAGCGCAGTATTTAGGATAAAGTGAAATGATTTAAATTTCTTCATGAGTCTCCCGGTAACCATCTTTAGATATTTATTGACCGTTTTCTATTGATTGGGATTTGAAACTTTCTGATCACCTGCTTTACTTCTTATTAGTTGGTATATTTCATCTATATTAACGTGTTTATTAATTGCGTTTTGATTTGAGTTCCAGGCTTCTAGGAATTCTCTGGCACATTCGGCCGTGAAAAGACATGATATAAATCCTTTAGTATCAATACATTCAGACGATCATGGACATCAATTTTATTGGGATAATGTCAAAATCCTAAACAGAGGAAACACCAAATGTGCCAGAGAATTCCTAGAAGCCTGGAACTCAAATCAAAACGCAATTAATAAACACGTTAATATAGATGAAATATACCAACTAATAAGAAGTAAAGCAGGTGATCAGAAAGTTTCAAATCCCAATCAATAGAAAACGGTCAATAAATATCTAAAGATGGTTACCGGGAGACTCATGAAGAAATTTAAATCATTTCACTTTATCCTAAATACTGCACTGAAGATGTCGTCCAGAAAGACGATGAAAGCTCCGCAATTAAACCAAGGAGCTCAGAGAACACTATCAATTGCAAAACAAGAACCAATCGCCAACCAACAAATATGCAGGAGAAAGTGGAGATGGATGGATTGGACACTCGCTTAGGAGGCCGCTGGGTGACATCGCTCGTCAGGCCATTGCTCGATGGGAACCAGGCCGAAAGAGAAGCGGCGAGTGGGACGTCGGTGTAAGGGTGATATTGAGGAGATCGTGTGAAGAGGAATTGAAATAGTATGGAATAAGATGGATGGAGGTGAAATGTACAGCAGAAGACAGAAGCGTGTGGAAACGTGCAGTTGAAGCCCTATGTTCCACTAGGAACCCAGGGGAACAATAATTATACTGTGTATTTTATCAGATAAACGTGTTAAATTTCTTTATTCCGCCTGTATCAGATGGCCATATGTGCAAGAACTCTACTTTAATGTAATAACTGTAAGGGACATACCTCCTTAACGATTTATGTACAACATTAACACTTACATGACTATTTCAGCTAATTTCGTAAACATTTTCTCCTTTTCGTTTGTGATAAGTATCATTACTTAAACGTTTGCGTATCAACTGTTGAATAAGTCGTCGTTATCTGTCTTTGTCTATGTTTTATTCTCTAATTTTAATGCCTCACATTGAGGTTTCTTGATAATATTGATAATGTGCTTTTTTACGATGTGTATTTTGTTTGGGTAAACGAAGGTGATTCTGACTTTGGATTGTCTGCAGGGATTGTTTAATGCGGAATTACTGTTGACAGGGTTTCGATCCCACCTTGTTGGGAACATTCTACTTTGTTCTCTTGTAATTTTTACGGTCGACTTTTGGTTAACTAACTTAGTTCGACAGTACTTGTTTCGTACTCGAGAAACTATTTGATCTGTGTATCTGCCTAACGGCATTGTTGAATGTAAACTGGCCTTCTGATATATTATGATTGTTGAACAGTACGGCAGATTTTTATTGTAAATTGATGAATTTTCCCCACTGTCAGGACATTTGCGTACTACGCGTCACCAAAGGAAGTTCTGATCAGCTCCACAGTAGGATACTGAGATCGGTTTCCCGCTCTCAGACCATAGCACACGTGTTTTGGTCGTTACAAGTACTACAGTTTTAATAAACATATTATAAGAGAAAAATGTCAGTCACTAGTCAAATATCACTAGTTTCGTTTGTAAGTAAGGTAAATACGGAAGGACTCATTTATGTTACTCTGAAAACCATGTGACAATAAAGAAGTTATCATTAAACTAATTGATAGAAGTTTCTGTTTGAAAACGACATCTTCAATGTGATATAAGTTTGCTAATCCAATTTAGGGATAATGAATAACGGAGTAATACTGTGCTGCATTGAATACTCAGTAGGAATTAACCAGTGTCATCCGTCTAGTTCTCAGAGTTAGCACTGAGTGAACTCTATCAGTTAAGTTTTCAGAATGGTCACCAAACTGGGTGAAATTCGAACTGATGGAGGAAATCGGAAGGAAGTTTTGGACCTATATAGAATTTATTTATAGTTTCATCTTTGTAGTGCTCGCTAGCTTACGCTTAAATGGTCATGACTACTAAACTAGGAAGTGACTTGGACGAATAGACGAAGTTGAATAATTAGGATTTCTTCGATTTTTAAACTATAACTAAGTGACTGGTTTGATATGAGCAACATTTACAATTCGATAACCAATGTGTACTTATTTGAAACTGTGAACACCAGAAAATAACACTTGTCCAATCTTCATCAGCTTTCTGTAATTTTCCACTCCGCATTAATAACTGACCAAATCTTTTGTTAACGGTAAAATTGATCTAAATCCTTGAAACGAATACTGAATTTAAGGGATGTTTTGCAAGGATTAGATTGGTTTCAAGATTTTGTCATTGTAGAGGTTTGATTTGTTTCAAGTTTGATCAGTTAAAGAACCATTAGAAAACCAACAATGAGTGCTGTACAATCGTTTTCTTCTAGTCTGGGACTCTCAGGCAGAAAGGATCTACCATTAAGGCTCAGACCGATGGCCTTCCGGTTACTAGGGGCGCTCGTAATCCATTAAGTCACTGAGACCCAATCCAGTGGTCCTTGAATTCGAACTTTTGCCAATGCACGATATAGTGCGACCACTAGCGAATGTCATCGGCGGGTATTTGTCCTTACGCGCGACCTGCTGTAGCCAACTGGGACCATTAGATCGAGTCCCAGTTGCCTAATGGTCTACGAACTTGCTTTGTAACCGGAACGTCTTGGATACCTTCTGTTGAAGAATCTCAGACTAGTAGGAGACAGCCAAGCAGTACTCCCTATTGCTTTTTCGATGGTTCTTTACCCATTGTCAGTTCATGATGAAATCCCGAATACTGGTTTTTTTTTGGAGAAATCGACCGTCTTATAATTCAGAGGAGCAAGTGCATAGAGTTACTCAACAAAACTAGTTTTTTTTGAATTGCTTTCATCTGTTTACTTTTTGGTTGTTTTGCTTTCATTTACTAATTACTTATATCTTCTTCCAGCTTGTAAACAACATTAGTTGACAGAAAAATTTGTTTATCGAAGACTTTAACACAAAATGAAATGTTTATTTGAAAACATCCGTTGATAATTGAACGCAGCGTTGATAAAAAGTTGTTTTTTTCGTTTTTCAACTCTAAGAAATGTTTTTTCGCAAACAGAAGTATTAAGAATGGATAATTTGTTTCTTTTTTCATAGAAATTAGATTTATCAGATATATATATATATATATATATATATATTATCAGTTGCCAATAGAATTAAACTTCTAAACAAGTTGTATTTCTTAAAATCACAGGGGATTTCAAACAGTTTCATATATAGGTAAAGATTAAAAAGACAGTTGAACCGAAGTAAATTCACTTTCTGATGAGATCATCAACTAGGAAGTTGTTCTCTTGCATACATGTAGTGAAAGACTGTTTCTAGTCAAGGACAAAATTAACAAGATTACAAAAAGTGGATTAAAAACGTAAAAATAACAAAAATAAACATAAAGTTTGGATGAAAAAAGTAATAGTAGAATCATTAGTAAGTGAGATGACTGTTGTTGATAGCACAGGTAATGACAAAGTTTTCACATATGGTTTCTGACTACATATTTATAGTAAGCTTGAAATTCTGAATCACTGACGCCTCATCCATGCCTAGATCTCTTGATCTTATTCTCTTTGAAAGGTTTGAAGGGATCTTGTACTGAACTTTTCAAAATGTAGCTGAATGTCCTGAGTTTGCTAGATGTCATGTCACAGAACTACATACACACATAACTACGTTCTCCCCTTGCTTACCAGGATGGACAGTGCTAACGACATAGTTTTCTCCTACAATCTAATAATTAAATATTCGTGGATTAAACTGACAGAATTATCTGGAAATGTCTAAACTCTATAAACACACTAGTGAAGGTTTCTTCTTTTTCATGTTTCCCGTGTACTTAAGATACGAAGGTTGAGTTTGTAAACATGGTCAAAGATTGTGTTTATGAAACAAAAGTTGAAAATCCACCCATCTAGACATGGAAATAAGAATGGACAGTTCAGTGAAAAGTTTGTTTCCGTCTAATCCATTTACAGAGCTGTACAATCACAGTTGTATGTAATTATTTTCGTATGTGCGTGTACATTCAGTTAGTCAAACATAACAAGAAAATTATTAATCGGAAGCATTGTTTACATCCTCGAAATTGTTCAAAACAGTGATAAATAATGAAACTGTAATGAGGCAGTTGAAGAATAATGAGTTTACACGTTCAGTGAAAACGGGATGTTTATGAAACTTCATGGAAATAAGTAGCAAAACAAACTACGTAGGAAGGGAGAAGAGCTAACAAAAGGTCAGTTAAGAAAATGATTCTAGTAAATGTCATCAGAAAAGTGCAAAAACTAGCACTGTTTATAACAGATGGGCTTTGGATTATACCTAAGAAAGTAGGAGGGGATGGAAAAGTTTCTTCTACTCACTTACTTCCGAGTTGCTAAGGCCTCAGCAATGCAAAATATAAAGAAGCATATTGTTTTCGGGAGACTTCTTTTAACTTTGTAGATAAATTTAGATGCATCCTCCTTAAATATCAAGTGACTAGCGTCAAATATGTATTGAATTACAGCGCCCTTTATTGATCTATATTGAACTTTCTGTAGCAAAGAGACAGTGCTCCTTGACTGTCTTAGACAAAACACTCATTGAACGACCTATATACCCCACCCGGTAAGAGCAATTGAATTGGCAGATGTGGAACTAACAAGAAGAACTGACAGGAACCTAAGAAGATCGACCACAAAAAAGCTACTTGGAATGGTCAACTAACGAGCTTCTATAGCTGGTTACCTATTCAACAAAAGTGTAATTTCATTATACCACTTGCCACCGGCATCCGACGCATCTGTAGTTCTGACGTTCCACAAACACAATTAGATCTTCCGAGAGAAATCTCCATCCAAAATGGATACCACCAAGATTCATTGAGAAAAATATCCAACAATGACTTTGGAGAAATCAATCTTTAATTGCGCCTACAGAGAAACTCTACATGAACTTGGATTTCACGGGAGATTTAGCAAGCGATATTCTCAAAAGAAGAATCACATCATCTCTGAGGAGGACATTCTCTGCAGCAACACCAAGGATAGTGTTCTCCAGTCGCCCACTGATCTGCAGAAGCCTCAAGGACAAGATCCCGTATCTGACCACTTCCATGTGCATATATCAGTTTACCTGCTGCTGTGCAGCCAGGTACATCGGTCGTTCAACACGCACCCTGTCCAAGAGGATTCAAAAACACTATCCAGCATGGTTGCGTAAAGGCAATAATGATGCTATAAGGAGTGCGATAATTGAACACCTGGTTAACAATGATCATTCCATCTCAACAAAGGCCTCCTGCTTCAAACTAATCTACAGAGTCAAGAATAACCTGTCAAAGGCAATGCGGTTTCGTCTTCTTTGTGTCACTGAAGCTCTGGCCATTCACACAGAAAAACCGGAGATGTGCACACAAAAGAAGATTACTCAAACACTTCTACTGTCATGGTTACAACTTTGTTGATTTTGATGACTCAGTTTTGTTTGTTTGCCTGTTCTTTAATTGGTTATAATCCTTCTATTCAGTTAGAACTCTCACGTAACTTAGTATTCTCTTCTTTGTTCCTATGTGTATCCTGAGTAAAACTCAGTCATCAAACTATTCATATTATTACATAACTTCTTTTAACAATTGTTTGTGGCAACTCATCACCTTTGTTACTACCCTAGTTTCTCTAACATCTAATTTTCTTGACTGATTTTGTATTAAGCGACTCCAATTACCAGTCTTCACCTGTTTAGTTAAAATAACCATAACCAATTGTATTTTTGTTTGACAAACTTAATGTACACATACATACAAAATAACACATATATATTTGCGATTGTACAACTAAGAAAATGAATTTTCCGACAAGAGACTCTTCGCTGAACTACGTGTTTTCTTTTCATTAATGCCCGGATTGGGATTATCTATGAATTGGTCGATACACGTAGAAGTAGTAATACGTGATAGCTTATCTTTAGAGGTTTCTGAGAACAGTGAGCGACAAAAGAATACCAATCCCAATGTAGAAGCAAGAAATATTCTCTTCGGAGCTTTCGATGTTCATTTCTCTACAGTATCGTCCAAAACGTTACCTTCGAACACCACATTCACGCATAGGATCTGTGTTTTGTGTTTAACCTACAGCGTGAATCCTCCAGATCCTGAGATATCTGACCACTGGAGTTTAAATATTAATGCGTTTGTTTTAAAAATCAATTAATAATAATAATAATGATTTACTTTATTCCAAAAACAGTACTTGTGATACAGAATGGAATTTTCAGCATTAATCACAATATTGCATCTAATTTCCTCAAATTATAAATAAAATTAATCACACAGAAAATTTTCCACATTTACAATAGAGGTAGTGTCAAAAACATGCAGCATATAAAATGAAAATAGCAATAATAATGATAACAGCTAGGGTAATAATAATAAGAATACAAGTGAAAATTGCCGTTGGCTTGTGTCACACAGTATTGGCAATGTGGTATAGAAATCCTAACATGTTTAAAAATATTGAATATAATGTTCTCTTTACATGATATGGTGAGGGGAAAAACAAAGATTACAGCCGTCATGGAGATAAGTTGGTGTTTGCAATTATGAGAGTAAAACAGAGAAGTAACAGGACCATAAATATAATAGAAGTAATAAAAGTAAAACTTGAAGGTATATAAGGATGGATGGAGGAAATTGTTTATTTACTAGATGAAAAAAGGTTAGTTAATTCTTGCCTGACACTATTTTCATCAGAGTACTTCACAAAGTTCGTATATTCCAGAATCATTTATAAATACTAAATCAAGTGAAGTATTTTGTCGAGTTGGGAAGCTAACAACATTTGCATGGCCCAGCAATGTATTAAAACTGCAGTCGCTGGAGTTGAAGTCGCCGGTCACTATAGATAAGGAGTTACCAAACGAAGCAGCAGCAAAAATAGTGAATTCATCAGCGAAGATAGATAGTTTTGAGGGACTGCAACAAGGTGTGATATAGATATTTGTGACAAAAATGAAGCTATACTTAGGTAAGTGTTTAGGTCGACATTTTACAGTTATACAGTCAATATTGTCATTTGAGAATTTGAAGCAGACGTTGTTGGCAGTAGACCACTGAGAATTAATAAAAGTGGCAACACCACCACCTCTCTTCTTCTTTGAGCTGCATCGGTCTTGTCTGTAGATTGTGAACCCACTTAAGGAGACTAAATTATCGTCATATGAATCATGGAGCCAAGTCTCTTGAAGAGTGATTACACCAGTATTACAATATACATTTGAGTATAATAGAGAATGCAAGTAGTTAATCTTGTTCGATAATGACCTGCAATTTGTGCTCATAATCACAGGAACAGTCATCTGATGCATTGGAGTACACTTTAATGATCTCTGCCAACCTCCATGATGCTTTTTCTTAACGTTATTATATACTCGCAAATCAACAGGTTGAAAACATTTTAAATAATCGCGAGAGTAAGTAATGCGACTTGGATACATAATTGAATAATTAAAACAAAATAAATCCGAGGAAATAGATGCAATATGTAGGATGGAAATTTTGGTAGCCCAAGATTTAAGCACGCCGCCAATTATTCACTCCATGGAGATAGTGCTGATTCTTCAGATTAATTTCATTAGCAAAGATACATTGAGCCCTGTAATACTCATTCTCCGTCCACCTGATCAAGCAGTCATAGTCAACACGATGTCTTGGGTCATACTTATCTATACACAAAAGAATTGGTTTACAAGATACTTGGGAGGGAGAAACAAATACATATTAAATGATAAATGTGATCAGTATTAAAAGTGTTAAAAATATTTGAAACCACCTTTAGATATTTCACATCTCTTTGAAGACAGCTAACATTTTTATTACGTTCAAGATGCCTTCAAAAGTATGCCACATTTTTTTTCCTTCACAGCTAATTTCCATTGAAAAGACAAATGTTAAGATTGGTATCCTTTCGTTAAAAGTGCCTGGTTGTATAAATCACTGTAGGTTGTAGACATGTCAATTTTTTTGATGTGGTTTTGTTCTCTGAGCTGGATGGTTAATTTGCGAAGCTTTCATCACCCTACTGGGTGACATCTTCAGCGCATACTTCAATTTGAAGTGAGCTTTTAGATTTCTCCACGAGTTTATTAATCATTCCTCCTGATGACCTTGGACGTGATTGGCTGTTTATGTGTGTTTTCACACCTTCTAGGTTACTTGTATTGGAACTGACTGTTTCTTTGACTTGAACTTTGACCCTTTGTGTGTGAAGTTTCTTTCTTATTGGTTGATAAATTTTGTCTATCTCGATGTGTCTATTGATTGATGATTCACTGGAATGCCAAAGCTTCTAAAAATTCTCTAGGATTCTTGTTGTTTCCTTTGTCTAATATTTGAACGCCGGTTTTCCCAGTCGAATTGATGTCCGTGGTTGTCTGTGTGTAGTGAAATGAGGGAGTAGATGTCATGTCTTTTGACGGCTAACTTATGTTCGTGATATCGTGAAAACAACCTCAGCGGGGTTAAGAAATTGTCATTTACATGGTCGATTACTAAGCTAATAAAATATCATAACGAGAAAGAACAACTCACAGTGATTTTTCAAAACTTCTCTTGAAAGTTTGAAAATCAAAACTTCCTAGTCTATGCATTTGACATCTAACTGCCAATGGGAAGTGTAAAAGAACTTAAGTGCATTCGGCTGACATAATCACCAGAAAGAGATTTCAACCCTACCTACGTATATGGATTCGCATTCGCTACATAACTGTGTATTCTGTTGCATGTCTATAATTGTACCATTATTATTTTTGGACTTATTGATGAGCTTTGATATCATTTCTCTCATATATGGTATTTTTGTACTATTATGTAACTTTTTGTGGGTTACTGTCATGGTATGCTTGCATTCTGTATAAATGTTTTCCCAAATATTCTCTCTGGTTAATAGCAAAATAGCTAGTTTGTTTCTGTACTGATGGCAGAGGTTACATCAACTTTCCACCAAACTTCAGTGTCAATGCTCAAGTTCTACTCACCACAAAAACAGCTTATTATTATTACCATCTCATGTGTTCTATAGATAGCGGAGGCTATTTGTAGCTGACTCACATGGTTTCTTCATATGCTTCCCTTTGAAATTACAAGGAATCATGTATCTATTCAAACACATTTTGAATCCTTACTTTCTATAGACAATTTATATCTGCTTGACAGAGCATCGAGACGGTGCAGTGTGTTTTTGATGCTCTTCTTTATTAAAAAGACAATAAGATGAAGGTATTTCATTAAATCTAATGCCGTGTAAACTCAAAGATTTACAGGTAAAAACTAACAAGTTAGAAGCAGAAACGGTGGAGGTTTAAATTCAGGTGAACATAGAGAAGATGGAAGTGATGAAGATAATCAACCAACAACAAAAACAAGTACCAGTCACTATCAACAGGATATATCTGAAAGTGGTCACTTCCTTCAACTGTTGTTTCAACAGGAAACCAGCAAGGATTAGGATGTCAAAGCTAGCCAGAATCAGAAAGGCAAGACAGATCCTGATTCCTTTGAAATCAGTTTGAAAACAAAGAATGAAATTAGGGTTTTGAATACCAATGTTGAGTCAGTCCTTCAATATCCGTCAGAAGCTTGCACTGTAAATCAAACACTAAGTATTTTCAGCAGGTTGCAAAGTTTTGCCAACAGCTGTCTTCACTATCGCCATGCTGACGATCATATGTCCTGATGTAAACGATGAGAAACAAGAAACTATGGAAGCTAAGCAACCCAGAATAAATAAATATGACAAAGAAGATGGAGGTGGATCAGATATCCGAAATGGTAACAGAGAGTTTGGTGTATTTCTGATGGTGACATAGATGAGATGGTGTGAAGAAGAGATGACAGCATGTGGTAAACTGTGCAGTCAGATGAAGAGGACTGCAGAGAACAGGGTGAAACGGAGGTGTGCTGATGAAGCTTTCTGTCCTACTCACAACTCATGGAAACAATAATAATACAACAGTGATAATAATTTTATTAAGTCTATTCAGTAATTCATTCATATGAACTGTTGCAATAACGATAAATGTCTCACAGTTATTAATTCTCTTACTAGTCTGTTACTTAGTTTTTCCAGAAATAATTCCCCTGAAACGGTCGGATGATAACGGTTCTATTCTTTTTTCTATATTAGGAACCGTTGAAGGTAAGAATGGAACATTAGTTGTACACCTAAACGGATGATACTACTATGAATATGAAATCATCTTTTTCAGTAGGTGATAAGTTTGTAAGTAGTGACTACTTATACAGGATTATCATCTAACTTTCAGTCGTATTCGTCTCAGTTAACTCAGGGATGAAATAAAAGACATCATATCCTTCCATATTAGTTTGTTTATTAGATGTATCACACAGTGAAGAAACAGTATTATTTACTGGATGACGTTTCGAACACAATTTATTACTGTTCATAATCATACCAATTGTAATCACACGACTTGAAACTTGAGTTTTATAGTTTTCTTTGTTTTCTCCTATTTATCGTCGTAAGGTAAGTAGAATTTTCCAGATATCAGGAACAGGTGATGAATCATTCCTATTACACGTGTTGATTTGCAGTTGATTCGATAAACAAAGCTTCTGTTAGCAATCTCTCCCTCCACCCTGTGATATTAGATTTTAAAATTGTCACCCTATCCCATCCTATTGTATGGTTGTGTGTAACTGCATGTAGTTTAGTGCTATAGCTGAACTGTTCTCTAGATTTCTTATCTTATTTGGGTCAACCAATCTAGATTTTGCTAGGTTTTTATGTTCGGCTAGTCTCACTGACTGTCCCTGTTCTACTAGTTTGACCTATGTATTTGACCTCACAATCATTGCAGTGTATTAGATAAACTAAATTGTTTTGTTTTAAAGGCTCCACATGATCCAACATTTAACCAACAAAGCTTGTTTCTAATCCAGTTTTTGGGTTTGAATCCCAGCCACTATTTTTCCTACCTGCCTTGTTAAGAATTCTGTGTAAGGTTTCCAAGGTTCCTTCCTTGTATGGAATTACTACTGATGATTTAGATTCCTTATTGTTGGTTTTGTCTTGTGCACATTTGACTTGCATGTCGTCATTAGTATTATTACCACTATCACTACTACCATTATTTATTTTATTTTTACATTTCCAAACATATTTCCTAACGTCATCCAGTAAATAATACTGTTTCACTGTGTGGTACATCTGAAAAACAAACTAATATGGAATTACTTACTATCACAGTGTCCATGTGTTACACATATATTAACATCGTATCCTTTTTTGCACAGAGGTTTCAAAATTCGGACTAACAAAGTTGCAGTCCTACGATATAGATAGGCATAGGATACATGAAAGTGCAGGCTTTTTTTTGCTGATTGCAAAGTGAATGATAGTGGTATGTTACCCACTACTGTTCTCACTAAGTCACATATCTCTGAGGAAATTATTTAATTCTAAAAGATATTTTCTCAGTAGACTTTCAACTACTCTATTCAAGTCTTTATAGTTAATAAGCCAGTGCAGTTTATTTGAATAAAGGAGGAACAATAGTTTTAGCAGAATAATATAGTACCATCACTTAATTGGTTAGCTTTACATCAATTGCTTACAGTCTATTTAAATCAATAATTCTCTTTAGTTAAAACATTTCCGTACAGAAACTCAATAGTTTATCTAGGCTGTAAGCAAGTGATGACAAGCCAATGAAATAAATGATGGTACACTATTATTCTACAAAAACTGTTGTTTGTGCTTCATTCAAATTCATAAAGGGGAATAAATGTGTGAATAATGATGTTTATTGAAAATATGTTGAAGAACGCTGACGTATCAGCATGCTATTCGAAAGCGTATACGTGTGCTGGATCTATTTTAAACAGTGATGAAAACAGACTCCTGTATAACCTTTAAAACATAAAGTCAAACAGAAGAGTTAACCGAGAGGGTTTAAAAGTGTTGAAAAGGAATCCATATAATATAAATTTATTCTACTTGATACATAGTGATAGAGCTTTGTTTTCTGGATGACATTCTGAGAGTAATTTAATCATCATAATTATATAAAAGTATCACAAGGTAAACGAAATTGCTTCATATGACTGACTCCCTCACCCATTCCTATTGTGTAATTGAGTGTCACAGCAAGCATAGAACCTATTGAGGATTTTCTAAACGACTGTCTTTATCACATCATTTAAACGTCTTTGGTGAGTAGCTAGCACATTTTATTGTTGAAGTTATCTGGTAGTGATGAAAAAAGTTTAGGTCTCTGATAGCTTGTGCGTACTGTATATGATATCACTAAGGCTGCAGAATATAGATGATAGTCAAGTGCCACTCATTCAAAAATCACAGATTCTGTGCATTGCTAAATATAACACTTATACTTGTTAAGCCATTTGTTAGTGTCATACAGTCAGGGGAAATAAAGCATTAGGCTCATTGTGGAGCTGATAAAAGAAGTGAGAGAGGAAATATTTACTTTCAAAGAGTTAGTTCGCAGGGATTTAGTTTATTCTAGGATTGACCACCGATTAATGTCAGTCAGAGAACCACTGAAAACCATGGAGTACTGGATAGCTGTTTCATCCTATTTCGTGCCTCATTAGAAGCACCCACCTACTGGGGTTAATTTGTAACTTCATCTATGGCTCTACCCTATTATAAATAGCATATTTAATACAGTAATATAAATTTACTAATCTATTGGAGATTCGTTTGTTAACAGTAAATAGTCAGTATCAGCATGTCAGGGTGACAATTAACCAAGAGAGTTAATACGACAACTAAAGGATAGAAATCGTTACAAGCAGGGTGTTGAACAATGCACAATTTTGGAAAAATAAGGAGTAATTAAGGAATAAATGAGTGCGTTCCAGAGAATTATATAACTGACAGTTAGGGACGAAGTAGTCAGAAAAAAAATAATATGGGCAATAATAACTTGTAAAAGGCTTTTTGGTAGGGCGGAACTGTCAGTTTTTTGCAATCATGTGACAATGGCCAAGGCAATGAAAGTGACTGAGTGAATTTCCTCTGAACATACACTGATGTGGACTCTTCAGGTGGACTTCGTTGAATAATAATTTAATATTTTGCCTGATGACAGTGATAATTCCTCATCATTCAGATAGACTTAAACCATCGTCTTATTGGACCATTCTCCAATCACCTGACTTATGTCTACGCAATAAGGCAGCACAACAACATCATGAGTTGTATTATCTTGGTTATCAGGGATCAAAATACGTTTACGTGCTACATATTTCACAGAGCCTAATAAAACAGTGGATTTAAATTAGTACTTTTAACCTCCTGTCTCTGCATCAATTTCATACTGGATGTAAGATATTTTTTATGACCTTCTAATAGCATAGATCTATCTAAATACAATGTGACTTACCTGTTACATTCTATGGATGTATGCTGATACAAGAATATTTTAAAGGAGAAAGACTGGATCAATCCTCCCTTGATATTTGTGACAAGAATTCTCACTAAGGATTATTGTCAACCGATTAATCTACATTCTATTTCGTTGATTTATAGATTTTGTATTTCACCACTATAACAGGAGAAGATAAGCGACTTGGTAACGGACGTTTAATTAGGAAAAACATACTACATCTATACATGTTTACCTACATTAAAGTTTGGCTAGGTCAGAGAAGAATAAATTGCTCTGATTGGTTGGTAACTGGTCCAAGTTTAAACAAGTTGTCCAATGGGGTTGTTTCATGTCCACGGAGTAAATTAAATCCAGATTTGAGAAAATAGACACTTCTGCCTCTATGGGAATTGACTTAAAATGTTGATTTCAGTTTTTGGTGCTTCCTATCAATTTGCATTATGGCCCACTGTCTGTTCTTAAGATATTATCTGTATACTTTACTAAGCGAATAAAAACTCTACAATCTTAGACAACATGATCGATAGTGAGAGAAGAACAGTAACTTGAATTGTAGTCGTACCACTCTGAAAAGTTTGTGTTACATGAAGTTACTGTTATTAGTAAGAAAAACAAGCGAGGAAATTTACTATTCACTTTTTCTTGTCTCTTCGTCTCTTTTCAAAGTTGCTGCCTTCAACGAAGGCACTGATACAGTGCTGCTATCCTCTACTTATTCGGAATATTACTAGCTCACCTGGCGAATAACGGGACCACCTCTATCATGAAATCTGCTGACAAGTTCCAACTTGGTCTAATATACAACTGGAAATGTCACAATTATGGTGTACTTACCGGTAACTTTGAAGTTTTATAGACATTCAAACACTTTAATGAATCATTCACTTATAATTACTGTTCATTCTGCATCTCTTATGTTTCACGTCAGCACCTGTACAAAAATGCTACTTACCTTACACAATTAATGCAATCATTTATAATTCCCACGTGAAATTCACATACCGAGTTTTCTCAATTACAGTTTTGATTTCACGCTATATTTTTATGACTTATTCGGTCGATAGCAGATCTCAAAAATTAACTATTTCCTTATTTGTACATTTCTTTTTAAATGTTTCTCACATTTGCCAGTATTAAATCTATTTCTAGATTAACAAATCATATAACATATTCTATAAGTTCTAATTAGTGTACATATATTCATGCCTGTAAACATGGCTGGTTTATGTTCCAGAAATAAAAGTTTATTATTATTGCATGGAGGATTTAATCATGAGCTGACATCAGTTAGAGAACCACTGGAAAACCTGGGAGTACTGGACAGCCGTTTCGTCCTAGTTTGGGACTCCTCAGCAGTACGCACCCACCGGGATTCGAACCCAGGACCTTCTGGTTACAAGGCCAGCGAGCTTGTAGACCATTGAGCCACTGGGACCCGATCCAATGGTCCTTGAATTCTAACTTCTGCCAGTTCACGACATAGCGCGAAGCAGGTCGAAGATGAGGCAGTAACTCATCGAAGAAGACATTGCGAAGTGGTCGCGCTATGTCGTGAACTGGCAGAAGTTAGAATTCAAGGACCATTGGATCGGGTCCCAGTGGCTCAATGGTCTACAAGCTCGCTGGCCTTGTAACCAGAAGGTCCTGGGTTCGAATCCCGGTGGGTGCGTACTGCTGAAGAGTCCCAAACTAGGACGAAACAGCTGTCCAGTACTCCCAGGTTTTCCAGTGGTTCTCTAAGTGATGTCAGCTCATGATTAAATCCTCCATGCAATCAAACAAAATCCCTACAAAAAACCAATACTTGAAAATTTATTATTATTATTATTATTATAAATGTTTGCACGATGATGTACGAAAACCATTGCATTCTCCCTACTCAGTATTTCAGACAACTAACTGTGTGGAAAGGGATAATTTTGGTATGCCTAACAGAGATATAACCTTGTCTAGTTCACCAGCTGGTTCTAAGGCCATCAAAAGAGGAAAAAAGGTTGAGTATGAGGCTAATAGCCCTATCCTGAAAAATCATTTCAATCACCTAGAAAATTATAATAATCACAAAGTTATCGAAAACATTTACTCAATGATTCGATTTTTTCTATTCTCATAGACATCAATAGGAAGAAAAAGAGATTTGTTATTATAAGTTATATTGAATCTATTTCAGGTATTGCTTTGTTAAATATCGATAAATAGATTTTTTTTTAAATCATGTGTCTAACTATATGAAAATTATTTTTCACTTCGAAATCGTCCTGTCTGGCTCACATCGGTTTTATGCTTTGATGTTATTTTCTAATTTTATTTGAGTTTTTTTGTTTGTTTTTTTCAGACAGGAAATTCGTTCTCGACTAAGTCCCGTGCTTATCCTTTTATTTATCTGTATGTCACTTTATATATATATATATATATATCAATGGTAAAATCTTTGCTAGAAAGCTTAACTGAAGATAAATTCGATCCGCTGACTGTTTTCTTGTGTGCATCTACTCACACGTGCACAATAAGTAGAGTGGTGCATACGTAATCACTTCTGTTCACTATCTTGTTAAAGTAGAGATAGTCTTTATCATTGAGAAATGTTTAACAAGTATAAGAATCAACTACCTATCTTATATGTATAGTTCCACTTTTTGTTCGTTTATAAGCACTTGACTGAATTCCTCACCAATATTGTCCACAGTTTCATTTTGATGGTCAGCAGTAGAATGCAGAATGCCTATTTTGATCACTTCTAAAAATTAGAACAATAAAATGAATCTTCATCAGAGCAAAAGACAACACTCCCAATTGAAACTGGAAATTTGCTTGATTCAGCTTCGAAAATTATAATTATAATTTCTCCAGCTAATAGGCTAACAGTAAATAAGTGAATCAGGATTTCGGGTTAATTTCTTTGCCTAAGCAACACAGTCTTTCCGAAGAACACGGATATTCCATCAAAATGAAACATAAAGGAGGACTTTTTCAGGATAATGTTGATAAAACTGAATGGTGCAACTTGAAAAGAAATTAACTCCAAACATGTGTCACTTATCAATAATCTATAGAACCCTGTGGAATTTCAGTATTCTTTAACTCATAAGTATTAGATTCATAATATGATCACTGATATCAGCTTTTATATTACTTTCTTTTCCAGATATAATTTTGGTCATCCATATCAATAAAGCTTAAATGGGCATACTATGGGGTGTGCTACTTATGAGATTTATTCAGCAGTCTATATATAAAGAGATGTTCATCAGCATAAAAACATTCAATAGTAGGGAGATAGATTTAATGTCAGAGAAAGCAAATCATACAGCATTGCGTAGATACATGAAAACGTGGAAGAAGCACAAAGAAAGGTCACAAGTAGCACAATACGGAAGATTTATGCAAATGGTGACTGGAAGGTAAGGTGTACATAATTTTGCTATATAAAGATACCAATATACAAATAAACATTCCTTTACCAAGTCATTGCTCTTCTAACGTTACAATACCATTAAAACCCAAAACAGTGAAGGATTAGTCTGCTCTCGTTGCAACTCTAAGTTGCACCCCAGTTCTTATTCCTTTTAAACTCAGTCAAACGCATCATGAGTTGGATATCTTAAGCACTTTAGTCAAATAATCGCAAAGTTTGTAACTGCTTTCTGTCTGATATTAAAATATAGAACAGTTTATTTCTTCCAGAGTCTGTGGTGTCTCACATGAAGTTATACGCATAGTTTGGACAAATAAATGATGGAAAAACACCCAATCATTTATTATGAAACCTTGTGGAAGTAAGTAGACAAAGATATTGTAAGAGAGCATTACAGTGTGTATCGTGTTTTTCATCCTTTTTCAGGTACTGAAACAATGTCTTCAGTTAAATTGTTCTTAATTTAGCAGGAATTACTTACTGGCTCATATTCACTCAGATATAGATGTTACTTTTTAGAACATATTTGCTACTTCCGCTTGAAAGTTATGAACGGACAGCAGATACCTAAAATATTTAACTATGTCCACTTAAGTAACTTCACCATATGTCCAGCAAACAGTTGCCCTTTTCAAGTATATCATTCCTAAGCTCTATAATCTTATATCAGTAGTACATTAACACAGTAACAAAACTGAGGTTTCTAAACATGTTTTAGTGACAATGAAATCCGGTAGTGTTAAATTAGACAAATCTCTAGTACAAAATGAATTACAATCCTCGATAATGAAATAAATAATATTAGATTTATTCTGAATGGAGTTTTTATGATGTAATCAATTCACAGAGGAATATACTGCATAATAGTTTCGATCCCTCAATGATCTTCAAGTAAAGCAGTGACTGACAGTAGATCCTGTGAAATAATGCTGTCTGACTCGAGGCGTAAACAGATCCTATATGATTTTTCTTCTTTCTGTCTACTTCGAGAAATGCATGACGTTCGGTTTGAAACCAATCAAAAAAAGTCCATAAGTACAACTTAAGACTAAGGGACATAATTGAATAGTTCGTGACAGTGAAGAGCTATTTTTATTTCTCAGACGGTAGCAGTTCCTGTTAAAAGTTTCAAGAGAAGTTTTATCATTTGTTGAGATACATCGCCAACCATAAATTTGCCCTTTCTTAAGTTAAGTAAGAACTTACAAATCAGCTGGTTATAGACATTTTAAATACTCACGACAGTAGAAAACACAATCTGGGTTTAAGTTCTAATAGATTAAATCAAACTGAAACTAGGGCAGTAACAAAAGTGATGAGTTGTCACAAACAGTTGTTAAAAGAAGTTATGTAATAATATGAATAGTTTGATGACTGAGTTTTACTCAGGATACACATAGGAACAAAGAGGAGAATACAAAGTTACGTGAGAGTTCCAACTGAATAGAAAGATTATAAGCAATTAAAGAACAGGCAAACAAACAAAATTGAGTCATCAAAATCAACAAAGTTGTAGCCATGACAGTAGAAGTGTTTGAGTAATCTTCTTTTGTGTGCACATCTCCGGTTTTTCTGTGTGAATGGCCAGAGCTTCAGTGACACAAAGAAGACGAAACCGCATTGCCTTTGACAGGTTATTCTTGACTCTGTAGATTACTTTGAAGCAGGAGGCCTTTGTTGAGATGGAATGATCATTATTAACCAGGTGTTCAATTATCGCACTCCTTATAGCATCATTATTGCCTTTCGCAACCATGCTGGATAGTGTTTTTGAATCCTCTTGGACAGGATGCGTGTTGAACGACCGATGTACCTGGCTGCACAGCAGCAGGTAAACTGATATATGCACATGGAAGTGGTCAGATACGGGATCTTGTCCTTGAGGCTTCTGCAGATCAGTGGGCGACTGGAGGACACTATCCTTGGTGTTGCTGCAGAGAATGTCCTCCTCAGATGATGTGATTCTTCTCTTGAGAATATCGCTTGTTAAATCTCCCGTGAAATCCAAGTTCATTTAGAGTTTCTCTGTAGGCGCATTTAAAGTTTCCTTTCTCCGATTTATTGGTTTCATATTTGTGTCGATGAATCTTACTGGGTAACCATTTTGCCTGTTCTTTAATTGCTTATAATTCTTGTATTCATTTAAATCTCTTACATAATTTCGTATTATCTACTTTGTTTCAATGTGCATCCTGAGTAAAAACCCACTCATCAAAGTATTCATATTATTACATAACTTCTTTTAACAACTGTTTGTGACAACTCATCACCTTTGATACTACCCTAATTTCACTAACACCTAGTTTTCTTGACTTGTATTACCAAAATTCACCTGTTTAGTTAAAATAACCTTAACCAATTGTAATTTTGTTTGACTAACTTAATGTACACATACATACAAAATAACACATATATATTTGCGATTGTACAGCTAAGAAAATGAATTCGCCGAAAAGAGAATCTTCACTGATCTACATGTTTTTGTTTTCATTAATCAAAGTGAACACCAGAAATTCTATACGGCATAATGTTGCAGACGTTTGCTGGCTCAAATGTAAGGCAGGCCATCAAAGTCTCCTTCTTCCCTTGCTCCTGTCATCAAAAAATGTTAATTAGGCAGAGTATTGTGAAGAATACTGAACAAAAGCAGGGCATGCATGCCTCGAAGCCTGAAGTATTAGAATACTGAGGAAACTTACTCTGTAAAATTGGAACTAAAGTCAGAGACTTCATCATTACTTGTGTTGATCTGATTAGTTTACACAAATCGCTCATCTGATGGCAGCTAATGTTGTTTCTTAGCCTTAAGTATAAATCGATTGGAATCTGTCGATCAACTTATGCATTATCTGAATATAATTTGTATTTTCATTGCTCTATGAGATTTCCCAACGCTTGCTGATATAAACGTCAAAATACCATGTTATTTTGTAAACAAACTGTAACACATCAAAAAAGAAAACAACATAATCTCCAACTGTGTTCCCAACAAATCATTCCCTGACAAAACAATAACATTTGATAAAACATTCGACAAATAGTGATTGACATACAATGCCTTGTTAGTGTAAGAAAGTCAAAATATCACGCCTTAAACATTATAGCGTTCAAAATATTTACTATGAAAATTGACATAACAAATGTGAATCAAATGATTCAATGTGAATTAAGATACATTTTTTCACGCGGAAATCTCTCATAATCATTTGCATTCAGTGTTTCCCACCTTCAAATCGAGCTAGTACGGAGGAAACGTAGGGGAATTCCATTCCGTATAAAAACTTATCTAATGACTTTGTTATCATAAAGGATAAGACGGATTAACGAACAAAGATGAAACTCCCAACGAGAAACTTTAAAAAGGTTTTCTTTGTGTTCTCATGAAACTTCAGTTAACTCAAGCTGATTGACTAGGCAACTGTCAAGGTGTAGAGAACTTTATGCTCATCTAAACTAATTGACAATTTGCTGTTTACACAGTTCGAAGAGGTGAAATTTAACCACAGTTTCGTTTAGGAACCAAAATCATTCAGAGCATAGTGTTTGATCTTATCGATACCATAAATTGTAATCAAGAAAGCAAGTATAAATGCGTAAGACTATATACTATTGGTTGATTGATTGATTTACTGACTGAAATGAGTAGTCGTCTACCACTCGAACCAACCAGTATTGATTAGCAACCAGTCAGATCGAAGTGATCTAAGCAGTGGATGGAAGTTAACCAGTTTGGGGCAGAGCTCATCAGTGGCGTATCCAGTACGACTCAGTTGAGAGAGAGAGAGAGACGGCTGAATCAGTTAAAAATTAACACCATGGTTGCTTCGGTGTAACTTTAGGAAATATATTATAATAATAAGAAGGTCTAACTCATCTTTTTTATAATAGTCAGCTGGTAAATTTGTTATTTGCAAATTATTGGTTTCGCCAGTTTCAATACACACCTTCATTCTGTCTAAAAGCATATCTGACCAATAAAATGGGTGGTTACGCAAAACACTTGACCGTCCGTGGTACTTCCATTGCTCTACCTCTAAAACGTCAAGTAATTTTCTTCAGAACGATTAGTTATTTCCTTGTTTCCGGTGAAATATATTTGGAAATTGACAGCACTAAGAATAAAGAACGAAATTCGGATTTTCACTACCATTGTTATGTCAATTCTTCCACATAGGTCAGAAACGTGGCTAACACGTCACCAGAAGCATCTCCAACAACCAGCTGCAGGCTCCTTCAACAGCTGCCTTCATTCTATATTGAAAATCAGAAGGCCAGGAGCAATTGGCAATAAGAAACTCTGGTAACGAACCCTCTCAAGAACCTGTTGCAGGACAAATATGTGAGAAAAATGACGACGGATTGGAAGCACATTGAGAAGACTGCTGATCGACTCTGCATGTCAGGCCATAGCTTGAGAGGAAGATAAATGAGAAAAGACGAGTTTGGTGTCTGTCCAAGGGTGACATGGACGAGATAGTGTCGGTAAGGGATGAAAACAAATAGTCATTCATCTAATCAGCTGAAGAGGACTGTGGATAACAGGGTGAAATGGAGATATGTTGTTGAATCCAGCCTTTCCACTTAATGCCCCAGGAAATAGTGAAAATATACTATTATCTATACATGACTGCATTCCCTATCAAATATTTATATTTAACTGTTAACATATTAGAAAAATCACCCACCTATTTCAAGTTTTTTTTCAATTAACCCTTTAATATACGTATTAAAAATAAAATGAGTGCTTATTTCATTTTATTTTATCTTATTTTGAGCTGAACGGGTGGCTGAAATTTAATCTTATAATAAAAATATTTAAAAACTGGTTGGTAAAATGAAAAAGAACCTTATGTTTCTAGTTAATTTGAACAAGAGACTTACCTGGATGACAGTTTTACGTTGAAATTAAAGCTGAAAGAAAAATATTAGTAATTATGTATATTATAAATGTTTGTAACCTAATGTCTAAAGAGCACTAGTAAAGCTCTCTTGTATTCTTAGAACCCAGTATGACTAATACAAATGTCATGGACTTGCGATTTTGTGAAGCAGAACTTTCTTTACGAACAGACAACACTTTCGAAGAACGCTATCAAAAAGAACTGTTGATCAAAGACGTCATTCAGAAGAACAGAATCGAACTTACTTGTTATATTATTATTGTCTCCTTTAGTTGCTAGGGCTTCAGCCACACGTATCTATTGCGTCAAGTTCCTCCGCCAACGTTTTCACCTGCCTCCACGTTCCCCAAATGCTTTCATCTCCTCTTGCCATGACCTCCTCTATGTTAACCTCGCACTGACGACCAACTCACCACTCGAGCGATGGCCCGGCGTGTGCCATTTGATGGTTTTCTTAGAGTATGGCCAATACACCTCTATTTCTTCCTGCATTTTTGCTGCACAATCGGTTCCTGTTTGGTTCTCTCCAAGAGATCTCTGTTACTGATCTTTCCTGGCTGGCCATCTGATTTTGAGTATTGAGCGAAGAGGACTGTTGATGAAGGTGTGTAGTTTGTTTGAAATACTCTTCGTGACGCACAGAGTTCAAGTTCCTGACCCATAGGAATAACTGGCTTCACATTTATGTTGAAAATCCGAACCTCGTTCTTTATGTAGAGGCAGAGTGTAGAAGGTTTTCAAAAAGATATCAGGTTGATCAAGGCGGATCTTGCTTTCCGATTCTCACCAGTCCCAACATCTTTATCCGTTCCGCCTGTAGTTGAAGTGATGCTTCCCAGATAAGTGAAGGAGGTAACCTCTGATAAATATCTCCGTTGATTATGATTAGTCCTGGTTGTTGTTGCTGTTGAGGGTGGTGGTTTAATATCTTAATCACCTTCTCTATGTTCACTCACAGTCCTGTCTTCCCTGCCTCTTCAGCTACTTTGTTGGTTTTTGCCTGCAAGTATTTGAGTTTGTGTGGCATTAAACATAAATCATCCACGCGCGAAGTCCAAATCACTTAGAGTCTTTTTATCGATGGTCCAGAGTATTCTCGACTACTCGCTTCAAACTCACAGTCTAACGCATAATCTAGTCCACCTTAATTAAGAACATCATCGGCGATAATAGACAGACTTGTCTTACTACTGTATTCACTTCGAACGCCTCGCTGAGTTTCCCGCTTTGGACCACCTGACAAGTTGAATTGAAAACATCTATTTTATTGATACGAATTTAAAACAAGCAATAAAAGTTAATACAGCAGAAATTTATGAGTTCATCAGATTTCGGTAGAACTCGTCAGCTGAATACTCCACATACACGGATATATACACTTTTGAAATTACATTGGGAGATATAAGACCGATAAGTAAACAAACTACATTGAATTAGTCATGCAGAAAGACACGTGCGAATAATTTACAGGTCATGTTCAAATAGATAAGGGGAGAGAGAGTATGAGAGAACAAAATTAAGATAAATTACATTACGCTTCAATTACATCACTTAGATAAACAATTAGTCATTAGGGAATATAACGAGAATTACAAACAGACTGAAATCAATAGTAATAGTTATAATAACAATAATAATAGTAATAGTGTTGAAGTGAGTTAAGATAATCTTACTGATTAAGCATAGTTTTAAATGAATCAAAAATGAAAATAATAATAATAGCAATAAGAAGAAGAAGAGGTAGAATAATAGTAATAAAAAGTAGAGAATAATAAGTAAAACGTATTACCATGGTGGATCCAGAGCCACGACCATCTCCTTTTGTATACAGAGAGCTGGTTTATAAATTCGAATTGCACAAGCCCCTTCATTTGCAAGCATCTTCTTGTTTCTTTGTTTGCTGACAGTGGTGAATGACTTGACCGCGTCGATATCATGTCCGTAATCCACAAGATGTTTTCTTATTGAGGATTTTGGCACTTTGCACCCAGCTGTTTTCAACCATTTTGGCAAATGCTCCATTATGTGAGCAGAAAATCGCCTTTCCGTACGACCTATGTATTTGCTTCCACAAACACACTCAAATTGATATATGCAGTTTGAAGTGTCGAGGATTGGCGACTGATCTTTCCCAGATTGTTGAAGCACTCGCTTGGTGGTGTTAAGGATAACAAGTTTTGCAGCATAATAAGTTCTCTTGATGGCTCTGTCGAGTCTTCGTTGCACTGCTTCCTGTACGTCATCTCCTTTGAACAGCAAATTGATATAGACAAGTTTCTTTGCAACTGTTTGAAATGTTTTGCAGGGGGTAGTTTCTTTAGAGTAGTTATTAATGAACTTCTCAGGATATCCATTCTTAGATGAAATATCCTTCAGAGATTTTATTTCGTGTTCAACAGTACTGTCAGAACAAATTTTTCGTGCTCTTTTGAACAATATTCTAAGTTCTTTTTGTACTGGATTGAAACAAAGCTCTTGAAATCCACGTACTGTCCTGTCCATGAAGACTTTCTAAATATAGATTTTTCGATTGTGCCATCATTCATTTTGGCTGGAAAAACGTCTAGGAATTTAATAGTATCGTTTTCCTCGTGTTCTACTGTGAAATTGAGATTTGGATGGCATGAATTGAATTTTATCGACATGTCTTCCGTTTTTGATCTGCTATCACACACAAGTGTCAGGCATTGTCATACAACCAGCTATTGAATGAGGTCGATAAAGACTTGGACACTGCGCACCGTGGTGTTGAAGGAGTTTTCAAATTAATTCTCCATCGACGCTGTCGAAGGTCTTCCCAAAGTCGATGAAGGAAGGCGGTGAAGATGTTTGACTGCTATTTTATGCTTTAATTTGTGATGATGATGCGTAGATTGGCAATTTCATCTGGACATGATTTTCCTTTCCTGAATTCAGTTGGTTTCATTGAGACGGAATTCAGCATCCAGCTCATCTTTTAAGGTGATATACCTACAGTGATTTAAATATTTTGAGTCTTCAAATTAAATCCTTCTGAAATTTCGGCAACAATATGTACTTTTCAAATAGAAAAAATCTTTCCTTAGTGAGTAGCACTTTGATGGGTTTAAGGCAGTCATATATAAAGTAACTTATAATATCTTAATATGGTAATAAAGATCTTAGAACAATGACTTTACTAGTTCATCGTATTTTCAATCATCAAATCTATAATGTATAAAACTAAATATACACGCATTGTTAATGTGACATTTGGCTTCCTTAATCTGATTAGATATGAACACGCTATATATTTAATTAATTGTTTAGGTTGTTCTAAGTGATGCTTTGCAAATGCCTTCCTTTTATTGTTAATGAAACTGACATAATAATGGTTTATGAAGCTTCACAGAACAGTCCTTAACTAGGCTTTGTACTATTATCAATATTAATATCATTATGATAATTAATCGGTGTGTACTTTCCTTCAAAACATCTGCATGCAAATATATTTCTTCCTAAACTTGAAAAGAGTAAGGTGAGAAATCGGGTAAAATAATTTTCATTCGTTTTATTTACCCCTCATTTATCTTCTGTTGAACAGATTTTATAACAGTGTGCTGTAATAAATATTATAATTTATATGTAACTGAGGAAAACAAATGCGAAAGAATTGATTTACAGTATTCTACTGAAATGTCATTGTCAATGAATAGCGCCTGGGATTTCTATTCCGAAGGTCGCTAGTTCGAGTCCCGCTGGGGATGCTCCCTTTTTTGCTTCGGTGGCACGGCGGTAGGATGCTCATCGACTACGAATGTTGTTCGGGGTTCAGATCGCAGCCAACGCTCTCCTTCGCCTCATCTAGTCAAGCCAGTAATAAGACTGGAAAAAAGGAAGGTTGGGCATCAGGCTAGCAACCCCATCCCGTATAAATAAACACTGCTACCGAAACTTCAAGCCTCTAGCTTGAAGCCCTGTCTTCCACTGGGGACGTAAAGGAATAAAAAAACAGAAGTGTCACTACTGAAAATTATAAGTGAAATATGTGCCAAATAAGTGAATAATATTCAGAGATATGGAACAGAATGACACGCAGTCTCTATGACATCACCTGTAATGTGATAGAACGTGTGAGTTAGGGCAGCATTAAACATATTTCTAGAATTTACAATTCCCATATAGGTGTAGTCTTAAAATAACTTGGTTTTGAAATTGCAAATTATAGCATTATGCAGTTTGATAGGAAGCGTCCGAAAATAAAAGCAACATTTTAAGTCAATAAATGAAGAGATAGAAGTGCTTATTCCTTAAATCTAGATTTAGTTTATGATGTTAAGTAACTTTTATCTCATTGTGTAACCGTTGGGCCAATTATCAATTAATCAGAACAAATTACACTTCTCTGACTTAGCTGAACTTTAAGACCGCTAAAAGTATTTAAACATGACGTGTTTTTCCTGAATTAAGTTCCGCCACCTAGCCTCTTATCTTTTCACTTTCACAAAATTATCACAGTCATATTTATACATATTAATATATATATATATATATATCTATGTAACAACAGAAGACAAGGGCCGGCAACAGATCATTTTTTTACGGAAATCAGCACGTATTTATATATATTTCATGTACATTATTATAGCTTATTCAAGTAGACAAACAGAGTCTTCTGATTGGTTGTTTCTCAGAAGTTAAACAGACAAACGCAGTCTTCTGGTTGGTTGTTTTCTAGTTTTCTCGGAAAGTGGAGCCATCTATCTGCGAATCATATCTGCCCACGTTTAAGTTTGGTGTGATTGGTTGTTGAATCAGGCTTGTTCATATTTTCTCACGGCCAATATTAGTGACCTAGACATTAACGTAGATTAAAGTCTACCAATCGGCTAGCAGCCTGCTCTCACCACACTCGTCCCCCGTCAAATAGCTTCGTGCGCAGACGTTCCGACCTTCTGGGTGCTACATCCTCTAGTTGAGGATTGTTACTGACCGGCTTGTCCCACTGTACCCATCTTTGGAGCTGACTGGCGTTAACTCGTTTCTGTTTATCACCTCTTCGGATGGTATATACTTGACCCCGTCTTTTTGTGATTGTGTATGGTCCTTCCCACTTTGGAAGGAGTTTCCGTGAACCTAGCCCGCCTCCAACTGTATATCTCCTGTCTCTACACTTCACTTGGTCCCCGACTGCAAAGGTAATGCACTGCGTCCTTTCTTTCATCTGAGACTTCTCGACATCACTGCGCTGCTTCCGTATTACATTCTTGACTGCCTCTTTCCTCTCTGCTTTTAATTTCGTCGTACTCCACTTTTGGTGCATGGGCCAGGTCTCATTGTGTACCGGTAATCGTGGTTTTCTACCATACATCAGTTGGAAGGGTGACTTCTTCGTTGTTTCCTGAGTGGTAGCCCGATGTGTTAGTAAAATCAGTGGAAGCTCCGTTTCCCAGTTCCCGCCCTTCGAGGCCAGCCACTCCTTCAGTGTACGGTTGTTTCTCTCCGTTAGGCCATTCGTTTGTGGATGGTATGGGGTCGTTCTGATCCTCTTGATGCCCAGCTGTTGCAAACGGGAAGTAAACTCTTCACTCTCGAAACAGGGACCTTGGTCTGTCAGTATTGTCTTCGGTACGCCGTGGTCTGCAACAATGTGTCTAACTACTGCATCTGTCACGGTTCTTGCACGTTGGTCTGGGATTGCTACGGCGTCTACCCATCGTGTCGCGTGTTCCGTCATCACCAAGAGGTACTGATTACCATTGGATGTCTGAGGAAATGGACCCATGACATCTACGGACCACAAGTCACCTATCGCGGTAACTGGAATCGACTGAAGTGGTGGTCGTATACCGGTCACCTTTCATCAGCTGGCACCGTGGACATCCAAGTACGTATCTTGCTACGTCTTCTCTCATACCTGGCCAGTACATACTTTGTCTTAGGAGGTCGGTCGTTCTGGCCACGCCTGTATGCGCTAGCTGGTGACATTCTTCTATCATGTCGTGGCGCGACGATTGAGGTATGACAGCCAGCCAGCTTCCGTCGTTCTCTCGCCAGGTCAGAGTCCCGTAGGCATTCACTCTGAGTCGATCCCTCTGTCTGAGTAGTGTGGTTAGCTCCTTACTCGCCGTAGTTTGATCCACTTCTATTCCGTTGGTGATCACCTGTATTACTGTATTCAGCGTATCGTCCAACCTCTGCCTACGTGCAAGTCTTAGTGGGTCTTGTTCTACTGCATGCACTCCGTAAGCGACCTCGGGCAACTCAGACTCATCTTCTGGTCTCGATAACAAATCTGCCAAGACATTTTCACTTCCAGGAACGTGTGAGATCGTAAAATCGTACTCCTGAAGACGCAACATCCACCGTGACAACTTCCCCCGTGGGTCTCTCGCTGTCTTCAAAAATTGTAGCGGCTTATGATCAGTTTCGATGTGGAACCGCCGGCCGAGTAAATAAGGTCTCCATTTGTCGACTGCCCATACCATTGCTAAACATTCTTTCTCTATCGTTGAATACTTTCTCTCTGTGTGAGTGTCAAAACCCTACTGGCATACTCAACGATTCCCTCGTCCTGTCTTAGGACCGCACCTATAGCGTAGTCACTGGCATCTGTGCACACTGTGAACTGTCTTCCTGGTACAGGTAGTTTTAGCGTCATTTGTTGGTGGTCGAGCAGCTGTTTAATTCTGTCGAATGTCCTCTGCGATTCTTCCGACCAAACAAACTTTGGCTCACCTAGTAGCCTGTATAGAGGGGCTGCTATCTCATTGAAGTTCTTCACGAAGCGACTATAAAACGCTGCTCTACCCAAGAATTGTCTCAGTTTTCTCTTTGAATTCGGGGCTGGAATCGTTTTAATCGTCAAAATTTTCTCCGGCAGTGGTTTAATCTCACCATTTCCCACTTTATGTCCCAACAGAGTAACATTCTTTTTGGCTATCTGAGACTTGGTTTTGTTGACGCGTAGTCCAAACTCTTCGATGCGTCGCAGCACGGCTTCTACATGGTTGACGTGATCGTTTTCGTTTTGACTGTATATGACGAGATCATCACCATAAACCTCCACGTTTTTCAAGTTCCTAAGTAATAGCTTCATCAGTCGTCTGAACGTAAACGGTGCACCTGCTAGTCCAAACGGCATGCGTTTAAATCGATATTGTGTCTGACCCACGATGAAAGCCGTCTTATCTCTATCACCTTGTTTTATCGGTATCTGCCAGTATCCTGAGCGAAGATCGAGAACCGAAAACACATTCGCACCTTGTAGGCGATCTAAAGTTTCTACCACTGTTGGCATGGCACACGGTCTTAACTCTGTCATACTGTTTAACTGTCGAAAATCAACACAGAATCTATACTTCCCATTCGCTTTTTTTACTAACAGCACTGGAGAGTTGTACGGGCTATCAGCTTCCTCAATAATATCATCTTTTAACATCTCTTGCACTTGTCGCTCCACTTCGCCTTCCAGATGACATGGAACTCTTCGCGTTGTAAATGACCTTACTTTCGGATCACTTAACGGAATTTCATGATTCACCTTATCGCAATAACCGTATGGGTCGCCATCTCCAGTGAACAGATGATCGTATTTATTAATTAACTCTGTCACATTGTGTACCGTCGACAGCTTAATCGCTGCTATCTCGCTGGTCTCATACATGTTGATATGCCCGTATTTCGTGATCACCACGTTCGCTTGCGTGTCGATTATTGCACCAATCTCACGCAGAAAATCCGCTCCTAATATCGTTCGCTGTAGTTCGGGTACAACAATGAAAGGAAACGTCACCTCGCAGCCACCAACAACGACCGTACAGTTCGATCTACCCGTGATACGCAACACATACCCGCCTACTGTTTGTACTGTCAATGAACACGGACTAACACTCTTACATAAATTCTTATCTATTAACGACACGGCCGCCCCTGTATCTATCAAACATACTACTTCTCGATCATTCACTCGCAACTTCGAATACAGAGCCCCTTTCTCAATAGCCCCCACTAAATCTAGGTTCATACGAAAGAAAGAACAAGCATTATACCGTCTGAAATTTTTCTTTTTCGCCTTTCTGGGCAGTATCTTCTCCAGTGTCCCGGCTTACCGCATTCAAAACACCGGTCTTTTCTATCAGCCAACTTTAACGCCGCCACTTCCCGCTGCAATGCTTCAATTTTCTGCTCATATTCGTTTGGTTTTGGTTGGTCTATAGCGGCTACCGTTGTGCTCAGCAGCTGTCTGGTCACCTTCGCCAGCTCACTAATATCCATCATCTGCACAGCGTTAACCAGTTGTAATCGCTGAGAAATGTGGTCTGGGACACTCTCGATGAACTGGGAACTCAGCAACTGTGCCTCTGATTCCTCATCCAAAGGGGGAAGCGCACGTCGAAGTAGATTCGTCAATTTCACCACCAACACTAACGGGTCTCCATCAGGTCCCGGCTTCGTTGAACGGAACTGCTGCATTGTCAGCTGTCTGTCTGTTGCGCTGTCAAACTCCGACACCAATCGTTCAACCCATTTCTTCCGAGACGCTGAGCCATTTGACCTGTCTAAGCTGTCATATGCCGCCTTCGCTCGACCTCTCAACAGCGTCCCCAGGACAACTGCCTTCACCAGCTCAGCAACGGCCTCGAAGTCACGTAATACGCTCCGTATGTCTCCTTCTTCCAACGCAGTTAGCCAGGGGACCTTCATTTTTTTTAGAGGCAGCGACACCAAATGTAACAACAGAAGACAAGGGCCGGCAACAGATCATTTTATTACGGAAATCAGCACGTATTTATATATATTTCATGTACATTATTATAGCTTATTCAAGTAGACAAACAGAGTCTTCTGATTAGTTGTTTTCTAGTTTTCTCGGAAAGTGGAGCCATCTATCTGCGAATCATATCTGCCCACGTTTAAGTTTGGTGTGATTGGTTGTTGAATCAGGCTTGTTCATATTTTCTCACGACCAATATTGGTGACCTAGACATTGACGTAGATTAAAGTCTACCAATTGGCTAGCAGCCTGCTCTCACCATATATATATACTGAATACTTTAGGTTTGAGTTTTTAATTGTGCGTAAACGAGGAGAGTTGATGAATCAAGGAGAATTCAGATGTAATTTTTCTTTAGTTTCATTCAGACTCACTTCTGTTACAAGGCGCCCTGCTATACACCAATATAATGTCGCATGACTGAGTAAATCCGCATCGTAGCTGGTTGACAAATTACTGTCATACTAAAGAATAGTCAGATGCATTTCTCACTAATAACCATAATTAGCATATATCGATTAGAACATTTTATCAAGTTGATGAGAGAATTATCCTACTTTTATTGAGAATATTGAGTGCTTTCGTTACTTCTTAAGTTTTCTATTCACATTTTTACACAGTTTCATGTTCAAACGAGCGAGAAAACCGTGTGAAACAATCCGTCAGTGTATAATTTATTAATTATAGCTGAACGTTACGAAAAACATCCCCAGTAGACCGCAGATATTCATGAACAGTTGCCTACTTTCCATACTGAATATCAGATGACTAGAAAGAATAAGTAACAAGGGACTTTGAGGTGAACCAATCTAGAACCCACTGTCCAACAAATATGAAGAGGAGCAAGGAGCCGGATGAGACACATGCTGATTAAACATTTGGATGACACTGTGCGTCAGGCCGTTGCTAGACTGGAGCTTGAGAGGAAAATAACGAGTTCGAGGAGATCATATGAAGAGGAGATGACAGCATATGGGCGATCATGAATCTAGCTAAAAAGGACTGGAGAGAAGTGAATGAAACGGAGATATCTTTTTGAATCCATGTGCTCCTCGCGGAAGCCAAGGGTAACATATAACTGAAATTAATAATAAATTGGAAAACTGAATCTATAAAAATATTTTAAACAGAAGAATAGTTATACATTTTGTGGATGGTGGCTAGCATTGGAATCCAGGACCCGTCATCTGGATGTACCTGCATTTCTCAGTGAATGATGATGTTCCCACCGAGGCTCGAACCCAGTGCCCATAGTTTCAAACGCCAAAGCGTTATCCACTAGACCACTTGGGCCACGAGAGCCACCTCTTGTGCAACGGGTCATATTAATTACGGAATTGAATTTTTGATTTTCCCGTCGATTTATTAGACCGAAGTGCTCGGTCTCAGGTTGACATGACGGCTTCTTGTGCAGATGCTTCGACTATGTCTGGGCATTTAATTAGTATACAATCGGTGGATGGTGGCTAGCAGTGGAATCCAGGATGCTGGATCGTGGTCACTGAGCTCCAGTAAATCGTGTGTGAGAATAGAACTTAACTGGCTGTTTTCGTAATTCTCAGCAGTTAGAATTCATCTCCGACTGGATCCAATCCCGGTGGCTGAATGGCCAATATGTATGCTACATAACCTGAAAAAGTTGGATTCTATTCCCAGTTGAGTCATGAGCACGTACTTATGAAGAGCCTCAAAAGACAACGAAACAACTCTTTAGCACTCTCTTAGTTCCAGTGGTTTGAAGTTATTTCGTGATCATGCTCCAGATTACTTTCTATTAATTGCTAAGCCTTAAAAATTTCATTGTGATTCCTTCATCTTCCAAACAATATTTAGACTGTGATAGTCCAATGTCGTATCTGTTTCTATCTATTTTGAATTTGCACCAATCATCCAGTATAATAATGAGACGCGCTATTGTCTGGCGTCACTAAAAGTATTCCCGACAGACTCCTTCAGACTTTTATCAACAGATGTCTCTTTTCTGGCTTCATGCTGAAGATCAAATGGCCCAAAGGCCTGCCAGAAAGAATTGGCAGCAAGAACCTCTGGAAGGTGAGGAAGCGAACAAAAGCCAACCGCTCAACAAATATGTGGAATAACATCGCGCGCAAGGCCATCGGTCGGGTGGAACCCGAATCGTAAGTGACGTAGAGGAGATCGTGTGGCGTGGAGGAGATGAGAGATATTGGTCTAATGCCGACTCATCTGAAGAGGACAGCAGAGAATAGAACGAAGTGGAGATGTTTTGCTTAAGCCATATCTTCCACTGTCAACCAAAGGGAACTATACTAGTAATGATACTAATGCCTGACGCGACAATTTCTATACTTCATGCACAATACAAATTCCCCTTATTTCTTTATTTATAGTTTCAGTCATTGAATACTAGTTTATTGGAATGAACAAACATATCAGCTAGTATGAAGCCTACTAAGGGTATCATCACATAATCAGTTTCGATTTCATACAGCTGAAGTATGCTTAACGGAATGATGACCGTTGGAAAAAAATAGCCAAGAACATCAGAATGAAATATAAGTAGATACACTTCGTTTCCATTTGAAGAAGATCATGTTTTTAAGTAAAGCTATTATTGTAGTTCCTTTGTAAATGCTTTCACAACTATAGTGTAGCCAGTATGTTTCAAAATCATTTTAGGAAAGAAATGCTTTCAGTCTTCTTACTGTAGTTATTCGCCTAGAATATAAGCGAGCTAAAATCAGTTAGAGAACCATTAGAAAGTCAAGTAGTACTGGACAGCTGTTTTGTCCTAATTTAGGCTTTTTAGGCAGTTAGCACCAACAGAAATCGAACCCGGGACGTTCAAGTTTCAAGACTATCACATTGAACATTCAGCCAGTGGAGCCTGATCCAATGACCAGTCCATCAATTCCAACTTCTCCTGATACAACACAACCACTAGTCAACAACGCACAAGTAACCATACTCTTAACTAACTCCCATGAATATTTAAATGATTTCATAAAACTTATACTTACTGTTTTACTTCTTAATGATTCTCTAGTTGTTTCTATAAGTTGAATTATCAAGCATATGATTTCTTTATGAACCTTTGAAAACTCATCACTTCAATAGTTAATAGACATGTGATTCTTTTCTCTGAGTTGCCTTACTCGAAATTAGACACAAGCATACAGTGTGAAGTAAATTTTTTATCACATATTGACTCACTAAATGAATCTCTCTGTCTCCCTATCTCTCCCTACTGTCTAAACTGAAGAATATAACGAATGCGTTAGATTATTCTTATTTCTTTTATCATCTTAATCAATCCAACATTAGGCTATTGTCTGAACACAATGTTATCTCTGGAGAATAAATATTATTTGAGGAAGCAGATGTTTCAGGATATATACAACATATAAATGAAGCAAAAAAAGATAGACAAAATTAACAGGAATCTCATCATCATTATCTGAAAACAACTTCATTCATTCATTCCCTTTACTGTCTCTTCTCGCCCCTCTTCTTCTTTGTGAAAGTTACTAAAAGATGCTGATGAAGAAAATTGAGATTAGCTACTTTTTTTTAAAAAAAAGGAACAAAAAATTACGACCAGACAACATTAATTTTTTTTTCATCAACTGAGTAATATTAATAATAACAAAAGGGAATTCGACTGACTACTCTTCATTCTCTATGTCGAATTCTGATATATTCGAATGTCTAGGTAACATGAAATCATGTATCTCATATACTATTGTTTCTTTTGCCTTTAATTGTGTCTATACATCCATACTATGAATGAAAGGCAAAGAAATAAGAAGTATTAAAACAAAAAAACCAACTAGAACAACAACAATAACATCCAGAAAGTCATTGATTACTAGAGTTTTACAAATAGAATAATCACCAGAAAAATTGATGATAAACAAATATCTATTTTTAGATTCAAGGTTGAAAAAAAGAAAAACGGAAAGAAATTTTTGTTTGATTTTGTCTATTATCTAGTTGTTTCTGTGATTTTTACTTTTGAAGAAGGCTAGATTGACAGAACTTCTTCGTGAATATATATATATATATATATGTAGAGATTCTGGAACAGCGCTCACCTATAACCCCACAGAGAACTACAGGTTACAAGTTTAAGCATATTGACGATTCAGCCATTTAGACTAGCACTCACTGACCCGTGTATTATAACTATGTGTGTTCGTGATATAGCACTATCTTCGATTAGTGACCACTTCAATTTGACGTGGCGGATGTCAATGCTTGTGACTTTTAACTACAGCTCCGAATTATTATTATTACCATTATTTTATTCCTTTGTATTCCCGAATGGAGGATAGGCTTCAAGCTCGAACTTGGAAGTTTTAGTAGCAGTGGTAGTTTTACGTGGTAGGATTGCTATCCACTCAACCCACCTTCCTTCATTATTATCAGGTTTTGCTGATGCCTAAACATGGGATGAAGAGTGTGTTGGCTGGGAATCGAACTCCAGAGTATGTGTGTGGCTGGCTAGCATTTTCTTCACCGCTGAATCACCGACGTACAGCTCAAATAGCCATTAGTGTGAACTGGAGACTGATATTAAGATTTATGGGATTTGTGGAAATTCGGAAATTTATCTAACAATTGAAATTGATCCAATTCGACACATATCCTATATTTAAGGTTATTGTGAGGAACGTTTTATCCAACTATAGTCGAGTAATATATACATATACAACATGTATTAAATTCATTTCATTCATGGTTCTTCATCAATGGCTGTACATCACTATAAATGGTTGTTTACTAAACTTAAAACGTAGAAATTATCCCAGTTAAATGATGGTGTTTTAGTCAAGAAAAAAATGTAACAATTTCGAGGTAAAGTAAGGATGAAAATAGTCATGCAAAAATTAAGATAACTGAAAGACCGTCTAGTATAAATCTAAAATCAGTTCGTAGAAGTTAGGAGCAGATTAATGCCTAATCGATAGAAGTAAACGTTGTTTGTAACATTCCTCTTATTGTATGTATAAGGGAGTTAAAGAAAGCAAATGAAAACGAATGCCTTTACAGCTTATTTGAAGGAAGTCCGATCGTCTACACTGTATGCAAAAATGGTATTCTCAGAGACTGAATGCAAAGGTTAGACGAAATGCAAATAATGCCTTTAAAAGATCTGGTAAAGTCGACTTTACATCCGGTATCAATAAGGTAAGTCCTTTACCTATCCACAACTGGGGCTTTTCGATGAAGAACTTCCCTATCTTACATTCAAGGTAACTAGCCCCATAGAAGCATTTTAGATAGTAAATGCACATGAAGGAGGTGAAATGTGAGACTTTCTTAGAGAAGTGAAATGATGATTTATTAGATTTTATTGGATCTAAAGGCCCATTTCCGTGCGAATTAGACGCTTTTGGTACAAAGCCTTCAAGGATCTCTTGATGTTAACACTTACTATATCATTTGTCTTGCAGTAGAATGCAAGATTCGAGTTTTGTCTTATTTGAGATTCTTCACATGACTATGATGATCATCTAACGATGAATGCTTTTAGATTCGATACAATGAATGCTGAGTTCAAGTTCCAGTGACAATACTACCGATTTATGAGGATGCAAGTACATTCAGGTGACTTGTCCTCAACCTCCATCTTTTAACCCAAATTACCAATAATAAAGAATAATGTTCCTTTTTAAATACTAGGGTAAGGAAATTTATTTTGTTTCTTTTACGAACAAAATTTCTACTTACTTGTTTTCTTTTTTTTATTTTCTTACTTTTACTAAATTTCGAATTGTTTTTGTATTCTATAGAGTTTTAATCATCACATCTGAACGAAACTAGTAATTACACTGCTTTAGGATTAAGCTTTTCTCTTTTAATTGCCGATAATGTTAAAAGCTGTTTAGAAATAACTGTGTGGTAAACATTTACACTTTTAAGTCAACATTAAATGACTTCCTCACTACTTTACTACCATATTGAGCCTGTTACGATTTGAAATCATTTAAACGTTTTTTACTGAGGTAACTTCAGAAATCCTCTATCGGTACAACAGTATTAGTTCAGAATTATTAGTATGAAGAATGAGAGTAAACCTTCTCATTGTAAGTAGATTTGGTGTTAACTAATCTATTCATGAATTAAAACACTGACTATTTGTGAGTGTAATTCAAAGTTCACTTTTTAATGAGTCTACAATCTTTGACATCATTTTAAATTTACAGTGATTTAAAAATACTACTATTGAATTTGAAAGTTGAAATCTATTCATCAGTAAGAATATAAATATCACGCATCACATATTTGCACAAAACAATATGCTACTTAGTGATTCGGATGAGTGGTTGCATACTACTCACATTAACCAGTAGTGCTTGATCTCTAGTCAGATTAGGGTGATCTAAACACCGGATAATCACTGTGCTCATCTGAAGCCAAGCCTATCAGCTGCCTAAGCAGTTTGGCTCAGCTCAGAGAGACCAATCAGTCCAAACCATCCGATTCCCGGCAAGCTAACTGAGCAAACTGGTTTTTACCATAAATCAAAATCGACAACTGAAAATCAGTTAACAAGTCGCTGTGTACATAGATCATCTCTACCTGACTGGCTAGAAAGCTCTATTTGTTGGTATGAGTAGTATACAACTCCTTATCTTAAACAATCAGTAAATGCAAACATGCTCGTTTTCTTGATTACACAGCTATGGTATCAAGCATATCTGACTGACTGACTGACTGACTTGTTTCAACATGAAACTTTGCATTGATATGCAGCAGTTCGAGTTGCCACACCCTATGCAGCACACAAAGCAAGAGATGAAAGTAAAAAGAAATGCAAAATAAGAACAGCATATCACATAATGTGATCCAGACATTTGGGTATGGAAAGGGAACTACGGTGAAATTACACTCATCAAACTGCATACTTAGCAAGTTACTGGCTAATTTAAAAATTCTGAGTGAATGATTAACGCAAGAGACATTGGGATATATATATATATATAGGTTTAACTCCATTCATTCGTCCTTCTGGTTGTTTAGCCAGTGGCGGCATACTCAAAAATGGGGCTACCAAAAACTTCCATCTCTCTACCGCATATATTTTCTCTCGTTCGGTTTGTTTTAATCGATTAAGATATGACCTCTCATGGTATTATCTATATTCTTGTGTGTAATTAAAATGTTTACAAGCTCCAGATTCACAAGTTCTTACTCAACTTGAGGAATAGCCTGAATGTGTATGGCAACATGTCGCAACACATGAGATAATTGTTCTTCATTTTTTTTCTCAAATTGTATTTCTAGACATCTTACAAATGACTTTCAACTAGATATTGTGGATTTTGTGAAGGAGACAAAGTAGATATATCATAATGGAATAGTTTGTGCTTTAGCTCAGAGATCACTGTATCTGTCACAGAAGATACTGTCGAATAAAATTTTACTTGAAGATACTGTACGAAGGGAAAATATCACGCAATAAACTGATTTGAAAATTCTGTAAATTTTATAAATACTATCCAGAATAAAGATGTTATTATTATGAAAATCACCTCCGTTTCACGGCAGTTGCAGCTAGACGTACGATTAAAGTCTAAATTTTAACTTAAATTTAGATTTTATGAACTCACAAATACAAAATCATCCTTTATTACTAAGTTCACTCCTTCTTCTTCATGACTAAGACAGATTTAATAAGTTAACTTTGAAGACCATGAGAACTAGTGTTTATCGAAATTTCTCCAATGTTTCAAGTTTTACAGTACTAATTTGTAGAAGTGTATGCATGTAAGAAATGAACAATTTTCAAGTATTGGTTTTTGTAGGGATTCTGTTTGATTGGTTGGAGGATTTCGTCATGAGCTGATATCACAGTTAGAGAACCACTGGGAGTACCAGGGGTACTGAAAAGCTGTTTCCCCGTTCTAGCTTCGGACTCCTAAACAGTAGGCACCCACTAAGGTTTGAACTCAGTACCTTCTGGTTACAAAGCAGCAGGTTGAAGGTGAGGACAATTACTCATCGAAGAGGATATTGCGAAGTGGTCACATTATTTCACGAAGTGGCAGAAGTAGAATTCATGGGTTAGCCATGGGATTGGGTCTCAGTGGCTGAATGGTCTACGAGCTCGCTGACCTTGTAACCGGAAGGTCCTGGGTTCGAACTTTGGTGGGTTCCTACTGCCGACGATTCACAAACTATGACAGAGGAAGTAGCTGTCCAGTGCTCTCAGGTTTTCCATAATGGAATCCTCCAACCAAATAAACAATTAATTTTAACTAAATTTTGTAACAAATGAATAACATTTTTAGTGAAGATTCCGTTAAAAGCCAATATCAGTGCTCGGCAGCCAGTGATTGTTGCTTGAGATACTTTAGTAGTGCACAAATACAACCACTCAAGCTGTCCAACTCAGAGTATTCAAATTATTAAGCAAACAGTTTACCATTTACACATTAGGTTTTAATTGGATGACAAAATACTTCAAAATGAATTCGTTGTTCATTTGCCAGCCATTTCACAAGGTATTTCAAAAAGTAACAGGCACTGTTAATAAATGCATAAAATGAATTCTGAATTACCACTGAGCAAATGAATTAATGTTACCCTAGGATTTCACCTTAAAACTTTGAAAGAAGTGATCATGTGCTATTTTTTTAATGGTGATCTATCTAAAACGAAAACAACTATAGGACTCAATCAGTATCAACAGAAGAAATTTGAACGACGTCACTTCCTTCATTTACTTTATTAGACAGCATCGTTTCATTTACAGGCATATACCATGGATCAAGATGCCAAAACCACCAAGGATCAGAAAGGCAAGATAGACCTTCATCTCTCTGAAACTAGTTAGGAAATTTTCTGCTCTCACTCAGTATAAACAATAAAATTCACATTAATAATACCAATGTTGAGTCACTTCTTCTAAATCCATCAGGAAAATGCACTGGGCGTCACGCAGACCATTTACAATAGACAGCTGCAGACTTACATCAACATCTGTCTTCACTGAAGATCAAGTGACCAGAAAGAATAAGCAGCAAGGAACTCTGAGAATGAGGGTTCCAGACTGACCTTCGACTGGGTCCCGAATAGGAAACAACCAATTGGATGCGTTCCCGACAATGACAAGAAGGAGATCGTGTGAGTAGGAGATAAAGACATATGGACAATCGTGGGGCAAGATGAAGAGGACCGAAGAAAACGAGGTGAAGTGGAGATTTGGTTTTTAAGCCCTCTGTTCAACTGGGAATCCAAAGGAATAATAATATATATGGCATCTAAGATATCAAACATTTTGATGTCTAAATGTCAATCAGAACGCTTTCTAGAAGGTACAATAATGATCCCTTAAGTTTCGTTTTATTCTCTGAACTACTTGTACACCATCCATCTTAATACTCTTCTCTAGCATACTGACTGTTCGCTTTAAGAACTAATCAAACGCTGGCTAAATATCAAAGTTAACAAGTGATAATACAAAGTTTTCATTTATGGGTAAAAATGAAAGAATGAAGCCCTAGCCAGAAATACAAACTCAGCACGACACACTACACTTGAACGCCTTTATAAATTTGATGAGCAGTTCACTGTGTTTTCTGTATTTGTATCCATGTATCACATGATTTAATGTTGATCTGCAGGTCTCCACATCAGTTCAAGAAACAAATGACAAATCCAGAAACTTTATTATTGTTCACCTAGTTTATCTTTTACGACAATAGCAAACAGACTACGGTTTCAGCCATCAACATAACCACTAATCATCCATTCATTCATTTCTAATTTGTTAAACTGGACGATAAACAGACGCATTTAAGTAGTTGATGTAAAATGAGGCGAAGAAATGGAGTGATTAGGTTTTGTTAAACGAAAGCATACCATATACTAATGTTTATTATTTTTTTTAATTCTATGATTTATCCCATTATAAACACGATTGTGGCATGTGTAGTTGTTTGCATTTGCTGACATTTGTTGAATATATATAAAACGTGTTTATTTAAGATATATCTCCAGACTTGTAAAGTCAATATTGGCAGAAGGAGACAAAATCATGAGGACGAAAGGAATGGACATACAGCTATTTGATAATCAAGTGTGTGTCTGTGTGCATGGGCATGTCTAACTTTTAAGTGACTTCTTTTATTTACACAAATGACTTTTGGTCAAATTAGAATATTATTCACTTGTTGGATTTGTAGGAATTATATTGATTTTATTGAATCTTTTGTTACTAAAAAACATGCTTCAGAGAGAGATACTGAAGACCAGGAACTGTTGGACAATTGTTTCCCTACCTAGCTTAGAACTTTTTAAGTGATTTGAAATTAGTCCAAAGAAATGGTATAATAGCTGAACATGAAGTAAAGATCGAAATAGGCCTACGATTCAAAGCAGTAGTTGCTATATTACAAAAAGACAAGTGAATTAAAACAAAGATTGTCTTGGACAGTCTATTCTAGAATTCGTGAATTAGAAGATAGAGTACAGCAGGTCGAAGATGAGGCAGTAAATCATCGAAGAAGACATTGCGAAATGGTCGCGCTATGTCATGAATTAGCAGAAGTTAGAATTCAAGGGCCATTGGATAGGGTCCCAGTGGCTCAATGGTCTACGAGCTTGCCTTGTAACCAGAAGGTCCCGGGTTCTAATCCCGGTGGGTGCATTCTGATGAAGAGTCCCAAACTAGGTCGAAACAGCTCTCCAGTGCTCCCTGCAGGTTTTCCAGTTGTTCTCTAACTGGTGTCAGCTCATGAAGAATCATCCATGAAATCAATACTTGAAAATTAGAAGACTACGAAAAACCAAATCTTTCTTGAAATCAGTAGGAGTAAATAATTCTTCAAAGTTATTAGACTACAGCATTCATTACTAAACATTGGATGCTAGTCTTCACTTTCTAAGCTGACTCGTTTAGCTGAGGTTTTGCAGTCATGCAGTTGTCATTCTGTCGTGTTACTATCGTTCCTTCGCGTAAGATCCCTAGCTAGTTAAACGAAACATATTTCGTATTTTGGACGAATAATTTGGTGTTTTGATTTGCCTTTTGTCTACGGAGAACAACTACTGTAGCAGTTCTAGGTATAAGAACTTGCGTAAGTGTACGTCATACTTTCCGTGAAAAATCAATATTCCCTCATCCCCTAAAATATTTTACGAGACAGTTCGGTGTTTCTCCAGCAAAAATGCAAATTAATATGATTTTTTAGCTATCATCCTTAAACAGAGAGTCTGCACACAATCGTATTAGTGATTCAGCATTATTCAGTAACTACTAGCCACTAAGGAGTAACATAGTGAGTGGAAGCTATCCTTAAAATCCTGGAATTAAGCACCTAGATGCTACTTAATAGATATTTTTCAAAAGAAGGATGAATGAAGACACCTGACGATGTAGAGATAAACTGAAAGGGTGGCTTTATCCAATACTTTATTATTCTGTGAATTCTCTCACCTAAGTTAATTTCATTTCTTATACCACGACATTATCTGCATCGGTGGTTTGATGCTTAAATATTGACTAACGATGACCCACGTGCTACTAGATTTGATTCCAGGCGACGCATTCATAAACCTTGTATGACTGGTAGTAAACCAGATAAAGAGAGAGGGTGAGGTATGTGACTAGCAGTGCCATCTGCTAAAAACTAAATATCACTGCTACTGAAAATTCAGAGTTCAAAGTCCTCTGTTACACTCACGATGCGAAAGAATAGAATAAGTAAGAACATTATCGAAAGTTCTTGAAATGGAATAGAATGTTTTATTAGATTTTTAAAAAATTGCTGTGTAACTTGAGATTTTACAAACTGGATTGTATGGTTTTGTAGGGAATTTCGTTTGATTGGTTGGAGGATTTCGTCATGAGCTGAAATCAGTTAGAGAACCATTGGAAAACCTGAAAATAATGGATAGCTGTTTCCCCGTCCTAGTTTGTGTTACATTGGCAGTAGGAACCCGCTGAGGTTCGAACCCGAGACCTTTTGGTTACAAGGCGAGCTCGTAGACAATTAAGTCACCGGGACTCAATCCAATGGCCAATTCATGAGACAGCGCGACCACTTCGCAATGTCCTCTTCTTGAGTAACTGTCCTCACCTTCAACCTGCTGTACCCTATTGGCATTGCTCTTCACTAGAACTCCAGGGAACTACCTGCCTGAATAAGGCCAGTAGCTAGTGAGCATCCGATCAAATTTCATGTATTGGTTTTGTCGGGAATTTCGTTTGATTGTTTGGAGGATTTCATCATGAGCCATTGGATCGCGTCCCAGTGGCTTAATGGTCTAGGAGTTCACCTTGTGACCAGAAGGTTTTGGGTTCCAGCCCCGGTGGGTGCCTACCGTGAAGAGTCCGAAACGAGGACGAAACAGCTGTCCACTTCTCTAGCTGATGTCAGCTCATGATGAAATCCTCCAACTTCTTTTTCGTCTGTACTAAGTGATGAAACTTTTAGTCTTCAACTTAAAACAAATTGGTATAACGATCAGAGATGGTAAATTATGTACTTCTGTATTATTTGATATTCTTAAATTCCTGCAGTACTCCACTAGGCATGCCAACGAAGTCTAGCGAATATCTTCTACAAACAGTCTTGTCTATAGAAGAGGTAATTTCAAGTTTCATTTTATAGACTGAAATTTCTTTTATGTAAAGCTAAATTTCCTGTTGTGATATAAATCTCTAGTTACATCAGCAGACTGAATGCTTTTTTTTCTCAATTTGATAGATAGCTAGATAATAATGAGGGCATCATGCTGATAAATATATATAAAAAGTAATTCCGAATCATTCTGCTTTTTAAACAAACTTAATTTACTACATCCATCTACATCCTGATTTAAGAATTCAACTAGAAGATAGTTAGTGCGTGTAACACGCACATATTTCAGAAAAAACAAAAAACATCGAATAGATAAGAACCAAACGTGTTGTACAAATTTTTTTTTACTTTACAATAAGTTGTTTAAAACATTATGAAAGCCCCTGTTTTAGTATTCACGAATAAGTAGAGTAACTCTATAGTTCTCTGCCTGGATATTTATGCACGTCAATGCAAGACTTAGCATAACATCATTCTTAAAATGTATATTTGAAGATATATCTTCGAATCACACAATACAAATTTTAAGTGACCAGTTACAAGCATGCAGAAAGACTTAAATGAACATTCTTCTTCTTGTTTCATCTTAATGACCCCGAAGAAGCAGAAGATAATTACGGAAGTTAGAATTCATCGGTCATTGAAATCCACTCCAGTGGCTGAATGGTAAACGGACTTTGTCTTGTAACCCAAAGGTCCTAGACTCGAACCTCAGCGCTTTGATGAAGAGTCCGTAACCAGGGAGATACAGCTGCCCAGTGATCCCTTTATTCCAAAGGTTCTTCGATTGTAGTAAGTTCTTCAACAAACTTGGAATAGACATAAGTATAAAACTTGGACACTGTCGTAGAGTATAACTCCACTATGGATAAGATTTTAATTGATAAATTACACAGTATTATACAGTCATATTAACTGATGACCCCGCTTTGAGCAAAATTTATTGCTGCTCATTATCATATCAAGGTACTCACTCACAGAACTTCCTGAATTCATTTAAATATATGTGTAAACAATCATTAGACATTTGAATAAAATCAACGTAAGATAAAGTACATTCAGAAATAATATTAATGTTACCATTAAGTACAGTTAGATGGGAAATAAGATGTTTTATAGTAAAATAAATAAATAACTTGTCAGAACGTTATAATGTGAATTAAATACAGTTTAACATTATTTATCACTTTGTGATTTAACTGGCAATAATCTGATAATCTTCCATATTTCTGGTATTTATGTTTAGTCATTTCTATTGCGTGTGTTGTGTGGAGTGTAGACTCGATGAACCAGGATTCAGTAATTAATCTCTCTCTCTCTCTATCTCCACTTATCTAGAATACTTTTTAGAATTTTGACTCTGTCCCACCCACTCTGTTGTGTGGTTGTGTGTTAATGCATGCAGTACAGTTGGTGAGTATTTTTCTAAATTACTTATCTTCGCTGGTGGGGTCAATCATTCTAACCTTAGCTAAATTCTTATATTCTGATAATCTCACTACTCCTGATCTATTAGTTTGACCAATGCAGTTGACCCGATTCACAGTTATTGCAAGGTATTCTGCGAATTATATTATTTTGTTTAATTAGGTCCATCGGGTTCTTGGAATAGTTTTCACAAAAAGTTTTACTGTCGTATTATTGATACTGACTAACCATAGAATATATATATATATATTTAACACCATGTTTTTATTCACATACATTCCATAACATAGTATACGGTGTTTAGTGAGATTTCCATTTAATTGCTATTTAGGGAACTGGAATGATTCTATACGGTTAAAAAAATATTGACAAATTCATTTATATCATACATTAAGTCAAAGCGTTTGAGTGAAACTAAAGGGGATTCAGAAAATATGAATTAAAGCAAAACCCTTTCATTATTCGTATTTAGTTTTAAAACAGAGCGTAGAAACCGCAGGTAAAAAAGTATTCCAGATATAGTTAATTACTAGTGTAGCAACAGATTGTTTATTAAGGAAATCAACGCATATTTATAGATTTTCATGTACATATTATAGATTACTGTTGGCAGAAAAACAGTCCTCTGATTGGTTGTTTCTCACTGAAAAGTAGCCTTGCATCCTTTGTGGCTGTTTCTTGAATGTCATATCACCTATATGTTAATTGTATCCACCTACGCAAGGCCTTTGTTCTCATTTTTTTCACACCCAATATTGGGGACATGCAAATTGACGTAAATTACTATCCACCAATATTGGCTGACAGCCAGCTCTCACCACACTAGTATTCCCTTGGCTTCCGAATGGAAATTAGGGCTTCAAAAGAACATCCACGCTTTGTTATATTTTTCGTGGTCCTCTTAAGCTAGCCTCACAATTGTCCACGGGCTTTCATTCCCTACAAGCACAACTTTCCCCGGGTCACGCTCCAAAACGCGCCCGACTCATCATCATTCTCACTCAGGTTCTAAATGAGTGTATGGTTTGAAACGCCAATCAACAGTCTCCTCAATGTGTTCTCGATCCATCACCACTCCTATGCCGTATTTGTCGCTTCTTTGGTTAGTGGCAGTTCCTTTCCAAGATTTCCTTGCTACTCATTATTTCCAGCGATTCGATGCTGAATAAGCATCTGAAGACAGCTGTTGGTGAAAGTCTGCAGCTGCTTGTTGGAAATAGCTATTGTGACGCCCAGTGCACGTTTCTAACCTATCTAGAAGAACTGACTGACCTAACGTTGCCAGTGGAAATCCGAATTTTGTAGTTCATATTGAGTGACTTTAGGAGATTTCCGAACTGATTGTAGAGTGATGGAGGTCTGTCTGGTGGTTTTGACATCCTTACCTGTCTTGTGTGCCTGTAGTTGAAACGACACTGCCTGATGAGATAAATGAAGGGAGTCACATCATTCAAATTTCTCTCGTTGATAGTGATTGGTGCTTGTTTTGTTTGCGTAGTCAAACAATATTAAACATTCTATGTGACTCTGAAAAACTTCCTCTTCCATTCTTTTGAGTTTTGAGCGGAACTTAGAGCTTCAGACTTTAGTATCCAAAAATTCTGTATCGATTGTGTTTTCCTTATGGGATGCGGTTGCTTATTCTCCCTCTTTCATGTGTTAACCACCGGCTAGGCGAGGTCCAGGAGTGCGTCAGCTGGAAACGAAAGGTGAGACTCCCTCATCGTAGGTGATCATCTAACCATTGAACTATCAACATTACGATGTGAACAAACAGTTCGTTCAAAATAGGTAAAGTGTAGACTTCCAGGCTGGGGTCCTCGGGACGGTAAAAATCTATGGTTGGAAACAATTGGTGACATGGCTCAAAATCGTTCTCAGTGGCGCAGATGCATCCACTCCTTATGACTTATGATTTCCAGTGAAACTGTTTTGTTCTTCGTTATTACTCCTCCTTTGTCTCACACCTCTGTTTACTGTCTCTATTATGCTTTTCTTGTACTTTCTTCTCTTGCTTCGCGTGCTACACGGAGTGTGGCGACTTGGACTGCCACACATATGTAAAAAGTTCTGTGTCGAAAACACACAGACAGACAGGTAAATAACAACATACACAACAATAAAACCAATTATGATAACTCAGAACATAAATGGAATTTATTCTGACATCTAAACTAAAATATCAAAAGCATGAATAGACAATTAATGAAAACGCTTTCATTGCCGGTTATTACCACTTGGTTTTACTTTTTGGATGACATTCTGAGAACAATTTATGACTTATAATCATATCAATGTATTCATATAGCTTCATTATTTGACTATAGGGATTATATAGAAAAATACAAGGGGTAGATGTTTTTCACGTTCCCAGTGGAACATAGGGCTTCAAGCTTAAGGCTTGAAGTTTCTGTAACAGTGTTTATTTTACAGGATGAGGTTGTTAGCCTCATGCCCAACCTTTCCTCTTTACCACTATTATTTCTGGCTCAGCGAGGTAAAGGAGTGCGTCTGCGGGGATTGAACCCCGGACCATGTGCATGGTCGGCGAGTGTCCTAACCACGATAACGCCATATCAGATAGTTGGAGGCAATCGGCAGGATGCCCTGCTCGACCTAGGTTTCGTGCTAGTTGGCACTCGTCATCAGGGTGTATCTGAAACCTTGAAGATACTCATGTCCCTTCTGAGATTCGAACCCACGTCACCCAGTGAGTACTGCAGTCAGAGACGTTACCATTCGGCTATTCGGGCTCGCGATTGACCTCCTGTAGGAATGTAGTGGGTATTTTGATTGGATATTAGTAACTAGTGTGACGTATCTAGTCTTTTCTTTGGTGAAGACTGTCAGTCAAAATATAAGGGGTAGAGAAAAAATATATATGAGGCAAATTATTAAGTCTTATGTGAATAAATTCAGCAGCAGAAAATTGTGCTCAAAACGTCATCCAGTTATCAGTACTGTATTATTGCGTATTATACCAAATAAACCCAGTTAAAAAACAATTAAATTCTACCACAATGTTCAAATTCTTCTCTTATATTAATGAAACAGTTTTGGTCAAATTATCAACACATATCTTTCATAGTCTTTAACTCATTTATCTGACAACGCAGAATTACATCACACAGAAGAACTGTGAAAAGGTTACTATGCATATAAGCTGAGATCTTGTAAATTCAGTTTCACCATTCCTCTGCCTGATAAAATTGGTATCTGTAAAGACTGAATTCAACTCGTTGTGGTCTGAACGCAGGATACAGATCTCTGCATCCTAATATATATTTGTTCGAAACTACCTTGAGACAAACACAGTCACAAGACGCTTCAAAGACAGTAAAAAGACGATAATGCGTTGATAAATCCGTATGGTTCTACTCAACAATAGTAACAAAATCAAAAACTAAAAATTATCTCAACAGTATGGTTAGGCAGCTATAAAAACAAGATAAGAGTTTATGTACGAAACACACCCTGTAGGACAAAATTAGTTTACGGAAGAAAGTAGTTAATCCGCAATGAGGTGCAATCGAAACTGTATCCACATGAATCACACGCCAACAATTTCCGCAGACAGTCTGAGATCGTAATCATCTTAACGTACTCAAACAAAATCCAATTGTATAACAACACATAATCAATTTTTCTCATAATGACAATGAGAGGCGTAAAAATTAGAGACTAAACGCGTAAAATGACAAATAAGTAGGACTAAGTCGACGAATGATTTGAAAATTTCAAAACAATGGCCTACGACCTAAGAGGAAAACATACAAATATTGTAATTGCATCATTCAGGAAGGATCCACCAAACAATCACTTGGTTACATTAGCAATGAATGTCAAAATGTCAGTAAAAACGTCATTGTTTTGGTTTTCATACACTGAGAAACATAATTTCTAATAAAATATAACTCTAATATACGCAATACCAAAACTTATTCACAGTAATATGTCTATACATGGATGATGTGAACATTTACCCATTCCGCTGTTTTACTATGATATGATATGAAAACACATCTCAGATTTATTAGTCAACTAAACTAAAATCTAGTTTATACAATCTAAAAGAACAGTAATCACAAACGAAAGCCTAAAGCTTTTATATCAAGAATGACAAAAGATGACAATAGAATAAGATGGAGGTATTTCAACAATAGCGCCATTTAAAAGTACATGCATTCGCTGTAAACAAAGTATTCAGCTTTCACAAATTGATACGTAAGTAGCAGAAAAATAACTGAGGTTTGCAAAAGAAAAAAATACAGTAAACTTCTTTGCACGGATGATGTGGCGTTTGCTACTGGCAAGAATTTAAACTTAGCATATTTCTGAAGTTTTGTACAGGAATCTTGAATAGTAATAGAATGGATTCATTTGGAAGCAAGAGAAATGAATGCAGTTGGGCTGCAATACAGGAAGCACGACGTGAAGGTAAAAGGCTAAAGTTTTGCAATTCAGGTTTTCAATATGAAATTTTTGTATTCTGTAATCACCTACTTCGTCAGACGTATAATACGTCTTAACAATATTATTTACTACAGTTTAGTTTGTAAGACTTAGTTATTCCATATTAGTTTGTTTATTAGATGTATCACACAGTGAAGAAACAGTATTATTTACTGGATGACGTTTCGAGCACAATTTATTACTGTCATAATCATATCAATTGTAATCACACGACCTTGAAACTTGAGTTTTATAGTTTTCTTTGTTTTCTCCTATTTATCGTCGTAAGGTAAGTAGAATTTTCCAGATATCAGGAACAGGTGATGAATCATTCCTATTACACGTGTTGATTTGCAGTTGATTCGATAAACAAAGCTTCTGTTAGCAATCTCTCCCTCCACCCTGTGATATTAGATTTTAAAATTGTCACCCTATCCCATCCTATTGTATGGTTGTGTGTAACTGCATGTAGTTTAGTGCTATAGCTGAACTGTTCTCTAGATTTCTTATCTTATTTGGGTCAACCAATCTAGATTTTGGTAGGTTTTTATGTTCGGCTAGTCTCACTGACTGCCCCTGTTCTACTAGTTTGACCTATGTATTTGACCTCACAATCATTGCAGTGTATTAGATAAACTAAATTGTTTTATTTTAAAGGCTCCACAGCTTGTTTCTAATTGAGTTTGAGGGTGGTTTGAATGCCACCCACTTTTATTCCTGCCTTGTTAGGAATTCTGCGTAAGCCTTCCGAGGTTCCTTCCTTGTATGGAATTACTACTGATGATTTAGATCCCTTACTGTTGGTGTCGTCTTTAATATTATCATTATTATTATTATCACTATTACTATCATTATCATTATTATCACCACTATCGCTACTATTATTATTTATTTTATTCTTACATTTCCTTATATATTTCCTGACTAATTTATCCGGCTAATTGTTCAGTTTTAAGGCTTCTTTTATGTGTATCACTTCCTGTCTTAGATTTTCCTTGGTACACATATATTAAGGGTTAGTTATGTTTTTACGAGTGGATCACGAACTGATATCAGTCAGAGAACCCTTGAAAACCAGCAAGGAGTGCTGGACAGCAAGCTGTTTCCCTCCTAGTTTGGGACCCATTGGCAGTAGGCACTGGGTTTGGATCCCACAACCTTCCGTTTACAAGGCAATCTCATATACCATTCAGCCACTGAGACCTGACTCAATTGCTCATGAGTTCTAACTTCTACCTATTCGTGATTTAGCACGACCCCAACCATTGTCGTTGGTGGGACATCCATCCGCACATGTGACATCTAATTGAACCTCACTGGTCACGACTTCTCACTAGAACTCCAGGAAACTCCAACCTGTAGGAAGTCACTAGCGAGCATCAGATTAATTTTCTATAGTTTGGTTTGTAAGGGTTAGTTATGTTTTTGCGAATTGATCACGGATTGATATCAGTTAGAGAACCATTGAAAACCAGGGAGTACTGGACAACTGCTGTTTCATCCTAGTTTGTGAATTATCGGCAGTACGCACCCACGAGAAACTAAAGATCACAGTATACACGAAACCGACAAATTCCAACAAGTATTTGAATTTCCAGTCAGACCACCGAATAAGAATGAAAGTTTCAATAGCTTTAAACCTCACTAACACATCTAGAAACATTATAACAGATAATGATGATATGGAGAACGAGATATCCAATACAAAACATTTTTCTCGGAAGTGGTTATCCAAAAAAGCTATTAAATAATGTTACAAATAAAAAGAAGCAGAAGGGAAAACATAAAGTTGAAAAATCTTGGCTATCGACGATAGGCATTCCATATCGAAAGGACACAGCTGAACAACTACTTGCTTCATGGAATATTAAAGTTTATTTTAAGCCCTCTAATTCTCTAGAGAAAGCTTTGATGAATGTCAAAGATATGGTTCCCAAAATGTCACAAAGTAATTGTGTCTATAGGATAAAGTGTTCAGAATGTGAACCTTGTTATATACGGGAGAGTAACAGATAGGTGAAAGTCAGATTGAATGAACATAGACTGTGCACGAAACGTCCATTTAGAAATGAAATAAAATTAAAAAGTCTAGAAAAAAGGATCAGCTATAGCAATGCACGCTACATACAGTGGATATAAGATTTATTTTGGACAATGTGGAAATTCTAGGTAGAGGCTTTCATTCACATAAAGAAAGGTGAAGCCTCTGAAGCCTTACACATTTTAACCACATCGAATGCAGTAAATAGGAGAGATGAGATACACTTACCATGTGTATGGCAAACCCTAATGAAGCAAGACAGACGAGAAAATAGCAAAATTTTCTGTGAACCTCTGTGACGTTTATATAAAAATATAATCATGTTGATCACATCTGAATTGACGTCTTTTTCATATGACAAATAACATACACTAACACACACTCGTAGAGACAAAATGCACAATCAAAATTTGAAATTAGTCATAACTAAAATATGACAACTGCTTACGTATTGGTACAAATGTCTATCGAAAAGTTACCTACAAATCAACTGACGTTAATTTATGTAAAACATTTTTTTACTGTATATTTTGATGATTAATGAAATTCGAATAATTCCGATGAAGAAACTGTGGCTTAAACAACGAAACGTTCAGAAAAATCCTGTTTTGATTTCTCCTTAAATATGCTGGGATTAATTTAAATAATTTAGAACGAATCAATTTGGCTCGGTGCTTAAATTATTCCAGGGAATTCGCAACATCTTCGGTCTGGAAACTTAGAATAATACATCTGTCAATATTTTACTGTTAAAACGTGCTTTCTAACATTTTATTAGTAACAAGTGTACAAGGGCGACATACAAAAAAATCAAAATCATCGAAGCACCGCATGCTCCAAACAGCAGAGGCGATTGCCATTCGCCTCAAACAACCCGTGCTCTGTGTTCTAAAGACGCAAATCCAACCAACTATTACTACTTTCTCTGGCTAGCCTTCAGTAGAGACTTTAAAATCGTGAATTTGTATTATTATCTTTCCTAATTTTTCTGACATTCAGCTTATTTTATGTTGATGCGATTCAGCTATAATCTATCAATATTTTTGATTCGATGTTATTTAAACAACAACATTAATGTTGCTCATAACACTAATTCATTCATTCACTATAATGTGTATATAACTGTAGAGCCTGATGATGAAGTTATCGAAAGAGTATTCTTTGTTCCGTATTTATTCAGTATCCATTCTTTTGAAAATTATGATGTTTGAAATCTTGAGACATATATTCGTTCTGAGTTTTAGTAATTTATTAGTTCTGCCTAACCTCGCTTAAGTTCTACAAAATGTTTCTACTAGTGAATCACTATTAACCCCAATGAGAAGTCTAAAATGAGCATAACGGACTTTTTGAAACTGTTCAAAATATCATCGTCCATGAGATTGCTTTTCTTCTGAAAACCATGTATCAGAACTACGTATGTATATACATTGCTTCACCCTCTCTGCATAATACGCTGTTGGTGATGATTAGCCAATAAAGATAATTTCAAGTTTGGTCACGGATTAAAGTCAGTTATAGGACCATTTAAAACTAGAGAGTACTGGATAATTGTTTCGCCTCAGTTTGGGACTCTTCAGTGACACGCACCCATGAAATCACTCCCAGAGGTCGAACCAAAAGCCTGCAGGTTACAAGTCAAGCTCATTGACCCTTCAGATATTTGTGCAAGAATCCAATAGCTCATGAATTGCAATTCCTATCGATTTCTGACTTTTAGTTCCATCACCAGTCAATGTTATCAATCAGTATTTGTCCTAACACCCAACCTCGTGGACCCAACTGATCTCAACTTTTCATTAGAGCTCCAGGAAACTTCATCCTATAGCCAGTCACTAGAGAGGACCAGATTCATTTTTGGGGGTTGGTTTGTAGGGATTTAATCTGTCTCAAGTTAAACCATAGATATTAGTGAAAATAACACTTGATAATAAAAACAACTACATTAGGATAAAATGAAGCCTAATCACTGCTACTTTTTAAAAAATATTATAATCACTTAATCCCAAACGATAGCAATTATACACAATGGAATTTTCAGCGTTTTATACATATTACAATAATTCTGCTCCTTTTATAAATATATAAAAACATAAAACTGTAAAAATAATAATACCGGAAAACTGAAAATTAGTGCGACATTATGAATAGTAAATGAATAGTATAATGGATAATAGACGTAATAATAATTCTTGTTATACTTTGCAGTTCAGAGAATAATTTAAACAGTTTATCCTACGGCGGCCCACTTAAATCACTGGAATACCAGAGTTAGCGTCCATCAAAATGCTTAAACTTTTCTGAATTTCTTATTGTTTTGATCGTGTTTGTGAATTCGTGAGCCATTCAGTTGGCTTCCAACTAGATGCTATGCAATTCTCGAAAGAAATGGATAAAAGCTTACAGGATTGGTTTTTCTCTCATAAACAGCAACTGTACGCCATTTGTTTTTTTTAATCCCTCATGTTCCCAGTGGAACACAGGGCTTCAAGCTAGTGGCTTGAAGTATCGGTAGCAGTGCTTCTTTTATTTTTACGGAATGGGGTGGCTAGCTTCATGCCCAACTTCCCCTCTGTACCAATCTTATTACTGGCTTAGCGAGGTAAAGAATTGATGTGGCCTAGGATTGAACCTCGAACCGCCCACATGGTTGGCGAACATTCTACCACTGTGCCACGACGTGTCATTTTATATACTTCAGATTATTACCTTATAATTAAACCGTATATTAAAAAGGAATACTTTGGAACTAAATACGCTGCGAATTTATGTAATTTATGTTGGTATATTGTTTTAAATTAAGCTTTATTATTATTAAGTTCTTTTCTGATACTTGTCTGTTCACACCGTCGATTTCTGTATATAGTGGCAATGGGGTCACCACTAGGACCCATTCTAGCCGACATTTTCCTTGCGAAGCTAGAAAATGGGCCTTTGAAGGATGTTGTTGATGAACTCGAATTCTTTTGTCGGTACATGGATGATAAATAATAATAATAATTTTTGCTTTATCTCAAAAACAGTACTAATGATACAGCAAGGAATTTTCAGCATTCAGTACAATATTGCATCTAATTTACTCAAAAACGACAAAAAAAATTAAAAATACACATTACATAATAGTAATAAAACGATTGTTATAGCAGCTACGTAGCAAAATACTGTGTGCCATACGGAGAAAAATATGTATAAAGTACAAAATTGTAGTAATAATAGTAATACCAACTAAAATAAAATAGCAGAGTAAGATTTAAACGATAGAAAGTGTGACACCATAAAATACAGAAAGATGAACGATAAAAGGGTCGATTCACTGTGCTAATTACATAGTAACTTGTAAGTTTCACGTCTAACAGAGTCTTCGTCACATAAAGTACGCGCTAAATAGGGTATTGTAGAATTTCTATACTTAGTAGTACGAGCATATAACTTTTTATATTGACTTCTCGTCCTACCTGATGAGATACAAGGGGACAGGTGTGAATAAAGGGGGTGCAGAGGGTCTGACATTATAGCCTTTGCCCATTTCGTACAGGAATTTATATGCCTCTCGACTATAGTATTAGCGAGCTCATGCAGTGGCAGACCACAAGCTCTACTCACAGCATTTAATACTCTTCGTAATATGATATAATCTTTTTTGAGAAGCCCAGGAAAGATTAATGGAGAGCAGTAGAGTACAATAGGTAAAATACAGGAGTTTAAAAATTGCAAAACTAAAGGTTGGTTGATACCTGATTGTCTTAACTTTTTAATGTAGAAGGTAAGACGAAACATTTTCTTAGAGATAGATAAGATATGGGATGACCATGAAAGGTCAGAGGAAAAAACTAATCCAAGGTATTTAATGCTTGATTTGGTTTCAATTTCCGTGCCATCTATGCTACAGGGATCATGCGAGTTAACTAGTTCAAGTAAGTCACGTCGATGCTTGAAAGTAAAGTCAAGTGCCTGACATTTGGAAGGATTTAATATAAGACCATTTGACTTGGACCAGTTGTTGATGTCCAACAGAAAGCTATTAAGTTTGGAGCTGTCAGACTCGGAAGTGATAGGCAGTGATACAGTCAGATCATCTGCATATTTGACAAAGTTAGTTTCGTTTGAATGAGGCAGGTCATGTAGGAAGAAAGAAAAAAGAAAAGGAGAGAGGACAGCACCTTGTGGAACACCGGATTTTGTAAGCGAGGTAGAAGAAGATTTGCCGTTATATACAGTATACTGCATTCTATCAGAAAAATAGGAATGCAACCAACTCTTAGCCCAGGATCCTGTTTGTGTCAACGATAGCTTATTTAACAAAAGGCCCCTAGGTACAGAGTCAAAAGCAGATGTGTAGTCTAAGAAAGCACTACGAACATATTTAGCACCTTTGTCTAAACAAGAGACAACATTGTGATATAAGACAACCGCAGCATCCAAGGTACTTCTACCATGTTTGTATGCAAATTGTTTAGGATCATTAAAAGGTTTCAAAGCGGGTTCAAGACGAAGTAAAAGTAATTTTTCCATCAATTTTAAAAAGGGGGAAGTAATTGCAATAGGCCGAAATTTAATATCAGAACCAGAAGATGGTTTTGGTATAGGGATAATTTTAATGTTTTTCCATGCAAAAGGTAGAACGTTACCGGAAAAAGAAGCATTAAAAATGTTAGTAAGAGGATAACACAAAATATCAGCACAATTCCTGAGGACAATGGCAGGTATGCCGTCAGGACCAAGGCTTTGAGAAGGCTTAAGAGACCGGAGACATTTAAGCACATCAAGGGTATTAAAACCACTAAAGTTATTGTCAATATGATTTGTATCATTTGGAAGGGTATCAACAGAAGAGCGTATGAAAGATTTATTAAGAGTGTCAACATTAAGAGATGGAACAGAAATACATCGCTTACCGTTAGTAATTTCTTTGAAAAGTTTCCATAAATTAGAAGGGGTTTTACATGACAAAAATCTTTGATTATATAAAACATTTAGTCTTTTTATTTCCAGTTTTATCAGCATGTTTAACTTTTTTACACCAGGCTTATCATTAGTTTTGAACAACAGTTCTTTATTTCTACGTAGCTTTTTGAGATATGGCGAAGATAAGCGATCAAATCGAATGAATAATGTTTCTTTAGGACAACATATTTCGAAACAGAATTTAAGATAATCGGTAGTGTTTGTGATTGTTTCATCTAATGTTTGTTCTGTAAATAAGTCCCAGTTAGTGTCTTTCAACATGCATCTGAGCTTGTCTAGGTTGTCTTTTGAGTAGCATCTCCGTTGAACTTTACTGTAGAGGTGAGAGAGGACACCTTTGTGTGATTTGGAATATATTTTAGGCAGTACACGTATGATGCAGTGGTCAGAATTAAGTAGAGGAGCACGTTTGCGAGCTTCATATATACCAACATCATTGATAAATACTAGATCCAGTTTTTTACCAAGACGGGTGGCAAAGTTAACAATATTGTCATGACCAAGTGATATAAGGAAGGAGCAATCGCTTCCATTGAAGTCGCCAGTTACTATTGATAAAGAGTTCTCGAAACAAGCTGCAGCAAAAGCGGTGAATTCATCGGCGAACATAGATAAATCCAATATGGTACAGCCAGGAGAGACATAAACATTAGAAATATAAATGAATTTGTATTTTGACAGGTGTTTCGGGCGACATCTCACAGTGATGCAATCAATGAAGTCATTCGAGAATTTGAAACAAACTTTGTTTGAAATGGACCATTTTGAGTGAATAAAAGTTGCAACACCTCCACCACATTTTTTCTTGGAACAAACACGGTCTTGTCGAAAAACATTGAAATTGTTTAGAGACACAATATTGTCATCGTATGAGTCATGGAGCCAGGTTTCTTGCAGAGTGACAATACCAGTATTGTGGTAGGTACTAGAAGACAACAGAGACTGAAAATCCAGAATTTTATTAGGCAGGGACCGGCAGTTGGTACTAATGATAACTGGAACAGTGGTGTGATGTATGGGTGTAGATTTTAAGGCACGCTGCCAACCTCCATGGTGCTTTTTCTTGAGTTTATTGCAAATATGAAAGTTTTTGGGTTTAAAACGTTTTATAAAATCCCGGGAGTAGATAATACGATTAGAATGCATAATGTGATATGTAAATACCAATAAAATACGAGTAAATAGATGCAAAATGTACATGGAATGTGGTAGCCCAAAAATATTCAAACAGGCCGCCAAGGTCATTCGATGTGATTTGTGTGTAGAAGGTAAGGCGAGACATTTTCTTAGAGGTAGATTAGATGTGTGATGACCATGAAAGGTCAGAGGAAGGAACTAATCCAAGGTATTTAATGCTTGACTTGGTTTCAATTTGATTATGAAAAGTGAGAAGGAAGCCAATAACATCCTGGACCCTACTTACAACCATGAATCTTCTCAGTAACAAAACTTGGTCTTCTCTGAGAATCCCAAGGAAACATAAGGGGGAATAATTAAGAAGAAGAAGGATGGTGAGAATATTTGAGTTAATAAATTGTAAGAGAAGAGTTTGTATTATTACAGAAAGTCTCAAACTCTTTATGTACTAAGTCGAAGGAATCATTTTCTTAGAAATCAACTGGATATTTGACGACTAACAGAGATTTGAAGAGAAACTGATGATGAGATCGGAAACATTCGATTTACTTCCTATCACAGTATCGTCAACATTTGGCTGACACATAATCCTCTTTTATGCAATAAATTCAACTACTCTTCAGAGAATTCTTTTTTACATACGCAGAATAACTGATTATATTGATCAGGTGTTTTTGAACTCCTAAAAAGTAGACCCAATATAGTATTCATAGTTCACCTTCATCAGTATAAGTCACTTAATCTCCTTTAAAACCTTTTCTTTAATCCATTTCGAAAGAAAATATTTTTTTTTAAATCCCATTATTGAAAGTGGTAACTGGTGTATTTATGAGTGGCAAAATAATTGCAGAATAACTGTTCCGTTAATCAATAAGTATTTTCAAAAATGCTTAGTGTGATCAGATTTATTCCTTCCCTTTGAAGTATATCATAATGGTAAAACAATGGTTACGCCTTTATAATCCTTCTTCTCTCCATTCAGTACATATATATAAAGACAGTGAGAGAGTGAGAAATTGGAAGAAGGTTTTCTTCCTTTCCCGCTCCGATAGATTTTATAAATATTATATGTACCTGTGTGTCACGTTAATTCTCGTCATAGATATTAATAATAATGATCATTGTAAATGATCAAAATTTGTTATCTGGTAGTATGCAGCATAGTTATAAAGTGGTAATGCGTTCCAAAAGCAGAGAGAATAATGAAACAGCTCTCCCTCTCTCTCTCCCTATCTGTCTTCTCCTGATCTATGTCCGCCAACCGTCAAAGTGATAGGCAGTAGAGAATCACTACCAAACTGAAAATAATGCTAAAAAATCAGATTAAATTGTTGATCATTTTACAATGAGATGTGTTTTCGTCTTCCGCTAAAAGATCCAGAAGGTGAGATGCAGAGGGAATCCTAGTAACTGCCTACCTCTACGTCATATCAATCATATCATTTCAATTACAAGGTGACCTGTAGATGTTTCCGAACTCCTGCAAAATTATACAATAAAAACGTAATCTGGTTAGATGTCTGGTTCATCGGGCTAGAGTTATCTGTTCAAATGAGACACTGAACAAATAACTAAGTAATATTGCGATCTACTAGGTAGAAACGGATATCCAACTAAATTTGTGAGGAAACACATGAACTCAGAAAGTGAAAGATCGAAGTTATGGATTTTTCCAGAACAATCAGTCTTCCTAAGATTACAATTTACAAGTGATATCATAGCTAGATCTTATCAAAACTTCTGTGAAGGTCCTCCAAAAGGACTATCAATGCAGCTAGACTGTGCTGTATATTCACTAACCAACCAATACTTAGTTTAAGAAATAAAGAAAAATTGTCCTGTTTCGCCTCTTCCATTTATTTTACCAGTTTAACTGCCCTTGCAGGGCTAGCTACATAGGATGTACGAGTTCATCGTCGAATTTCTAAACATTTCTCATCTTGGTTTGTCAAATGTTTGAACAAAGCTACACGCAGCTCACTACTAGCTAATCTTGTCGAGACTGGACATCAAGTCAACTCTTACAATGTTTTTAAAGTTATTTATCGTATATCACCCACCACCCACATATTCTACGAGTACTACTTTTGCATACAGCAGAGGTAATCAGAATTCATCAGAACAAATCAAATTTCCATGTGAATTCAAAATAAATTTTTACAGCCTCTTTCTTTGACATGGCCAACTACATAATATGTATTAGTTTTAAAAAACGATTTTTCCCCTCCCCTAGTAGCTATTTTTTTAACTTTGTTATATTTTACAATTCTAGCTAGTCCTATTAACTTGTTTTTATTTTACGTTACTCTTCTGAGTCATCCTACTCTTTTTAGTGATCATCGCTATTTTACAAATTTCTTGATCATATAATAACTTCTTGCTAACTTCTTAAAACTAAGCTATCTTGAGTTCTGCGATTAATTTTCACCCATCTTTTAAAACTTAGATATCTTGTTACTAGCATCTATTAGTTAATTGTTTTGATGACTTTTAACGTTTTAATTTCACCTCCATATACGTACACATAAAACTGATTAACTGAAATAACCACTGGATTGGTTAACAAATTTTAGTGTAAACAAATATGGATTAGTGTAGAGCCAACCGATGATGAGCAACTAACTGAAAAGGAATGCATATTTCTGTTGTTTTTTCTAAATTATACAAATGTCTAAAACTAGTAATTATGCAGATTTGCGTGATATTAGTGTTTTGTTGTTGAAACGAATTTCACCATGTACAGTGATATTTTTAAACCTATTTGTCTCTCCTTCTGTTTCACAGAAGGTCGAATCATTTATGTCTTATGACAATGATAAATATTGACTTGATACCGTTGACAAGTGTAGTTTTCTATTTCAATTAAATGGTTCTTCTTGTAAAATGATGTATAAAAAGAACAATAAATGTCACAAAGCAATGAACTCTTTTAATCCGGGCCCATCTTTTCACTTGCTTAAAGTATAACCTGCATTACAGTTTGAATGCAAGAAAACATAATTACCAGTGTCTTTCGGATTTCATTTGTCTTAATAAATCTGGTCTCATTGCAGTATCAGAGGATAATTGATTTGGTAGCGGACATGTATAAGTAAACACACATCACATTTATGCACTTTAGCCACATTAAAGCTTGCCTAGGTCAGAGAAAAATAAATTGTTCTGACTGGTTGGTGATAGCCCAAGGTTAAACAGGTTTTCCAATGGGGTTATCTTATGCCCACGATGTACACTAAATTCCTATTTGAGAAACAAACACTTCCACCTCTTCAATCATCGACTTACAACGTTGAATTCAAATTTAGCCTCTTCCCATTAATCTGCATCATTAGTACAGGTGAATTGTCACATATTTCACTAATTTTTTTTATTACAGCTTGATTCCACACTGTATTTTTGGTACAAGTATGGAATTTTCAGCATGGATATCGGTAGCCCAAATTTGCAGGCCGATCATAGATATCAGGTTTAGAGTGACATTAATTCAGTTCACTTCAATCAGAATGATGAAATCTGTTTTTATATTAACGTATTTTTTATTTTTATGTTCACTGAGTACATTAGCTTCTTCTTTAAATTTTTTACAAGTGGTCCCAGAGGCTGAATAGTATACGGGCTTGCCTTGTAACCGAAAGGTCCTGGGTTCGAGTCCAAGTGGGTGCGTACTGCCGCCCAGTACTCTCTGGTTTCCAATGGTTCTCCAACTGATATCAATCGGTGATCAACTCATAAAAACATTGTAAGTGATATTTAAATTTTTTGGAAATATTTCTTTGTGTGTACATTAGCTTTCTGATGCTTATTTATGCAGTTTCAGCATACTTTTGTAGATCAGAATGAATCACCACTGCAGTAAAGAATGCCGTCACAGTGTGATAAGTAAATAAAACATATGGATGATAAATTATCTTAAATTATCACAACATGGATCACTTATATTTATCTTTGATGAACGAAGTTTCCAGCCGGTTCAGCAGGTTAAGAATGAGGATTAACACTCGCCAGTGATAATGGCTGAGGCTAGTCCCTCTGAAATCACAAATCCATAGAGGTTAGAATTCTCATTGGTTGGCCATCGAGTTGCGTTCCAGTGTCTGAATGATCTACAAGCTTGCCTTGTAACACGAAAGTACTATGTTCGAACTCCAGTAGGCTCTTACTACAGACAAGTCCGGTAATAGAACGAAACAGCTATGCGATTCCTCTCTGCTTTTTTTCAACGGTTCTCTAACTAAAATCAGTCTGCGGTGAAACTTGAAACAAATCGAATCCCTGCAAACTAATTCTTGTGAGGAAAAATGATTCCAGGTAAAAAAAGGATACTGATGAAGCAGTTTAATGAGTCACTGACAATTACGAAGCAAAACATAATTAAACATGATGAATAGAACTCAGATGGCTGAAAAACGCTGCAGTGTAAATAATCAAATGAAAGATGATGCTGACGCAATTTGCAATAATATATATAGTGAACAAAAGTCGGAGTATCAGAATTTAAAATAGGACGAGAAATGACGAAATGAAATAATACAACCAGAAAACAGGGGATAAATAAGGAGAGATTTACTGGGATAACGGAAGTCCAACGATTCACCTCTTTGGAATATATCAGTCAGTCCTCAACCGCTTAATCTCCATAACTTCAGCGAAACCCAAGAAAATGTAAGTTATTCTGTCTGTTAGTTGTTAATAATGCTCACGATGTGCACATTCGGTTTTCTGTGTCTATCAGAAGCCTAATAAACCAAATCATTCGATCGCTTCAAACTAAGGGTCCTTTCATTCCTGCTTAAGGAATATGACGTACACACTTCTTCCCATTCTCTTGATGTAACTGCTACTACAGATACTACTGCTTTGAATTGATTTATACAAATGAAAATCACAAATGCGTGGTGCTTGTCAATTTCTAACCTGACCTGTATTACCAACCTTCACTTGTTTAGTTAAAAGTAACCTTAACCAATTGTAACTTTGTTTGACAAACTTAATGTATACATACAAAACAATACATATATATATTTGCGATTGTACAGCTAAGAAAATGAATTCGCCGAAAAGAGACTCTCCGCTGATCTACGTGTTTTGTTTTCATTAATGCCTGGATGGGGATTATTCATGAATTTCTAACTAATCCGAGAAGCATGGTTATCAGAGCACAGAGCCTAGCCTTACTACAGGATAAATTCTGGTTGGGGTTATGCCCGATGGTTTTTTTTTGTCACCCTCATAATTTTATCATCAGCTTTAAAACCAAGTCGAATAAAACTAGCGTATTTTGTAGGTGAATGTTTTATCTGGTTTGTTACAATTATATTTTGCAATATATGTGCATATACATTGATAAGGTTTTGTAGGTAACTACTTCCTTTCAACCATTTCTCGAATAATTTTACTTCACTGTATAGTTTGTCAGACGAAAATATTCGTTTTACTCTGAAAAGTGTCTTCATCAGCTGTAGCTGACTAAGCAAAACCTTATAAATTTTGATACTGACTACTCCAGTATCAAAAAATCAAAACAAGTGATTCAGTGAAGAGATTCTTTTCATTGAATTTATTATCAAACTGTACAGTCATATATACATGGTTTTTAAGAAACCGTATCCGGTAAGGGAATCGAATCATCGGTGTGAATACACAAAATAATAATTGCAGTATGAAATGCAATTAAAACTAAAATGTTTTTGATGATAATCGTAGTTAAAAGTCAAGTGGCAAAGCAAATTAATGTCATATATAAAATAATTCATTGGATGGACAGAACTTGAAAAGGGTGTCCAATTATAGGATTAGTAGACAAGTCGAATAAAACAAAATCGTTGCGTAATATTGCGTGAAATGTGATAGCATAGAATTTAATGTTGTAAAAAAGAATTGATTTAGAATGACAAGTGGAACAAGTGAAATAATACCCGGGGCAGTTCAAAGTGGGAATAGTAATAGTAACAATTGACGTAATAAAGGAAGAATATACAAACTGAATAAACAGAATGAAAAATAAAGTAGAGCCAAAACATTATTATTATTATTATTGTATCCTTTAGTTCCTAGAGGAACATAGGGCTTCAGCTGAGCACCTCCATGGCCTTCGGTTTTCTGACAACTTTTTCACCCTGCTCCAGGTCTGTCCACATGCTTTCATCTCTCCTCGCATGACCTCCTCCAAGTCACCCTTGGACGACCAACTCGCCGCCTCCCTTTCGGGTTCCACTCGAGGGCTTGTCTAGTGATGTCACTTGATGGTTTCCTCAGCGTATGGCCAATCCATCTCCATTTCTTTCTGCCTATTTGTTTCACAATCGGCTCCTGATTGGTTCGCTCCCAGAGATCCCTGTTGCTGATCTTTTCTGGCCATCTGATCTTGAGTATTGAGCGAAGACAGTTGTTAATGAAGGTTTGAAGTTTGTTTGAGATGCTCTTTATGACTCGCCAAGTCTCTGATCGTATAGTAGCACTGACTTCACATTGGAGTTGAAAATCCGGATCTTATTTTTGATGCTGAGTTCTGTTGACCTCCAGACAGATTTGAGAGTAATGAAAGCTTGTCTTGCTTTTCCGATTCTGGCCTTGATATCCTCGTCAGTTCCGCCTGTAGTTGAGACGATGCTTCCCAGGTAGGTGAAGGAGGTTGTTTCTTTCAGGTTCTTCCCACTTATGCTGATTGTTGTCTGTTGTTGTTGCTGCTGTTGATGTTGATGATCAGGGATAATCATACCTTAGCCTCATTATTATTTGACAGCCCTTTCAAGTTCTATCCATCCAATGAATTATTCTATATATGACATTAATTTGCTTTGCCATTTAGCTATGAAAATAATAACAAACATTTTAATTCCTTTTAATACTACAATTATTATTCTGTGTATTCACACCGATGATTCGATTCCCTTACCGGATACGGTTTCTTAAAAACCATGTATATATGACTGTACAGTTTGATAATAAATTCGATGAAAAGAATCTCTTCACTGAATCACTTGTTTTGATTTTCTATATATCCCACTGTGAATTTTCCATAAATTAAAAAAAATAGTCTATGTATCCAAGATGGTAAGTCTCTCACAAATTTTCTGTTCCATTGTGAATGAATGTGGTGTTTCATATTTCATTGCTGTATATTGTTCTCCGTTTTTAGTACAACTCTCATTTTGTGATACTTCGACTTCTACTGAGTAAATTTTATTGTAAATCACGTCATCAACATCTTCTCATCAGTTTTTTCATACACCGATATGAGTTGTACTCATCATGTTTTATTGTCTTTTGCTTCGTAATTAGATACGATAGAGAAGATTTGTAGCTCAGGTGGATGATTTTGATGTGGTTTTGTTCTCTGAGCTGGATGGTTAGTTTGCGAAGCTTTCATCGCCCTACTGGATGACATCTTCAGCGCATACTTCAATTTGAAGTGAGCTTTTAGATTTCTCCACGAGTTTATTAATCATTCCTCCTGATGACCTTGGACGTGATTAGTTGTTTATGTATGTTTTCACACCTTCTAGGTTACTTGTATTGGAACCGATTGTTTCTTTGACTTGAACTTTGACCCTTTGTGTGTGAAGTTTCTTCTGATTGGTTGATAAATTTTGTCTATCTCGATGTGTCTATTGATTGATGATTCACTGGAATGCCAAGCTTCTAAAAATTCTCTAGCATTCTTGTTATTTCCTTTGTCTAATATTTGAACGTTGTCCCAGTCGAATTGACGTCCGTAGTTGTCTGTGTGTAGTGAAATGAGGGAGTGGATATCATTAATCAATAGACACATCGAGATAGACAAAATTTATCAACCAATCAGAAAGAAACCTCACACACAAAGGGTCAAAATTCAAGTCAAAGAAACAATCAGTTCCAATACAAGTAACCTAGAAGGTGTGAAAACACACATAAACAACTAATCACGTCCAAGGTCATCAGGAGGAATGATTAATAAACTCGTGGAGAAATCTAAAAGCTCACTTCAAGTTGAAGTATGCGCTGAAGATGTCACCCAGTAGGGCGATGAAAGCTTCGCAAACTAACCATCCAGCTTCGTAAGTGTTACTGATTTATTCAACTGCTTCAACAATATCTTATTTTTAATCTTGTTACCCCTTAAAAACAATTTTCCCACACGTTGAACCTTGTTTATAAAAGACATATAGATATGTTTTATTTCTCTTTTAAGCTTTAACAGTATTCTTTACTGGAGAAGTAATTTGTATTGATAAATAGGAATATGTTAAAATTGTATATCATGTCACTAATAAATGTTACAGGTTGTACGTAGCTAAGGTGGAATCACGAAATAAAATCGATCCACATTGTTCTGCGTAAACGCCTGTCCTTTCTCTTTTTCAGACCCTTCAAACTGTTCATTGCTCTCATCAACAGACAGTAGCTCAGTGCATTATTAAGGCATGTAGATCATCCATTTGTGCAGTACTTTTGAGCCTATTTGCAAAGGAAAATAACAGATTTCTTTGACTCTTTATAACCATTTACATATTTATAAGAGAATATACATTATTTAAGTTCGTTGAAAGTACAACTCGACAACTTGTTGCTAGTTAACGGACTGTGTCTAGCTACCTGACTCCAATTCAAAGTACAACGCGATGACATGTCACCTGGCTTGTAACTACTTTGGTAAACTTGAGTAGTTTTCAGTTATTATAAATTACTAATATAACAAAAGAAGCTTGAGTGTTAGATTTCAGTGCCGTATACCTGAATTGCACAAGTTTATTCCTATTGTGGTGAGAGCAGGCTGCTAAGCAATTGGTAGACATTAATTTACGTCAATGTTTATGTCGCTAATATTGCTCGTGAGAAAATATGAACAAGACTGATTCAACAACCAGTCACAGCAGACTTTGTATAGGATGATTATTTAGTGCCACTTAATAACCTTTTTCTGTAATATAAATACGACTGTACAGCTTGAAAATGAAGTCGTTGAAAAGAAATTTCTTCGATGAACAAACCTGTGTTTTTACTTATGAATAAATAGGATGATACCGTTGACATATAGATGACCTGACATTCAAGAAACAGCCACAAACAAATGCAAGGTCAAGTTTCTGTGAGAAAGAACCAATCAGAAGACTGTGTTGATTGCTTGAATAAGCTATAATAATGTACATGAAAAATATATAAATACGTGTTGATTTCCTTAATAAAGGATCTGTTGCCTGACTCTTGCCTTCTGTTGTTACAACTGGTGTCTCTGCCTCCGAACAATGAAGATCCCATGGCCAACTGCGTTTGAAGAAGGAGACATACGGAGCGTATTACATGACTTTGAGGCGTTTCTGAATTGGTGGGCGTCAAAAGCAGGCGGCGAAGGCGGTTGTGCTAAGGACGCTGTTGAGAGGTCGAGCGAAGGCGGCATATGACAGCTTAGACAGGTCAAATGGCACAGCGTCTTCGAAGAAATGGGTTGAACGATTGGTTCGGAGTTTGACAGCGCAACAACAGACAGCTAGCAATGCAGCAGTTCTGTTCAACGAAGCTGGGACCTGATGGAGACCCGTTAGTGTTGGTGGTGAAATTGACGAATCTACTTCGACGTGCGCTTCCCCCTTTGGATGAGGAATCAGAGGCACAGTTTCTGAGTTCCCAGTTCATCGAGAGTGTCCCAGACCACATTTCTCAGCGATTATAACTGGTTAACGCTGTGCAGCCGATGGATATTAGTGAGCTGGCGAAGGTGACCAGACAGCTGCTGAGCACAACTGTAGCCGCTATAGAGCAACCAAAACCAAAGGAATACGAGCAGAAGATCGAAGAGTTGCAACGTGAAGTAGCCGCGCTGAAACTGAACGTGTGGAGATACCGGTGTTTCGCATGTGGTAAACTGGGCCACTGAAGAAATTGCTGCCCGGAGAGACGACAAAGAAGATGTTTTAAAAGATATACCATATCTTCTTCCTGTGTTCCGAGACTTGAGGTAATAGGGGCAGTGGAGAAGGGGGCAATATACTCGAAGCTATGTGTAAATGACCGAGAATCAGTGTCTTTAATTGACACAGGGGCAGCAGTCTCACTCCTAAATAGGAGCCTATGTGAGAATATAAGACCGTGTTCGTTGACAATACAGACAGTGGGGGTCACGTATTAAGAATCGAGGGATTGTCGGACTGCAGAGTTAGAATTGGAAACGATGGGGTGACGTTCTCATTCCTGGTCGTACCTGAATCGCTCCGAACAGTCCTTGTGGCAGACTTTTTTCGAGAAGTGGATGCAGTGATTAATATGAAGAAAAGGGTTGTCGTTACAATGTATGGTTGTTTCAGCGTGCACGAGAATAGTGAGGTAGCAGGGATTGCGGCGTCGGAAGTCCTAATTATAGCAAAGTTACTTAGCAAACACGACCATCTTTTCATTGGAGAGGGAGTTCCGTACGGTTACTGTGATAAAGTGAGACACGAAATTCCAGTGACAAGCGGAAAAGTGAGACCATTCGTTACTCGAAGAGTCCCGTGTCACTTAGAAAGCGAGGTTGCAAGACAGGTTGAAGAGATGTTAAGGGATGATATTATTGAAGAAGCCGATAGTCCATATATTTCTCCAGTGCTATTGGTGAAGAAAAGCAACGGGAAATACAGATTTTGTGTTGATTTCCGACAACTGAACAGTATAACATAACTGAGACCGTACGCGATGCCAACAATAGGAGAGACTTATGATCACTTACAAAGTGCGAAGCTGTTCACAGTCTTAGATCTGTGATCGGGGTACTGGCAACTGCCAATAGAGCAAAGAGATAGAGATAAGACGGCGTTCTTTGTGGGACAAACACAGTATCGGTTTAAACGCATGCCTTTTGGATTGGCAGGTGCTCCGTTTACGTTTAGAAGACTAATGATGTCACTGCTGAAGAATTTGAGGAACGTCGAAGTTTATGGAGATGATCTTGTGATATACAGTATGAGTGAGACTGACCACGAAGAGCATGTAGAGGCGGTCTTAAGACGCATCAAAGAATTCAGTCTACGCATCAACAAGCAGAAATCTCAGATTGCCAAGAAGAACGTTACACTTTTGGGTCATAAGGTTGGGAATGGCGAGATAACACTGCTGCCGGAAAAAATCTTAGCAATCAAGTCTATTGAGGCCCCGAATTCGAAAAGGAAATTTAGACAGTTTTTGGGGAAAGCAGCGTTCTACAGCCGATTCGTGAAAAACTTCAACGAAGTATCAGCTCCGCTCTACCGGCTATTAGGCGAGTCAAAGTTTGTCTGGTCGGGAGACTCCCAGCGGGTATTTGACCGCATCAAACACCTGATGGATCACCAGAGAATGACGCTACGACTATCGGTGCCGGGAGAGCCGTTCATAGTGTCTACCGATGCTAGCGATTACGGAATAGGCGTAGTACTCAGACAGCGTGACGCAGTCGTCGAATACGCCAGCCGTGTGTTAACACACACGGAAGAGAAGTATTCAACAATTGAGAAGGAGTGTTTGGCGATTGTTTGGGCGTTAGACAAATGGAGACCCTATTTATTTGGTCAACGGTTCCATGTAGAGACTGATCATAAGCCGTTGCAGTGGCTGAGAACCTCCAGAGACCCAAGTGGGAAGTTGTCACGGTGAATGTTGCGCCTGCAAGAGTATGATTTCACGATCTCTCATGTTCCATGAGAACAGAACGTGTTACCTGATATGTTATCAAGAACAAAAGAGGTAGACTTACCTGAAATAGCATATGGTGTACATGCCTTAGAGCAAGATCCAGCAAGACTTGTCCAGATTCAAAGATCAGACGACACCTTGAAAACTGTCCTACAAGTGATAACTAATGAAAAAATGGTGAATCAACCCACAGCGAACCGTGAGCTAAATCTCCTACTAAAACAGAGAGACCGGTTAAGCTTGAATGCCTGCGGAATGTTGACGTGGTGGGAGGATGACGGAAGCTGCTTGGCAGTAATACCTGAATGCCTACGTCAAGAGATGATACAGGAATGTCACCAACTAGCGCACACAGGTGTTGCCCGAACGCACGATCTCCTGCGACAAACCATGTACTGGCCAGGTATGAGAGAAGACTTCGAGAAGTCCGTAACAGCGTGTACGCAATATCAGCTGATGAAAGGTGATCAGTACATACGACCGTCATTGCAGTCGATCCTAGTGACAGCAGTAGGAGACCTGTGGTCCGTAGATGTAATCAAAACTTTTCCACAAACGTCCAGTGGCAATCAATATCTTCTGGTCATGACAGAACATGCCCCACGATGGCTAGACGCAGTCGCGATCCTTGATCAACGCGCAAAAACGGTGACAGAAGCAGTGGTTCGACATATCGTTGCAAATCACGGTGTGCCAAAAGCGATATTGACAGACCAAGGTCCGTGTTTTGAAAGCGGAGAATTTAAAGGTCTGCTACAAGAGTTAGATATCAAGAAAATTAGAACAACGCCATATCATCCACAAACGAACGGACTGACAGAGAGAAATAACCGCACACTGAAAGAGTGGCTGGCCACAAAGGGTGGTAACTGGGAGACAGAGCTTCCTCTGATTCTCCTAGCACATCGTGCGTCCGCGCAAGAAACGACGAACAAAGCACCATTTCAGTCGATGTATGCGAGGAGACCACGACTACCGACACAAGACCTCGCCCCTCAATCAGCATTGGAGTATGACGACATGGCGGACGGAGCGGAAAGAAGCCATCAACAATGTAAAACGAAAGCAAAAAGTGGAAACTGTGAAATTCTAAAAATATAAACAGTAACCATATTTTTCGCTGAAATCGGGGAAGTGAAATGACGCAGGCTGGTGAAAGCCTTCGGAAAGCCAATCTGCCGATGCGCCTTATTCGATGAAAGCAAAAATAAGGATGAGGACGTGGAATATTCGTACAATGTACGAAACTGGAAAGGCTGATCAGGTAGCCGCAAAAATGAGGAGATATAGAATAGAAGTGCCGGGAATCTGCGAGAGCAGATGGAACGGGTGTGGAAGGTGCCAACCACTAACTGGGGAGACAATAATATATTCCGGCCACCCAGAGAACAACCACGAGCACACTGAGGAAGTGGCCATCATGACGTCACCAACAGCAGCCAAAGCTCTCATGCAGTGGGAACCGGTCTCCTCCAGGATAATGACAGCCAGGTTCAACTCAAAAGGAAGAAAAGTTACAGTCATTCAATGCTATGCGCCTACAAACGTCTCAGAACAAGAGAAGAAGGAGGCGTTCTACAGACAACTACAAGCAATAATGGACAACGTCCCAAATGGCGACATCAAAATCCTGATGGGCGACATGAATGCGAAGCTGGGAGGAGATAACACAGGAAGAGAACTCACCTTGGCTCGTGAGGCCTTCGGTGAAATGAACGACAATGGTGAACTCTTCTCAGACTTCTGCACCTTCAATGATTTGGTGATTGGTGGCAGTGTGTTCAAACACAAGGATATACACAAGACGACATGGATTTCACCAAATGGACACACCAAAATCCAGATAGACTTCATTTCAATCTCAAGGAATTGGAGACAGAGCCTACTGGACACAAGGTCGAGGAGAGGAGCAGATGTGGGTTCAGACCACTGTCTAGTACAAGGGACTTTCAAGGTGAAACTAAAAGCCTCGAGGATAGCTAGGGATAGGCCACAATGCAAGTTCAACACTCAACTACTGAAGGACACAACCACAAAGGACACTTTCACTGCAACTGTCGTAGCAAAGCGGGAAACACAACGTGACATCACTGAAGAATCATGCGTGGAAGACCACTGGAAGTCTCTGAAACGTGTTCAACGGCTTTAGGAAGAAGGAAGAGACAAGACAAGGAATGACTCTCAATGGACACCTGGAAGCTAATAGAGGAAAGGAGAATAGTGAAAGAGAAAATGATTCAATTCAAAGACGGACAGGAGAAGGAGACACTGAGCTCAAAGGACACAGCACTGGACAAAGAAGTGAAGAAGAGTGCTAGGAAGGACAAAAGACAATTCTATAACAACCTGGCCACTGAAGCTGAGAAGGCAGCAGGCAAAAGGGACCTGAGGACACTATATCAGACAACCAAATCTCTATCCGGGAAGAGATCAACACAAGCGAAACCTATAAAAGACAGCCAAGGGAACCCAATTACCAAGGAAGAAAAACAGATTAAACAATAGGCGGATCACGTCAAAAGACTCTTGAACCGACCATCACCTGCAACCCGTCCAGAAATACCAACAACAGCGCGCACACAACTGCAAGTTGACACCAGTCCTCCAACAAGAGCTGAAGTCTTGAATGCAATCAAGCTTCTGAAAGCAGTAAAAGCAGCTGGACCAGATGGAATACCTCCTGAAGCACTAAAAGCGGACCCAGAGACGACAGCAGACATGCTGACTCCATTATTGCAAAAGGTCTGGAAGGAGGGAAAAGTGCCTACTGGCTGGAGGAAAGGTTACCTCGTGAAACTACCAAAGAAGGGCGACTTCGGCCTCACTCTGCAAGAACTGGAGAGGAATCATGCTCCTGTCGACGCAAAGTAAAATCCTGAGTCGCATCATCCTGGAGAGATTAGAGGACGCACTGGAGACAGAACTCCGACCAGAATAAGCTGGATTCAGGAAAGGCAAATCATGTTCTGACCTAATTACAACTCTACGCATCATTGTCACAGAAAAAAGCATGGAATGGCGATCAAACATCTACCTCAACTGTATGGACTCTTAGAAGGCCTTCGATAGCGTTGACCGTGAAGTAATTTGGAAACCACTCGAGTACTACGGCGTACCACAAATATTCATCAACCTTATTCAACAGCTGTACGACAACGGCACATGTCAAGTGATCCACAACGGAAAACTCAGCGAGGCGTTTGGAGTAAACACAGGAGTCAGACAAGAGTGCTTATTATCAACCACGATGATATTTTGGTGGTGATATTGTGATATTCCTAATTGTGGCGGACTGAATAATGTGTCAGACAGTGGAGAACGAGCAGACAGGGATATCCTGGACCGACGCGAAGAACCTAGAAGACCTGGATTTTGCGTGTGGATGATTTATGCTTGATGTCACACAAAATCGAAGACTTACAAGCGAAAACCGACCGACAAACTGGTCGAAGAAGCAGCCGGCGAAGATAGGACTCCAGGTGAACATAGACAAGACGGAGGTTATGAAAATGATCAACCAAAAAACAACAACAGCAACATCCAGCGTCAATCACCATCAACGGGAGGGATTTGGAAAAGGTTTCTTCATTCACTCACTTATCTAGGGAGCATTGTCTCAACTACAAGCAGTCGGAACGGACGAGGATATCAAATCGAGCGAGAATCGAGTGGTGAGCGAGAAACACACTCATCAACCAACCTGAAACCAATCTGGAAATCTTCGTCACTCAGCCAGCATCAACAACAAAATTCGGTCGGATTTTCAATAAAAACGTCAAGTCAGTCAGTTCTTCTATACGGATCAGAAACTTGACTGGCGGGTCACAAAGAATATTTCCAACAGCCTGTTGCAGACAGACCTTTATCAACCAACAACTGTCTTCGCTGGCTCTATACTGAAGATCAGATGGCTGGGTCGGGCCGGAAAGAATCACCAACAAGAAACTATGGCAGGAAACAAACAAAACAAGAACCAATCGCCAACCAACAAATATGCAGGAGAAAGTGGAGATGGATGGATTGGAAACTCTCTGAAGAGGCCGACCGCTGGGTGACATCGCGCGTCAAGCCCTCGAGTGGAACCAGGCTGATAGGGAAGCGGCGAGTGGGACGTCAGTGCAAGGTTGACATGGAGGAGATCTTGTGAAGAGGAGTTGGAAGGGTATGGACTAAATGGATGCAGGTGAAAAGTACAGGAGAAGACAGAAGCGTGTTGAGACGTGCAGTTGAAGCCCTATGTTCCACTGGGAACCTAAGGGAACAACAGAATACTAAAGAAATACGGTTCCTTCATACTTCAACTGGAATTGTGAATGAATATCTCGATAGTGATGATTCTAAAAATTCCTCCTTTCGACGTTATCACCCCTTCTATATGAAAACGCCTTTGGGCAAAGCAGAGGGGAAATAAAATATTTCATAACCATGGTAACTTAGTCTGTTTTGAGAAAATAATTCCCAGCAATATAAAATTTTCACTGGCTTAAGACGAAGCCAATTTCTAATGAAGGAATAATTCCTTATTTCATTTCCTTTCACAGCTTGATTATCGAAAGTTAAGGATGTTGCAAGAGAAATAAATTTCACTTCTTTTTTTCACTAAGAACTTGTCATAAATCTTCTAAATTCTTCTAAGCCTATAAGACAGCATACAGTCATGTGGTTCCTAAGTTAGAAAAGATTCATATTAAGCCAGTGCAAACAAGCAAGGAGATAGACAGACAGAGAAAGCTAGAAAACAATGAGAAGCTAGAAAAAGCGTTAGTCAGCTGTTTTGCAGAGATTGATCAATAAGACCTATCTGATAACGAAACTGTAGATCAGGTTACTGAATTCTAGACCAGCAACAATCACGTTAAATCATGTGCTGTAACAAAATACCACTGGTCAGGCAAAGAAAAAAATTGTTGTTGATGGAAAAAACAGAACTCGGCAACTTTGGCAGCATTGAATGCCATAATAGAGTGGTTTAATTTAATGAAGCATAGTAATATAGTATGGTTATGGGCGATAAACTGTGCTTGAAACGTCATCACTAAGTAGATAATACTTTATCAATGTGTGTTATGTTAAATAAAATTACAAATTATAATAGAATAATGGAAAGTGAGCACTTTTAATTACTAGAAAAATGTTAAAGCAGCTATGAAATAGTGGAGCAGATTTATGGCTGAACTGGACGATTCTGATGTGGTTTTATTCTGTGAGCTAGGCATCAAGACAGAAAATTATATCATTCGTGAAGAATTCAAAAACCTTCTCTTCGTGCCAAAGTCTGAGTTGAAGATGCTGTCTAGCGAGAAAGAGAGTGATTGAAAGCTTCTCAGTTGTTAAATGACTCAGGTAAGAGAACATAACCCCATATGAAAATCACGAACACTACACAAAATAGCTAAAACTAGTTGTTAGCGGACTTAAATGCAATATTCTCATTACAAATCCTATTCTCTCGAGCTAAAAATTATTCATACTAAATGAAACAAATGTTCGTCGTGAGATGGTTATGAGATTTAAAGACTGGTTAGTCGAGAGCAAGCCACTATACTCAGAAGATGTGCGTTCAACCGTTGAAATAGCAAATACATTAATCTAATATAATATATAATACAGTTTTCACTACACTCCTCTAGTTCTTGACGCCTTTTATCTATCTATCTGAAATCTTTTGAAATATCTTGCCAATAAAAAAATGCTTTATTCACTATCAATGACTTCGTAATCGCATATGAGGTGCATCATATTTTCTTATCAGATGCAACATGTAGGATGGAAATTTTGGTAGCCCAAGATTTAAGCAGGCCACCGAATAACAGTAACTTCAGAAAACTGTATGCTTGCACCCCTAAGTATAAAAATTCTATGATACCATACGTGGAACGTATTTTATGTGATGAAAATAGTGTCAGAAAAGAATTAACTAACCTTTTTTCATCTAGTAAATAAACAATTTCCTCCATCCATTCTTATATACCTTCAAGTTTTACTTTTATTATTTCTGTTATATTTAAGGTCCTGTTGCTTCTTTGTTTTACTCTCATAATTGCAAACACCAACTTATCTCTATGACTGCAGTAATCTTTGTTTTTCCCCTCATCATATCATGTAAAGAGAACATTATATTCAATATTTTTAAACATGTTAGGATTTCTATACCGGATCGACAATACTGTGTGACACAAGCCCACAACAATTTTCACTTGTATTATTATTATTATTATTACCTTAGCTGTTATCATTATTATTATTTCCATTTTATATGCTGCATGTTTTTGACATTACCCCTATTGTAAATGTGGAAAATTTTCTGTGTGATTAATTTTTATTTATAATTTGAGGAAATTAGATGCAATATTGTGATTAATGCTGAAAATTCCAATCTGTATCACAAGTACTGTTTTTGGAATAAAGTAAATCATTATTATTATTATTACTATTATTATACTAACATGTTCTCTTATTCCGCCAATGAAAACTTATGACTTCATGTTGAAGATATAAATGATAATACGCTACACTCGATCTCATTTGTCAAATGTTCCGGATTACTGTTCGTTTCACATGTATTAAAAATCCAATATAAAGCGAGAGCAGCTGTTAAAATAAGTCTGCAGTTTGCTGTTAGAAAAGCTTTTCGTGAAGGCTTCGTCAACTTTCAGCCCAACATAGAATAAATGACTGGTTTGACACTTTGTTATTATTGTTGTTGTTCCCTAGGGTTCCCAGTGGAACATAGGGCTTCAACTGCACGTCTCAACACGCTCCTGTCTTCTCCTGTACTTTTCACCTGCATCCATTTAGTCCATACTGTTCCAACTCCTCTTCACACGATCTCCTCCATGTCAACCTTGCACTGACGTCCAAACCGCCGCTTCCCTTTCAGCCTGGTTCCACTCGAGGGCTTGACGCGCGATGTCACCCAGCGGTCGGCCTCCTCAGCGAGTGTCCAATCCATCCATCTCCACTTTCTCCTGCATATTTGTTGGTTGGCGATTGGTTCTTGTTTTGTTTGTTTCTTCCCATAGTTTCTTGTTGGTGATTCTTTCCGGCCCGGCCCGACCCAGCCATCTGATCTTCAGTATAGAGCCAGCGAAGACAGTTGTTGGTTGATGAAGGTCTGCAACAGGCTGTTGGAAATATTCTTTGTGACCCGCCAGTCAAGTTTCTGATCCGTATAGAAGAACTGACTGACTTGACGTGTTTGTATTGAAAATCCGACCGAATTTTGTTGTTGATGCTGGCTGAGTGACGAAGATTTCCAGATTGGTTTCAGGTTGGTTGATGAGTGTGTTTCTCGCTCACCACTCGATTCTCGCTCGATTTGACATCCTCGTCCGTTCCGACTGCCTGTAGTTGAGACAATGCTCCCTAGATAAGTGAGTGAATGAAGAAACCTCTTTCAAATCCCTCCCGTTGATGGTGATTGACGCTGGATGTTGCTGTTGTTGTTGTTGTTGTTTTTTGGTTGATTATTTTCATAACCTCCGCCTTGTCTATGTTCACCTGGAGTCCTATCTTCGCCGGCTGCTTCTTCGACCAGTTTGTCGGTTGGTTTTCGACTGTAAGTCTTCGACTTTGTGTGACATGAAACATAAATCATCCACGCGCGAAATCCAGATCTTCCAGAGACTTCTTCTCGGTACAAAGTATTCCTGTCTTCTCACTCCTCACACACTGTCTACCGCGTAGTCCAGTCCACTACAATTAAGTATATCACCAGTGATAGCAGGCACTGGCTTCATATTGCTGAGTTTTCCGTTGGGGATTACCTTGCTCATGGCATTGCCGTGTAGCCACCTGTTGAATGAGATTGATAAAGAATTGAGGTATGCTAAAGTGTTGAAGCAGTTTCCAAATTACTTCGCGGTCAACACAGTTGAAGTCCTTTTCAAAGTCGATAGAGTTGGAGTATACATTTGGCTGCCATTCTTTTCTGTATTCCATGATAATTCGAAAAGTTGCAATTTGATCTGCACATAATCTGCCATTTAAAAAATATTTCAAATATTTTAAGCTACTAGTAAGTAGTGTGATACTTTTTGTGAAACTCTCTAGATTACTTCAAAAGATAATTTTGTCTTCCATTTACTGATGAACATTTAATTGTGTAAACTTTCTTTTCTGTGTTAAATGTTGATCATCATTCATGAATATTATCAAAGCTTCTCTTATGAATCTACCGTTCGCAGTAAGATAATTAAAACGGCTAGTATCATAAAGTCAGTGCCTCTGAGTACTTTCTCAGCGATTGTTGGGTGTTTCTCCTCCAAGCAAATATTAATAAAACTTCATCATTTCATAAGCAGAATTTCTGAAGGACAATATACTATATTACGTAATAAATCAAAAAACGATAAAATGCAAATTATTTCATAGTTCTCATCCACTTCTGCAATTATTTCAGTTGCATTATCTGTTGCATACTATCTAATTACCAAGCGAAATTTAGATTAAAAAAGGCAAGAGAGTAGAATAAATATGAGGAAAACAATACAGCAATAAGCACAAACTCCATTCCACTGAATAGCTTCTTAAGCTCGTCGTAATATTCTTTTGTTCTTTCTGAAGAAATCTTCATTTGGACAGTAATGTTTCGTTTCATATTCGACTTAATCGCAAGCCGCCGATGTTTTTTCCTTCAACAGTGGATTTAAATTTGTTTTAGTTTGATTGTATAGTTTTCTATTATTGTTCCCTTGGGTTCCGAGTGGAACATAGGCCTTCAACAGCACATCTTCACTTTGTCCTATTCTCTGCAGTCCTTTTCATCTGGCTCCAAGATTGCGCATATGCTCTCATCCCCTCCGCTCACACGATCGCCTCAATGTCACCCTCGGACACACGCTCAACTTCTCGTTTCCCATTTGGGTTCCACTGGAACAATGTCATCCAACGGTCTTTTCAGCACGTGTCTGATCCACCTCCATTTTCTCTTACACATTTGTTGAACCATAGGTCCTTAATTAGTTCATTCCCAGAGTTCCGTGTTACTAATTCTTCTGACCGGATATCTGATCTTCATTATGGAACAAAAGCAGATGTTGATACGAGTTTGTACCAGGCTGTTGAAAACGACTTTCGTGACGACTCCGCCAAGTTTCTGGCTCATATAGAAACACTGATTGACTTGTCATTGGTGTTGAAAATCCGAATTATGCTGGGTGACTAGATATAATTAAGCCTAAAGAATAAAATTATTTCCACTTTTTGTATGGATAATAGAAGTAGTTATCGTAGTGATATTTTAAATTCCCGACTATTTTAACTAACCTGAATGCGGATATCTTGAGGATGAAATATGATGGTGTTATTTCAAGGCTTTCTATCAGTTGCTGATAATCCAAGATTACGAAATACTTAACATTTAGGGGAATACCGAGACCACTACTTTCTTGGCTCATCGAGGAAAATGAATACCCAGTTTTAAATGTTAAATTAACCGATAAACCAAAACCCATTTGATTTTGAAATAATTGAAAGTCTCGTATTCATAGTTAAGAATCAGCCACACAGAACATATGGAGGTGAATTTAAGTGTTAGTTAAAAGTACATTAGTTTATAAACAGATGCAAAAGTTAGATGACATAATAATGATAATATAGTAACGGTATATTTATTTCAGGATTTCATCATGAGCTGACATTAGTTAGAGAACCAGTGGAAAACCTGGAGTACTAGACAGCTGTTTCGTCCTAGTTTGGGACTCTTCATCAGTACTCACCCACCGGATTCGAACCCAGGACCTTCCGGTTACAAGGCAAGCTCGTATATTTATTCTTATATATGTGCGAATCTACCAACTGTACAGGTATGGGTAAATATTATTTAAATTACATAAATTCGGTTTGTTGTGAATACACATGGTTGGCTTTCTTTTTGATTTTAGTTTGTTGGGAAAAATCTGTTAACTAGTCATCCAATGGAGTGCATTAAGAGATATAGGAATACTATCTTCACATTAACAAAAAGCCCAAGTAGTGTTGAATGGATGACAAATACTTGGGAAAAAATAAAGCTTGAAGTCAATTCTCCCATATAACTTTGCTGTGTATGGCATGAATCTTATTCTTGATCTATAGCTGAATTGGATAATAATTTAAAATGAGCAGTATATTTGTATAATTTTCTCAGCATTTTATTCGTAGGTAACATCAGAATTGAATTGCAATCCATTCAGACTAATATCAGCCATAGCCAGGCAGATTTGTCTTATTGTACCGAATTCAGTCGCCATTGGAAGCTGGATGGTGTTCTGTGAGAATAAGTAGATAAAGATGTAGAAAACTACTTGTAAATCAGTTACATCTTCATTCTAGGTCATGCATACTGCTCTTACAGGATGTTTTACAGAGTCCTAATATAGTGACATGGAAGTTTTTAAGGATGGTGTGTTATTATGTGCCAACAGCTTGAAGGATGATGCCGTATTTTTAAGTAAATGGCTTCAAGCGTGAGTGAAAATAACTTCGTAAAATCACTAAGAAAACGAGCACAAACCAAAAACGTTTTAATTTAATAAAGTTCAAAACTTGTAACGATAAAACTTAAAGTTAAACTTACCACAGTTCTAATGGTCATAAATAAATCAAACATAATCCGGGTTCTTGTTTGTTGACTGTATAAAATTATGACAGGACTTAACTGCTTATCACTTAGCAGCAGAACCTCCAGGTGTTGACTTCTCCTATTAGGCATAAGCAGTAGGATTATTAGCAATAAACTTTCCTAGAAACGCCATAAAGTTATTAGTGTTGTGTTACTATGCGTTAGACCAAATAAACTCAACTAACATGGATTCATTGTCAAAACGAAATCAACTTGTAATGTGAATCATTCTCACAGGCTTCAATAAAATATCACGAATTCCTCAGCTTCAATAATATTAAAATATTATCGGAATATTACCTTTATTTATAATTATTATTCATTTGACTTCCAAGTGGAACACAGGGCTTTAACAGCACATTTCCTTTCCATCTTGTTGTCTGTATTTCTTTTTAGTTGACTCCACAATTGCACATAAACCTTCATCTTCTCCTCACACTATCTCCTTCACATCGCCATCTTAGGCTTAACTAGTCATCTCCTATTCAGGTTCTACTCGAGCCACAGCATAGCACATGATATCACTCAGCGATCTCCTCAGAGTAAGTCCAGTCCATCTCTATTTTCTCCCACATATTTGTTGCAGAATAGGTTGTCGACGACTTCTTTCCCAGAGTTCCTTGCTGCATATTCTTTCTGTCCATCTGATGCTCAGTATGGAGCCAGTGAAGAAAGTTGCCAATGAAAGTCTGCAGCTAACTTCTAGAAATACTTCTCATGACGGCCATTGCATGTTTCTGAACTCTAAAGAAGCACTGAGTAACTTAACATTGGTACTGGAAATCAGAATTTTATCCTTTTTGTCTAGTTCAGACTGATGATTGTCTATCTTACCTTCCCGATCTTTACTGGCTTAGACATCTGATCCGTGTCGAGTGCCTGTAGTAGAAACGATTCTGTCTGGTAAGATAAATGAAGGAAGTAGCCTCTTTCAAAACTTCAAAGCACAGAAAAATATGAAATAAAACTGTATGAATAATTGCTTGCATATGCAGAGGCTTTGTAAGCACAAAAGAATTTTACGGTTATGGTATAACTGTAGATATACTGAGAATAATCTGAATGCATGTCTCTAATGATAACTAGTAGATGTATGCGTTAACTCGCTTCTACATGATATACGAAGTAACTCTGTTGTTAATGCAAGCAGTATTTAAATATTTTATTTTATTTTTTTTGATTATAGCTTGATTCCACACCGTATTTTCGGTACAAGTATGGAATTTTCAGCATGTGATATCGGTAGTCCAAATTTTACAAGCTGACCATTTGATATTAGGTGTGCGTAGGTAGGGAATCGAACCCAGGACCATTTGCATGGTGGGCGAGAATCCTAACCTGTTTCACTTGAAATCAATAAACGTACATTCAGAGGAAACAGACGTATAGTATCCAGTTTTACAGATACATTTATTATTTCTAATTTTCGATAGGAAGGTGAATTATTTCATGAGGTCAGTTAATTAAGGAATACTACAAATATTTAGGCAGTTTTAAAAAGAATGTTCTTTTCGCCCGTCGTCGGTGCACCGGTGGCACAGCGGTTAGGACTCTCGCCAACAATGCACAGGGTCCAGTTTTCAATCCCCTGCTGGAGCACACTCGATATCGGTGGCCGGCCTGCAAAATTTGGGCTAAGGAAATCACATGCTGAAAATTCCATACTTGTACCAAAAATATGGTGTTTAATCAAGCTATAGTCAAAAATGAAAAAATATACGATGACATGTTAAATGCAGTATAAAACGCAAGATCCCCAACTAAATGTATTCAGAATTCACGTAAGTACTGTGCCGCATAAACACTGCAAGTAATAAACATTTTATTTAACCCTTTTCTGCCTTTTATTACGGGCTTGCCTGGAAACCAGAAGGTCCATTGTTCGTACTGCGAAGGGTCCCAAACTAGGACGAAACAGCTGTCCAGTGCTCTTAGGTTTTCCTCTAGCTGTATAACCGATTTGATCTTATGCTGAAATCTTGTAACCAATAAAATTCCTAAAAACCAACACTTTTATTATTCCCTTGAATTTTGAGCGGAACACAAGGTATCAGCATCACATCGCCACTTCTCTGTGTTCATTAACGTAATTTTGAGCGGGCTGCACGATTGCCCATCAACCTCCATTTCCTCCTTACACCCACTCATCCTTGTCCCCTTTGTACCCCTGCATGACTCATCGTTTCTCATTTGGGTCCCACCTGAAGATCTACTTGACGTGTTTCGTCAGACAACCGTCTCCTCAGTGTAAACCCTATCCATCCTCCTGTCATTCTGCATATTTGTTGAGTAGTAGGTTTTCGGCTAGTTCGCCTCACTGACAGAGTTCCTTGTTTCCTATCCTTACCGGGCGGCTATATGATCCTCAATGTAGAGCGGATGCAGCTGTAAGTGAATGTTTGCGTTAGCCTATTTTAAATGTCTTTCGTGACGCGTGAACTAAATCTTGTTCCATATGTTGATTTCAGTAGATTTCCATGCTTATTTCATATTAATGAAGGTTTGCCAGTTTCTTGGACATAATTTATAAGCCAGTGCTATAAGAAGCTGGAATAAAAACTCGTGTCAAGAAGGGTTCCGACATGAATAACTTCAAAGGCCACTGTGTTTCTGCATTAATCTTTATCTCATCATAGTGTCCTTCTTAATCAGTAGTGACCAAACAATCTTATGACTACTACTTATCCATCACCTCTTTGAAGAAATATTTTATATCCTGTGGCAATAAAATAGCTGTCTGTGGCATTCTGGTTCCATAAGCATTTTTAAGATATTAACACTTTACACCATTCAAAAGTTAAAAAGACATAAAATCACCCAGTTAAACTTAACAAAGTACACTTAAATAAATTTCCTAAGGTTTATGTGTTTCAGTATTCCAGTTGACTCTGCTTTATTACTTTAATCAGTGTATTTTACTCCACTCTAGAATATAAACTAGATCACTCTATGTTTTAAGACACCTTGGCTGACATATTTTGTATCCTAGTAACTTTATGAGTCTGAATATGGATTAATCCCTACTGTGTTAAGATTTCTTCTTCTTACAATAACCTCTAGGGTATTTTAAATTCTTCCCCACCCCCCTTCTACTGCCATCATTTCTATTCACATTTGTGTATGACACCTAGTTTTCCTTTAATTTTTGATTTTTATAATCTCTCATTTACTATCAGTAAATTTATCAGGATGATTTATGACTGCTACAGCTAATTTTATTTGCCAAGAGGCCTGTAGTAGACTTTATGTTATGCCAGTTATCTGCTTATCTTAGTCAATTATACATTTCATAAGAGTGTTTCATTTTACCTGCACAAAATCCAAATATTCTTATTTCTGCTCTCGTCAGAAGAAGATATCTCAGCTAACTGGTTTCCTGAAGGCTTACAACAGCCCGCATCCTTTCATCTCTGTGATTCTAACCGAAAATAAGTTTGTTATTTAAATTTTTTCCTTCTGCTTTGAGGTTTCTGTAGTGACTGAGTTGATTTTCCGGGGTAAAATTGTCTGCCCCAGGCATCTTATTATTATTATTACTATTATTACGTTTAATTCCTAGAGGAATATAGAGCTTCAGCTGCACGTCTCCACTGCGTTCAGTTCTCCGCCAACTTTTTCATCTGGGCCCAAGTCTGCCCATATGCTTTCATCTCTTCTTCACGTGACCCCCCCCAAGTCACTCCTGGACGACCAACTCGCCGCTTCCCTTTCGGGTTCCACTCAAAGGTGTGTCTTGTGATATCGCTTGATGGTTTCTTCAGAGTATGGCCAATCCACCTCCATTTCTCCCTGCATATTTGTTCCACAATTAGTTCCTGCTGGGTTGGTTCACTCATTGCCAGAGATCACTGTTGCTGGTCATTTCTGGCCGGCCGTCTCATCTTGAGTACTGAGCGAAGGCAGCTGTTGATGGAGGCCCCAGGCATAACCTTCCATCTATCCCCGAGCCTAAGATCGGTTAGATAGCTAGCAAACTAGTAAACTAGGTAGCATTATTTCAAATGCAGGCGACAGAAAGGATGAGGATGTCAAAACCAGCAGGGATAGGAAAGGCAAGGTAGATCTCCATCACTCTGAAATCAATTGGGAAATCTTTCACACTCACTCAACATAAACAAAAAAATTAGGATTGTCAACACCAACTTTAAGTCATTTTTTCTATATGGGTCAGAAAATTGGCTTACACGTCATGGGAAGCATTTCTAACAGCCAGTTGCAGACTTCCATACACAACTGACTTCTCTGGCTCCATGCTGAAGATTAGATAGCCGGAAGGAATCAGCAACAACGAACTCTGGGAACGAAGTAATCAGTAACCTATTGTCTAATAAATATGGAGGAGAAAATGGAGAAAGTTGGTCACACGCTGAGAAGATCGCTGAGTGACACTCTGTGTCAGACTGGTCCTCGAGTGTAACCTGAATGAAAAACGATGAGCTGAGCATGTGTCCGAGGGTGACATGGAGAAGATCATGTGGGAGGAGAGGAGAGCATATGGGCAATTATGGAGTCAGATAAAGAGGACTGTAGAGAATAGGATAACGTGATGTATATTATATAGACCTAATTTTCCTAAAACACTACATTTATCTTTATATTACTGGTTGTATTTTACTCAACCCATTCATGACTTTGGAATCCTATTGGTTGTTGACTCTGTTTATTTTGTAAGTTTAATTAGTGTCTCTCAGGGTCATTCGAAGCGCTGTTGATACGAGACAGTATAAGCTCTCAAAGTCAACGGTTTGTCCTCTCTTCTATCTTCTTGTGTCGCGGTTTCCGTGGCATCCTTTCGTGTTGTTATTGTCGTTTTTGTTGCTAGTAGCTATTAGAACAGTAGGCTCGCGAATAGGATAGCTAGGAAATTCGTTAGCACTGTTAGTACTAACGGTCATATCAATGTGCTGTTAAAGTCCAATGTTCTACTTGGAAACAATGAAAACAATAATACATCCAAATAAATATATATTTATTTAAGTATACAACTTGGGCACTGTAGTAGAGTAAATAAAAAAAAGTAATATTTACCGATGACCAGGTTTTGAGCACAAATTATTGCCGCTCATAATCATATCAAGAAACTCATTAACACAACTTTTTGCTTCATTTATATACATGAGTAAAAACTTTATTAGACATTTGAATAAAATCAATATAGGATAAAATACATTCGGAAACATTAGTGTTATGAATTTAATACAATAAGATGTTTTATAGTAAAATAAATAAATAACTTGTTAGAATGTTAGAATGTGAATTGAATACAGTTTAACATTATTTATCACTTTGTGATTTAACTGGCAATAATCTGATAATCTTCCATATTTCTGGTATTTATGTTTAGTCATTTCTATTGCGTGTGTTGTGTGGAGTGTAGACTTGATGAACCAGGATTCAGTAATTAATCTCTCTCTCTCTATCTCCACTTATCTAGATTACTTTTTAGAATTTTGACTCTGTCCCATCCACCCTGTTGTGTGGTTGTGTGTTAATGCGCACATACAGTGCGATTGCTGAGTTTTTTTTTAAATTCCTTATCTTCACGGGGTCAACCATTCTAACTTTAGGTAAATTCTTATGTTCCGACAATCTGGCTACCCTCGGTCTACTAGTTTGACCTATGTAGTTGATTTGACTCGCAGTCATTGCAAGGTATTTTGTAAATTATATGATTTTGTTTAATTGGGTCAACTGGGTCTTTTAGACTACAGCGTTTATCCTGTCTGAGTGGTTTTGTAGGTTTAAATGCCACTCTAATTCCTGCTTTACTAAGAATCCTACGTAGGGTCTCAAATGTTCTCTCATTATATGGTGGAATTGTGGATGCCTTATATTCTTTCTTATTTATGCTTTCACAGTGAGTTTCACCATTATTTTTGTTTTACTTTTGACCTTTCCTGATATTTATAATGAATTGGATTAGATAATTGTTTAACACCAAAGCCTCTTCTATCTGTTTCATTTCATCACCTATGTCTTTTCTTCTGCTGCTTAGTGCTATTGCTCGGTTTGTTAGGCACTTGACTAAGCCTGCCTTTTCAGACAATGGACGAGATGAATTAAGGTCTAAATATCTATCAAAATGTGTTGGCTTTTTATAAACGCTAGTGTGCAGTTTACCTTCTTCTATTCGTTTTATTTTACAACCTAAAATGATAGCTAGTTCTCCTTGTTCATTTTCTGATTCAAATGTTAATTTTATTCCTCCACTAGTGAGTTTATGTGTGTCAAGAAGCTAGAGATATGTTCTGTTTTTAACACTGTGAAAGTGTTATCCACATATCTCCACCATAATTTGGAGAAGGATTAAATGTATTGAGAGCAATATTTTCCCAGCTGTCCATAAATACATCTGCTACGATAGGGGATATTGGTGATCTATCCCATTGCTACACCTTCTGTTTGTCTATATATTTTGTTTTGGAATTTAAAGACGGTAGATGTAAGACATAAATGAATTCCTAAAATAATTTTTTCAATGGGTAGATTTGTCCTATGACTAATTTGGGAATCAGAAGTTGGTTCTCTTTTAACAGCTTATTAGGCCATATTGTCTGGTATATTAGCGTAAAGACTAGTTATATCACTTTTTTTCAATTGAATGTTATTTAGTTCCCTTTTTATTTCATTTGAATTAGTTAGCCCAAGGTTTGAGTGATTTATAATGAGACATAGTATTTGAGCTAAGTGTTTTGATAATTCATATGTCGGCGTATTTCTGAAATCTACTACTGGTCTTATGGGGTAACTTGTTTTATGTGTTTTTTTATAGTACCATATATTCTATTAGCGTTATTAATTTTGGCACTAAATTAAACCATTTAAACTCACTTAGTGACAGCTTCATACTACGAATGAAATCCTCTGTAGATTTTTTAATCTTATTCATTACTGTATCTACAGGTTTCTTAATTTTCTTATATGCACTGATGTATATAAATGAAGTAAAAAGTTGTGTGAGTGACTTGATACGTTTATCAGCAGTAATAATTTGTGCTTGAAGCGTGGTCGTCTGTTAATATTACTGTATAACACTGTGTAATTTATCAAAATAAAATCGTGTCTATAATGAAGACAAATAACGGTTTATTTGGACATTAATGTATGTAACATAGAGGTTTTGCATTCCAACATTGCAAGTCCACTCCTATGACTTTCTAACTAATAAGTAAATAGGATATTGTCTACCACTGAACTTATAATCTTTAAGAACACATGCATATCCTTTAAAATCATCGCCAAATGTAAGGCAATAATTGTTTTGGAAAATCACTCCTAAACGACCTAATTACAATACTGATAATTATTTGGATATTTCAACTAACTTTGCAGTTATTTTCCTCTTTACGCCTAGGCCATTATTATAACATTGTTCTAACGTTTGCGTATGACTTGTTGACTTAATCCTTATTATCTATCTTTTTTTTAGTGTAATCCCTGATTCAAACGCTTCTCTTTGATGTTATTTGATAGTCTATGATCGGGATTTTTTTTTAATTAGATCAAGGTTGGTTGTGGGCTTATGACCTTGAACCGTCTGCAAGAGTTGTGTGGTGCGTGATCTTATCTGACAGAGTTTTGATCCTACCTTGTTGGAAATATTCTCATTGATTCTCATCACCTGTTTTATGCCTAATACATTGGTAGACTGTATAGCTGCCTAACGGCATGGTTGAGAACAATGCATTTTATCGTAAATAATTGTCTTTTTCCTACCGTTGTGCCACTTTAGGATTTTTGTCACTCAAAAAAGTTTCCGTTAGCTATAAAGTAGAACGCGAAGATTAGTTTCCGGAGATCAGACTACAAGACTTCAGTTTTCGTTGCTACACCGTTAACCTAGACAATATATACAACATATTTTTGGGAAAGAGCTAGACATTTCAATCGCTATATTTTATAAACTGTCTATAAATATACCTGCTGCATTTAGGGGTACTAAGATACCTATGACTAATTCCTTTGTGTTTCAAGTGTTGGTTTGTAGGGATTCGATCGGTTACATGAATTCATCATGAGTTGATATCAATGAGATGCTCACTAGCGATGTGCCCTATTCAGGTAGGTAGTTACCTGGCGTCCTAGTGAGAATACGTAACCAGTAGGGTGCAGTAGGTCGGGTGAGAGAACAAATACTCGCCGAAGACATTGGCTAGGCGTCGCGCTATATCATGAATTTGCAGAAGTTAGAATTCAAGGACCATTGGATCGGGTCCCAGTGGCTTAATGGTATACGAGCTCGCCTTGTAACCAGAGGGTACTGGTTTCGAATCCTGGTGGGTGCGTACCGCTGAAGAGTCCCAAACTAGGACGAAATAGCTATCCAGTACTCCCAGGTTCTTCTATGGTTCTCTAACTATTGTCAGCTCATGATGAACACTTTTGTGTTTGTGTGTGCATATTTTAGCTTGAAACTTAAATGCTGTAGAAGTCAAACATAACAGTACTCTCAAGATGATCCTTTCTAATGTTATCCTGATCACAAGACTTAGTTCTTGGTCAGAACACAATTAACTCCTAATAGCTTCAATAAAGAAGAGCCACTCTTTTCAAATTATTTATTCTCTTCTTCAATCCACAGTAATTTTTTCGTTTGGATTTCAGATAACTTCCAACAGAACTCGATGACACTACTAAGCCATGTGGTCTAAATACCGTATACATGAATTTTACCCAACCCATACAGTCTGTTCGTTGTCAGTGAATAAAGATGCAATGCATACTGGTTACCTGTATCATAATAATGACAATTATTTGTCAACAAAAAATTAGATCTATAAATAATAATAATAAATAATAATTTTTCCTTCACGTTCCCCAGTGGAACATACAGTTTCAAGCTAGTAGCTTGAAGTTTCTGTAGCAGTGTTTATTTTACAGGATGGGGTTACTTGCCTCATGCCCAACCTTTCCTCTTTACCAGCATTGTTTCTGGCTTAGCGAGGTAAACGAGTGCGTCGGCCGGGGATCGAACCCCGGACCATGTGTATGGTCGGCGAGCGTCCTAACCGCTATCCCACCGACGCACACAGATCTATAAATACTTGTGAATAAATAATTAACTCATCTACGGATCATTTTCAATACATGCTAAAATTACCTCAAAAATGATCGATACATGATAGACAGATTAATCGAATGTTATAACGTCGTAAAGTTATGTAACGGGAGAAGATAGCAGACTTGGTAATAGGCCTTTATTAAGGAAAAAACACATCATATTTATACATTTATATCCAAATTAAAGTTTGCCAAGGACAATAAATTATTCTGACTGGTCGGCAGTTAGCCCAAGGTTAAACGAGCTGTCCAATGAAATTATTCCATTCCCACAACCTAAACTGGATCCAAATTTAAGGAGTAGACACTTCAATCTCTGCAGTCATTGCCTTAAAATATTTGATTTCAATTTTAACCGCTTCCAGTCAATCAACATCTCACTCTGGTTATAGGATCCTTGTCTAACCTAACGATTACTGCCTCTCTGTCTTACATAATAATTCTATAAAAGTTTTAAAACAGGCGAATCAGTAACAAACAGTTTTTTTTGCTTTTTTTGGTATTCCTCTAGTTGCTGTCGGTTTGCGTTGCATACCTCTATAGATATTCAGGGATAAGAGATATTACTGACGACGTTTCATAACTGATATGCATATATATATTTTCTTATAAAGCTTATTTGCAGCACTATCCTACATACTAGCGTACTTACGTACATACATACATGCTTACATCAGATAAAATATACCAGTTCAACTGTTTTTAAAAATCCCCATTGAGTCTTCTCTTTTTCAACTGTTTTTGGTGTTTACAAGTATCACAATTGATTGTTATAGAAAAAGACGAGTAACCAGTAGAAATATATATTCATAATTATTTTTTATAAAAAACCTATGCATGACAGACATAATTTCAACTGATTATCATATTTCGTCTAGTTTTAAGCTCAATTTATAAAATGTGTTAAAGAAAATAAGTAAAAGTTTTATTGTAAATCAAAACCTTATGTCACCACTTTTATCATTTATCATGATTTTTCATGACTAAACAGTCATGAAAACAAAACGTAGATGAAATATATTTGTATATATGGGGATACATAGTGTCCAATACCAATCAATCAATCTATCATTCAATTACCAGCGATTCAATGCATTCTAAAGAAACAGTCAGTATGAATGATAACAATAACACTACCATTATACAACCCGTTTGTTTTGTATACCATTCAGATTTGAAAACAAATACAAAACACTAATGCTCATAATGAGAAAAGACGAAATCGATAGCTTGTGAACACGTCGCCCAACCACGCCTGTATCCTAAATAGAAAAAAAGAAAAAGAAACTATGGCACACCCGAGGAAAATGTAGTATACATGCTAGGATATTTACACACACACTTTATTTATCTGTGTAACTATGACAACGGTGATAAGAACGAATATATATATAAATATACGAATATATAAATGTACTCATATTCGTGGATTACTTGTGAACTTTTTATTATTACTTCTCGAAATCAAGTATAAAAGCATCCGTTTTATTTATCACTGTCTCTCTGTGAATATTATTTTTATTATGGAATTAGATTATTTAGTTATCTGTGTGGATAGTTAAATAAGTGTAAATTATTTATAGTGAATAAGCCAAATGAAATATTTGAAGATAGTTTGTGAAATTCGGCGCAAAATTTGATAAGTACTATATCTTGATGGCGGAAACTACAGATAGTCAGGATATAAACTTGAATGATTTAAAGTCAAGATCAAATTACTATTTTGTGAAAAGATTATTTACCGTAAGTTGTTCATATTATCATTGATTGATGTCATTAGATACAATCTACAAGTTTTTATGTACTTCGTGTTGTGTTTTTTCTTTAATGAAGATAATTATACACACTTGCCTTAACCTCCAGTCTAACGATCTCTCTGCTGAGCTATTCCGGCTACAAACTAGTAGTGTTTGCTGTGCGTTGGTGGCACAACGGTTAGGACGCTCGCCGACCATGCACATGGTCCGGGGTTCGACCCTGGCCAACGTACTCCTTTACCTCGCTAAACTAGAAATAAGACTGGTGAAGAGGAAAGGTTTGGCATGAGGCTAGCAACCCTATCCTCTAAAATAAACACTGGTACTTCAAACCACTAGCTTGATGCCCTATGTTCCACTGGGAATAAGAAGGAAAAAAGAAAAAAAAAGCCTTAAACTCGCCTAGCTGGTGGGGAGCCCAGTGAAGAGCGAAGGATGGGCATGAGGCTAGCAACCTCATCCCGTAAAAACAAAAATAAACACCTATGCAACTGTAATTTCAAAGCTCAAGCTTTTAGTCCTACATTTCACTCGAAACACAGAGTAATAAGATGAAAAAAGTAATAATTAGTTCATATCAATTGTGTTCAACGTCTACAAATGTCGTAATCAAACAACGTCATAGTATCAAACTGAATGTTTCTCATTAATGATTATTATCTTAGTAGAAAATATCATATATTCGAAATTTAATGAATTATTATACATCCAGGTGCAGTCGTAAGTACCTACTAGTCTTCACAAATTAACAACTGTGGTTAGTATTCAGAATTTTTCTGAGCCTAAAGACTTTATGTGAAGTGATAAATGCATTCAAGACAAAACTACCTTCAGCAGGTGATAAATTACCTTCATTCAAAATGATCACTTGATCTGAATGCTAAAGAAAAAGACAAAGTGTAAATTAATAAGACTCCAAATTTGTTTTTAATTCAATTTTGGCTTTCCCGTTGATTCTCTGGCCTCTATTAAAATATCGGCTTCTGGTGGAGACGCTTGAACAATGTTTCAGAATTAACTTGCAGTAGTTTGGTTAATAATGACTTACCATGGAATCCAGGATGAGCATTTCGTTCTAATTAGGACTTATCACCTAAGTGTATCTGAGTTCCTGAGTGAGTTGTGGTGTTCCCGAATGATGAGTCCTAAATGGGACGAAATACACATCGAGGTTTGCATTCACCATCCACCAAATCACTTCATAATAAGACTTATCATTCATTCCTGAAATACACTCCTATGTATACTCCTGATGAATTAGCACCAGTCTTACAGCGTATCTAACACTTTCGTCAAGAGTGTAATAAGTCAAGGAATTTCAGTGCTTTTTTTCATAGAAAAAAATAATAGGCATGTGAAAATTCCCTGAATAAGTTCAGATCAGTTTACCGAACGAAAAGGTGGAATTGTTTATTTCAATTATGCTGAGATTTATACAAGTTAAATTTGTACTTATGAAATAAAAGTTACAGAAAACAATAAATTTCCTTCTCTGCAACAATCGATAATTTTCTTGTTATGAAATAAATTGTTTATTCAACTTGTGACAAGAATACAACGAGTTAATGGCAATTCAGTCTCTTTTTGATATTGTCTGAAGGAAGTTCACTGCTTTATATCAGATGTTTTGGTGATCCCTTCTCAGTAGACAGTTAGTTTGTACTTCTGTTTTAGTACTGTTTTTTACCTACCACTTAAGAACTTGTTCGTGTGTTAAGACAGTTGAGTGAGTCAGATAGATAATATTGGTAACCTTTGTTGTAATAGCAAATGATAATAACAAGCACTGATCACTATCAGCTGGAAACATTTGAAAGAAGTCGTCTGTTTCACTTGTATAAACAACATCATTTCAACTAATAGACGAGATGCAAGGAGAGATCGATGACAGGGTCAGAAAGGTAAGACAGCCCTTCATTAATCTGAGATCAGTACAGGAATTTACTGCACTAAGTATGAAGAAAAGGATTCAGATTTTCAGCACTACTATCAAGTCATTCAATGCTTCTGTATTGTTAAGAGATTTAGTGTGTCACCACCTGCTAGTTTCGCTCCATGTTAAAGGTTGGGTGGCCAGTCAGATTAGATTAGCAACTAGTAATTCTGGGAATGAACAGACCAAGAACAAATCTCCCAAAAGATATACCGAATAAAATAAAGATGAATCATACAAACGCTGAGGAAACCGTTGGGTGATATTGCGTGCCTCGTCGGCCCTTGAGTGGAACCCGAATAGGAAATGACGAATTCGGCATATATCCGAGGGTGACATGGAGGAAATCGTATAAGGAGGCTAATGACAGCTTATCGGCGTGAAAACTCAGTCATTTATTGAAAAGAAGTATTTTACGTGGTACAATTTAGTCAGAGGCTTCATAGGTAAGACTGCAACATGTTATTCATTGTATAATCTCGTCTACTATACATTAAGACATTATCACCCAGCACAAATCCTAATTATTTTCAAAAGACAAATCTTTATTTCCAAATATTGGTTTGTAGGGATTCGAATGATTGTTTACAGGATTTCATCATCAACTGACATCGGTTAGAGAACCAGTGAAAAGCTTGGGAGTACTGGACAGTTGGCTTTATAGTCTAGGAGCTATCCTTGTAACCGGAAGGTCCTGGGTTCGAACCCCACTGAGTGCTTATTGATGAAGAGTCCGAAACTAGGTCGTTGAAATAGCTGTCATGTACTCCCAGCTGGTTTTCCAATGGATCTCTAACGGATGTCATCTCATAATGAAATCCTGTAACAAATCTTTATTTCTCATTTTGCAATTTGTTACTGAAAATTGCTCACGATAAAGCAATTCACTTCAGAATAAATAGAACCATCTTTACATTGATCTAAAATATTCTTCGCCCTCTCCAAATGCTTCATTCCTACTTTTATCGTGATATCCTATAGAAATATTTCAAGCATAATTCACTGATTAGTCAAACTTGAGGTATTACCACTATTCGTTTTTTTCGATTCGACTTCAATAACACATCTCCATTCCAACCTGTTCTTTTCTCTTATCGTTTTCAGCTTACTTCATTACTGTCCGTGAGCTATAATTACCTCCCCATATAACCACACGTTGTTAATTTTCATTGGGGTACCAATCGAATCAGTAGTATGTACTGAATTTTCTTCTAATTAAAGTGATTAAAGTATTTTTTTTCTATAGTTTGGTTTGTAAGGGTTAGTTATGCTTTTACGAGTTGATCACGGATTGATATCAGTTAGAGAACCATTGAAAACCATGGAGTACTGAACAGCTGCTGTTTCATCCTAGTTTGAGAATCATCGGCAGTACGCACCCACTGGGATTAATCTAATGCTCGCTAGTGACTTGCTACAGGTTGAAGTTTCCTGAGTTCCAGTGAGAAGTCGTGACCAGTAAGGTTCAATTAGATGTCACATGTGTGGATGGATGTCCCACCAATGACAATGGTTGGGGTCACGCTAGATCACAAATTGGTCAAAGTTAGAATTCATGGGGTGGCAATTGAATCGGGTCCCAATGCGTTGCTGAATGGTATACGAGCCAGCTTCCATTGTAATCGGAAGGCCCTGGGCTCGAACCCTGGCACTGTGGTGGATGCTGACTGCCGATGATTCCCAAACTAGGATGAAACAGCAGCTGTCCAGTACTCCCTGGTTTTCAATGGTTCTCTAACTGATATCAATCCGTGATCAACTCCTAAAAAGATTAAAGTATAGCCTTGAAGAGTTGTTTCGAACTATGGATTCAAAGAGGTCTACGACTTTGCAAAGTAATTTAAAAGATAAAGAAAAAATATCATAAGAAAGAAGAAAATTTTCTTTTCGAAGATTCATTCTCCTAAGCTGTACCATCGTATTTGTACCTAATAAAAAATTTATGGCAGATTTGTTATAAAGGATGCATTATATAATGTTAGGTGTGATCTAGAAGGGGATGACCAGTTTGAAATTAGAAAAAAGCAGGCAGAATTTGGAATGACTTAATAAGTAGGAAAGATGATTAATTAATATAAGTGTGCAATGTGGACAAAAACTAGGGGAAAGATAATGAAGTGTCTACACAAAATCTGCATGAAAGTGTAGTGTCAATATTAAACAATAATACAGTGATATTAAAATAAAGATAATGAGAACAATAAGCTTTAATAGTGTGAAATATTCCCATATCATGAATTAAAAGTCATTCTGAACGAAGAATATTCTTTTCAACGATTACTCTTCGTTTCATCAGTTTCTAGAGGAACAAAGGGCTTCAGCCGCAAGTATCAGTTGTGTTCGATTCTCCGCCAACTTTTTCACCTGGCTCCACGTCTGCCCACATTCTTTCATCTCCTCTTCACATGACCTCCTCCATGTCATCCTCACTCTGACGAACAACTCGCCGCTTCTCATTGGGGTTCGACTCGAGAACTTGTCTTGTGATATAACTTGATGGTTTCCTCAGAGTATGGCTAATCCACCTCCATTTCTTCGTGCATATTTTGTTGCACAATTGGTTCCTGGTTGGTTCGCTCATTGCCAGAGATCCCTATTGCTGATCATGTCTGACCGGCCATCTGATCTTGAGTAGTACTGAGCGAAGACAGCTGTTGATGAAGGTGTGTAGTTTGTTCGAAGTGCCCCTCGTCACGCGCAGTGCAAGTCTCTGATCCGCATACTAAATAGCACTGACTTCACATTGGAGTTGAAAATCCTCATCTTATTGTCAATACTAACTGCTGTTGAGCTCCACATAGACTTGAGAGTAATGAAAACTTGCCTTGCTTTCTCAATCCTCGTTCCTTTGATATCTTCGTCAGGCAACAGTGAGTGTTAGGGAGAGTATGGGTAGAGGGGTGTCATTTAGCTATTAGGTAATATAACAATAACAACTGATACGAAGAATATTAGAGCCATACACAACATGTCAAACATATTACTAATCGAAAATAAAATCGCATTACTACAGAGAGGTTTGAATTTCAATGTTACTAGAAAACCATTATTGGTCCAGGAAATAGCGCCTATGGTCGAACCTGCTCTATGACTGTTCACCAATGAAGAATCACAATCTGTACGCCAAAAGATATCACATATATTAATGACACAACGAAACATGTCATCTAATCTCACCAAACAACAATATGAAGCCTTAAGAAATTTGAAGAAAGACAAAAGCAGCATCGTTATAACGAAAGCCGACAAGGAAAACGTCACTGTGATAATGAAAAGAAGGCGATTGAACACCTATCTGAAGGACCATACTTACTCATTTTACAAAAGAAGAAATCTGCCAAAGTCAACAAAATGAAACTAGATAGAAACAGACTCCTTCAAGAAATTAGACGCAGAATTGGAAATTCTCTCTGGTTTAAACTAACTAAACCAAACTAAAACCTTCAAGATCCTACGGTCAACCAAGGATGCATAAACCAACAGTTCCATTAAGACCACTAGTAAGTTTTACCAGATCACTGACATACAACCTCTCCAAATACTTATTTTCGATACTACAACCACTACAAAAGGACACTCAAAATATTGTAAGAAATTCATATGATTTCAAATCCCAGTCAGAACACCGAGAAATTGATAAAGAAGACATTATGGTAAGCTATGACATTAACTCACTATATGCTAGTATCCCTATTACCGGAAGTCTTGATATCATTTCCAGTTTACTAGAATCAGATACACCACTATCACAAAGATGTCCATTGGACACCAGTGAAATAATTAAGAGCTTAAAGTTCTGTCTAGGGAGTAATTATTTTACATTTAAAAGGAATTGATATAGACAAACAAATGGTGTTGCTATGGGTTCACTAGTCTCCTCAATAGTCTCTGACCTTCTCATGAATAGATTCGAAGATAACATGTTTTCAAGCACACTCATGCCTGAAATATGGTTAAGATATGTAGTTGATAATTTTGTAGTGCTAAAACGAGATCTACACAGTTCATTCCTGGAAAAAATAAAAGGTCTATCCCAGAGAATCCAGTTTATTTCAGAAACAGAATCAGACGTCTGTAAACTACTATTTCTAGACTGCCTAGTTAAGAGAAAGGAAAACGTACATTTTAGTATGTCTATATTAAGGAAGAAAACCCACTCCAACAAATATTTAGACTTCGCATCATCACACCTCATTGGCGCAAAAGTACCAGTTAATTCAAATTTTCTTAGACGAGAACACTCTCTGATAACGGATGTGAAAGAAAAAGAAGAAATCTAAAACATTACTGAAACTCTCAAGCAAAACAACTACCCAACGAACTTCATCAACAAAATCAACGCTGATATTAAGTATGGCCGAAAACGTATTCTGAAAACATGGACCTCAAAACTTATCATTCCATATAGAGCAGAGACGTCAGACGATATCAGAGGAGTACTCTGTAAGTTTGACATCAGAGTTTTCTTCAAAACATCAGACACATTGCGAAGCAACCTGGTCCATATAAAAGACCAAATCTCCAAAGATTCTCTATCTAATTGTGTCTGTAAATGCTTGGAATGTGATGCGAAATACACTGGAGTAACATAACGAGAAATCAAAATCACAAGAAATGAACACCGTAGAGCATCTGTTCGATCATCGGGAAATCCAGTTGAACTAGAAAAACTTGAAAAATCATCAGCCATAGGTCATCTACACGCTATAGAATCAGGCATCAAAATTGATTTTGACAATACTGAAATAATCCAAAAACATTTGGAAATCACAAAAAACGTCTAATATCAGAAGCACTTCATATCAAGTGGAATCCAAACTGTCTTAATAAGAATGATAGACTAGAACAGAATTTGACCTGGTTACAACACTCCCCTCCCCCATGAAATGACAAAATCAAAACGAATGTGATAAGCAATTTCAATGTGTAAACACACGTTGCTTTTATAATCGTATACACTTATCAAATCCAACAATCTACACCTGGTTTTGGTATCTTTATCAGCTGGCCAGTTTGACAACGCAAAAATGACCCCATGCTGAGGAAAGATGATTAAGTTGTTATGCATAAGCTGAGATTTTGTAAATTCTGGTTTAATAATACTATGATAAAGCTATTAGCAGTATTAAGTAGCGAAACGTCAGTAAAAACGACAATATCGTTTTGTTTTTCATTTATTGGAAAATACAATGTAATGAACAGTAATTATAAATAATGAAACCAAGATTAAAATGTACAACTACAGTACAGCATGATACTTATGATACAGTCAGTATTACAAATAAAAATAAAACATAACAAGATAATATTTACAGTTATCCGGTGTCACCAGGAGAGATAACTGTTTTAGGTTGGGGGCGAATGCCAAGGGAGGGAGAGAGATTGAACAAACTTTCTCTGAACACAGAGATTCGATTTAAAAAAGTTTATGACAACTGCCTCAGCTATGCTGAACAACCGAAACGAACCAACCTGAGAAGTTTAGGTGGCACCCTGTACAGAATTGTAGACGGTGGGTTTTTATCAGTCCTATGCCTCCGTATCCATTAGGTGTGCTAGGATGGAACTTCTGATTCACTGTACTACTCCTTTACCTTACTACGCTGGATAATCCTCCAGAAAGTTACGGCGAGCTTGTCGAGTGGTTCTACCTAATTAACTGTCTCTACATGAACAGTTAAATTTATAAATGTACAATAAATTGGCCAGACTGTGTAGCCTTTCCTTCACCTGCGTTTGAATGATACGACCAGTGGCGAATTGTAAAAACAAGGTTGGGGCAAAGAAGGTTTAATCATTATTTTTCAAAGTCTCAATGCCAGCATTTCAGTTGCTGCGTCTCATCTAGACGGTAAATTCATGTGTGTGCGTTCCTTCGGCACAGTTTTCTGGCATTTCCTTCTATCTGTTCTCCTCATCGAGACTTAAACAAATTTTTCGGGATATCAGTCCTCATGTGAAAAGTTTTTTATTTTCCTTATTTCATCATCTAGAGTGGTTGTTGTGCAGATTTTGCTAGCTGGACATATCAAGATACTGCTAAGTTTTCCTTTGTATGTAAGTAGAACAAACGACTTGAAATGGATGTACTGTCCAACCTCATAACTTTTTCCGGAAAATGCTCCTGGACCACAGGAACGGCTGAGATGGTTGGTATATGCATAAAGAAGAGCTGAGGTTAGGTAAGATATCTTTTATTTTTCGGGTGAACACTGGACGGTTACTGAAGGATAAGAGCAGATGTGCAAAGTAGAATGTTTTTTTTAGGACCCTGGTTAAAGTTTGTAACAGAATCTTAGCAAGGGCATCTCCTCTAAACTGTCAATGTAAAAATAAAGGCTTTTTAACCATCTTTGCCAGTTCATGTTTACGACGATTCTAACCTATACTGGCTTAAATAAACTTTTCTGGATATCGATTCACGCTTATAGTATCCCGGATGACCAGGAGTTCTTTCTGTACACAATCCTCAGAGTAAATCGACCTCACTTTAAAGGCTTAGCACCTAATCAAATTGCATTTGCATTTCATAGTTTTGCAGCTAAGGAAGTGTGTATATTGAGTTTGGTCTCTAGCTTTCTAAACATGATTCTTTTGACGGAACACTCTCTCTCTTCTCATTAGTAAGACGTCGAGGAAGCACATAAAGTCGTTGTATTCCCCTTCGTAAGTGAAATGAACCTCTGGGTGAGCATCATTGAAGTGACTCAGAAACAAATCACAACATAATCTTTCACCGCGCACTACAAAAGTGCCATCCATGTAACGACAATACATTTCCATTTTTGATATTTCATCTTTCAAAGGACTATTTTCTAGTTTTGCTAGTAATATGTTCACAAAAATTCGTCTAAGTGGGGATCCTATGGCCACTGTATTAACCTGTCTTTACATTTCATTATTAAATAAGAATTGGACATCTGTTGTACATTTAAGCGGTACCTGTTTCAGATTGCTGAATTTTTTATGCCTTTAAAACAATACTGAGCATTTTTTTATGCATACGCTTTGCTGACTGGTGAATGCCAGCTAGCACGATATCTATATGGAACACTTCCTGCCGATTGCCTCCAACTATCTTATATCAGTTATTAATAATATATGACTGTGTGTTGTATCAAATAAGCTTACCTAACATAGAATTATGCTCTACCAAAGTGTTCAAATCCTACTCTTATATTAACACACTTGGACAGACGAGATAGACAAGTTCCTTCAGAAAAACCGTCTCCTCAAAATCGCTTTTTTTCAAAGAAGAGCAATGCGGTTGCTGCTCTGATTCACAACTTTCTGCCGTATACACATTAGTGGACACTGAAGATCAATAAAGTGTAATGAAAAGTTTTTAGAAAGATACTTTGCATGCATCTAGGTGAACGGCGTATGCAATAACTCGTCATCGATGAAGATACAGGTAGAAATAGGTTCAATTTACTGTCATAGGAAATATCTTTTAATTTAGAAGTACAATTAACGAAATTTTCAATTTGAATCGAAGAAATATTAACTACTTGTTAGTAATGATGAAGGACATGATGTCAGTTGCAAAGCAGTTGGTTAACTGACTTCGATTCACTGGAAATTATTCTGTCTCTAATTTTTTGCATCAATTTCTAAATATTTTATTTTGAAAACCAAGCTACCAAATTAAACACAAGATTTACAACTAATAATGACCTACTCATCTGAATGGTTGGTGTCTTTTAATACTTAACTAAGCGTATACTTCAAACTACCGCTATTCACTAAAGTATGCATAGTCTATGTGGGTCTTCACAAAATTCAGCAATTCACATTATTTCACTACTTACATTACTAACTTTCATTAAAATGAACTTGTTAACAAAAACAAACGAGGAATGAACATAGCTCTGGTTTAATCACGCGGTTTTCATAAAATTGATCTGAGATTTGAATCCGGAACCACCAAATCCTAACAAGGGCAACCGAGTATTGTCATCAGCCCTCACAATTTAAGTATATGGCTCATAGCCTGTAAAATAAAGGATCTGCACCGGTTAACTCAGTTCTAACACATCATAACATTTGATCAGCACATTTGACTTATGCACCTGCAGTAATTCGGCTAATATAAAACTATATCTTAGGCAGTAAGCATCTCAGTGACCATCTGCGTCTAGAAAATAGGATGAGACACTGTAAGATGTTACCAACCATAATGAGAGATTCAAATTACCCAACTGAAAAGAGTCTTTGCTGAATAATATGTGATCTAAGCTGTTATTAATATGAGCTTTCAACCATTATTATCACTGTTTGTTAACTGGGTTCCGGGTGGGACACAGGACTTCATCAGTACCTCTTCATTCCAGCCTATTCTCTTCTATCACCTTCAGCTTACCCCATGACTTTCCGTAAGCTTGCATTTCCTCCTCCATATCACGCTTGGATGCACCACTCGTTGTTCATTATCAGTTTGGGTCTCAATCTACTGCCTGCGTGACGTATGACCTCACTCAACGATCTCCCTGGCATATGTCCTTCCCATATCCATCACTTTCTGTGTATTTGATCGGTAATAGATCGTTTAATAGTTGACTGCAGTGCTACAATTCATTGTTTCTCATCCTTCCTGATAAGCCATCTGATCTCCAGTATCGAGCTATGGAAGGGGCCTATGTTGATGAAAGTATGCAGCTGGATATCTTAAGTGCTTTCGGTGACGCACGCATCAAGTCGCTGAGCTATAGAGAAGCAATGACTTGTTATTAATCCTAAAAATTTGAATCTTGTCTGTTTTGCTAACTGCTATAGGTCTTTACATTGATTTCTGAGTAAATAACTGCCGTCTTGCTATCGTGATCCTGACTGGTTCTGATATCTGTATACCTACCTAACGCCTGTAGTTGAAACGACACTTCCTAGAGACATGAATTGAAGAGATAAATTCTTTTAAAGTTCTTCCACTGATGACAATTAGAACTATTGATTGATTATTTTCATCATATATTTTTTCTCCATGTTCACCTGAATTTCTATCTTCACTTCAGCATCAAACGAAACCAAACAATTCCACTCGCATTAGAATTTCTAGGTATATATAAACCGAAAGATTTTTAAGTAATTTCTTTGATAAATTCCTTTCTAACCCGAATGCACAAATATTTACTTTACATCCAGTGTTTTAAAAGAGATTATGAGCAGAGAAATGCAGCAGATCCTGCAGGAGAAAATCTTGTCAAGATTAAAGATATTGAAAGTGGTAATAAAAAAGAAGCAGGAAGTGATTCTGAGAAAAAATTGACAATTTTTCAAAAATTCAAAAATTTACCGAGGTAAGCTATAGTTAATTCTTTTGGTGATCTTTTTTTTTATTGATATATTGATTCTGAAGGGTGAGTTTGTTGGGATTTGATTTGTTTCAAAATTGACCACGGATTGATATCAGTTATAGAGAAACTAGAAACCAGGGAGTATACTAAATGGTTTAAGAGATTTCCTTGTAACTGGAAGGTCCTGGGTTTGAACCTAATTTACTGCGAACTTCCGATGACTCCTAAACTACCACGAGACAGCTGTCCAGTATTCCTTGTTGGTTTTCAATGGTTCGCCATGATCAAATTTCAAATATGTTTATTGTTTAAAGAAGCAAATATCAGTAAATGCTCTTTGTAATGACTAGAACCACTAGCGCATCAGTTCAGACTAAACGCTGACTGAATTAACTTATTTCTCTGCTAAAAGGAAGTGTCATGAGTATGAGTTTCTTAAACTACTATAGAAACAAACCTCTGAAATTCACTTCTTCATCTGACGTAATAATAAAGTATGTCCACATTCTCTAAAAAACCGGTTCATCTCACAGTCTAGTTATTCCCATTATTTCGTCGACAAATTACATATTCAAAACTGTAAGGAAATAAATGTTACGAATGGAATAACGAATTCAAAATAAGGTATACAACAGTGACATACGCTATAACCCTAATAATTTTCTACGACCCATGTGTGTTTGTTTTTATTGCAACTGTTGGTTTTCTAAACTTTAACTCTCAATAATTTCGTTGATATTTCTCCTAGATATAATAATAAAGACGATTTATAGCTCATGTGTATGACTTCCGCGTAGTTGTGTTCTCTGAGCTGGATGGTTTAGTTGTGAAACTTTCGTCGCCTTACTGGGCAATATTATCAGCGAATGCTTCAGTCTGAAGTGAGCTTTCAAATTTCGCCACCAGTTGACTAGTTATCTTCCCTGGTAACTTTGAGCACGACAGGTTGTTTTTGTGTGCTTTTTCACCCTCTAGCCTACTTTTATCGTGATTGATGCAAGAACTGTTTTGGTAGTACTTCTGCTCTAGAAAAAATCTACAGTCTGCTGAAGGCAGATCATATCACCATATAAAGTTAAACTTTTCTGAATAGTGTTAAGTGTTTATAGCTCAAATTATGGATAACCTCATAGTATCATCATCGAGCAAAGCATGGAATGAAAATCAAATCTCTACCTTAACTTTATAGACTTTGAGAAGGCCTCTGACAGCGTTGACTACGAATTAATTTGGAAACCACTCGAGTACTACAGCGTACCCCAAATATTCATCAACCTCATTCAACAGCTGTACGACAACGGCACGCGTCAAGTGATCCATAACGGAAAACTCAGCGAGGCGTTTGGAGTAACCACAGGAGTCAGATAAGGGTGCTTATTATCACCCACGATGATATTCCTAATTGTGGTGGACTGTATTATGTGTCACACAGTGAGTGGGAAACGAGAAGACAGGAATATCCTAGACTGACATGAAGAACCTGGAAGACCTGGATTTCGCGCGTGGATGATTTATGTTTCATGTCACACAAAATCGAAGACTTACAGTCGAAAACCGACCGACAAACTGGTTGAAGAAGCAGCCGGCGAAGATAGGACTCCAGGTGAACATAGACAAGGCGGAGGTTATGAAAATAACCAACCAACTAACCAACAACAACAGCAACATCCAGCGTCAATCACCATCAACGGGAGGGATTTGAAAGAGGTTACTTCATTCACTCACTTATCTAGGGAGCATTGTCCCAACTACAGGCAGTCGGAACGGACGAGGATATCAAATGGAGCGAGAATCGAGTGGTGAGCGAGAAACACACTCATCAACCACCCTGAAACCAATCTGGAAATCTTCGTCACTCAGCCAGCATCAACAACAAAATTCGGTCGGATTTTCAATACAAACACGTCAAGTCAGTCAGTTCTTCTATACGGATCAGAAACTCGACTGGCGGGTCACAGAGAATACTTCCAACAGCCTGTTGCAGACCTTCATCAACCAACAACTGTCTTCGCTGGCTCTATACTGAAGATCAGATGGCTGGGTCGGGCCAGAAAGAATCACCAACAAGAAACTATGGGAACAAACAAACAAAACAAGAACCAATCGCCAACCAACAAATATGCAGGAGAAAGTGGAGATGGATGGATTGAACACTCATTGAGGAGGCCGACCGCTGGGTGACATCGCGCGTCAGGCCATTGCTCGAGTGGAACCAGGCCGAAAGGGAAGCGGCGAGTGGGACGTCAGTGCAAGGTTGACATGGAAGAGATGGTGTGAAGAGGAGCTGATACAGTATGGACTAACATGGATGCAGGTGAATAGTACAGGAGAAGACAGAAGCCTGTTGAGACGTGCAATTGAAGCCCTATGTTCCACTGGGAACCCAAGGGAACAATAATAATAAGTAGTATTGTAGCAATTTCTTATTGCTATCATACTAAATATCTGTAAGATTTCCGATGTCAATCTAGGCAACACCTTAGACATATTTTCTATAAGTACCCACAAAAGTAAAAAATATCCAGCTGGAATGACAAGGAAGAAATAAAAATATTCATCATCAAACTCCTCACGATCTTACTTCACAGTCGTTATCTCAGTAAATGTTCATAAGAAATGTATTAGCTGATCTTCCTAGTTGTGTACACTGAAAAGATACGCCGACTGATTTACAGAGGTCTGCTAATAGCATATGATGTTTAAAATGCTAAGAACTTATCAAAACAACATTCTTATTTCACTTATCGGTTAGTTAGTACTGTTTAAATCTCAAATCAATTCTCAAACATTAACTAGCCAAAGCTGTTATTTGTATTTGGTTAATTTTCATTTCTTGTTAACTGGTAATGTTCACATGGGAAGCTGAAATGTTGACTCCTAGTACAGTGGCTTCAAAGATGTCTGAGGATCAACAGGATTTTAATTTAGTTACAGGATTTCATCATGCGCTGACATTGGTTAGACAACCATTGGAAAACCTGGGAGTACTGGATAGTTGTTTCATCCCAGGTTGGGGCTCTTCGGAATTACGCACCCACTGGAGTTCGAACCCAGGACCTTCTGGGTACAAGGCGAGCAAATAGACCATTAAGCCACTAGGACCCAATCCAGTGGCCCATGAGTTCTAGCTTTGGTTTATAGTCAGGCTAAAGCCTGATGACAAACATTACTTTCCTAAACGAAAATGAGATCATGGAATACATAAGCTCTTCGAAAAATTCAACATTTAGATAAAAAGTAAGTTAACTTTGTTTGACAAAAATTTCTTTCCTAAGTCTAAGACTGGACAAGGTTGAGACTAAATTAAAAACGACACCTATGTACGCATATAACATGAAAATATATCCTTTCTTCGATTACCTGGCGCTAAAAGCTTGCCGAAGTCAGATGATGCAACTTCCAAGATCAAGTATGAAAGCTAGACGAATTACAAAGCAATTTCATAAATCTCAGTGAGCATTTTTAGGGTCAAAAGAGTAATTAAACCACATTCTATACATGTAATTATCCAGATGACTTTCTTTTGAGACCCACTAATAGCTCTAATCTTCTTCTTCAGTCTTCCCCGGAATCCTTCAATAGAATTAGTGTTGGTGCCTGTAACAGAATCCACAAAACCGTTAGAATGGTTGACTCTCTTGTGAATATATCCAGTGAATCACACTGAATCATATGGTTTCTGTTTAACTGTGTGTATTATAGATGCCGGTTTCCCGATCTGGTAATAATGAGTATTCTTCTGAAGAATCCTTCCTTCCAGTGAAGTGGTGTCATACACTCCAAGCACCAGAACGTCATTTTTTTTCACAACCTCGGTTGTATACTCTCTTTATTAGCACTGTCTCACCAATACTTAACTATATATATATATATCACCTCTCCCCAATAAAGAAGTAACTTTCTCCATCTTTTATGTTGCTTCTACGACTGAACGGTTTAGACGAAACCATTCAGTAGCTACAGCTCTTAGAGAGTGTTTTATTAGCCTGTAATTGCAAAATATATCAACCTGGTTAAATAGCAAGTGTGGTCTACCGAAAAATGTTCCTACAAAGTAATATGATCATCAGCTTACCTTTTGTCACACTAACTTGTCTCAACCAAACTTTACACCTGCAAACGTGTCCATCAACAAACCTACTGAAGCTTTTTATAATCACAATACCTCCACAGGAGTAAATTCTCCCATATCTAAACAATACTGGAACACTTCGTCTACACCTTATATCAGACATAAGTTTGTTACAACAGGCATCTGCCCTGAACTCACGTGAGAAACCTGAATGACCCATTCGACGTCATTAATGAGGTCGTATGGTATTTACTGGTGCTTAACGTTTGTACAGTGATTCCCTTTTATAAATTTGAAGAAAGAAAGAAGAAACATTGGTGCAGAATAATCTGGATCCATTTTATTTCGTTGGTTCTCATCAGCTGTGTACAACCTGAATTCTTTAATAAAATAAAAAATGTACAATTTTAACAAACTTTTGTCCATTGGCAATCATATGGTCAGAGTGTCATAGTAAAATAAGGCGCTGAGAATTACAGGGTGTCTAGATCTTCTGAGTTCTGCTCACTGTATTACATCATCAACCTCTCATCTGACCTCATGTGCACCGAAATTTTAAAATTTTGATCTTCTCTTATCTAATTACGTAACTATTACTAACTTTCTTTTGTTCTCACCCCAACAACACAACTGTTAATTGATTTTTTCAAGAAACTTCTCTCTAACAAGATATATATATATGTCCTAACACTTTAGACACCCTGTAAATCGCAACGCCAGATTTTACTATGACGCTCTGACACTATCCTTGCTAATGGACAAAAGTTTTTTTGAAATTGTACATTTTTTATTTTATTAAAGAATTCAGGTTGTACACAGCTGATGAGAACCAACGAAACAAAATGAATCCAGATTATTCTGCACCAATGTTTCTTCTTTCTTTGTTCAAGCCTAACGTTTAGCTTGGCCATTTGTATTCCTTTTAATTTAAACATCTTTTGTCCAGTAAAGTATTTAAATCTGAACATATTAATCTTTATGCTTTCTTTTCAGTAATTTGAAAAATTTAGTGATTGACTCATCTGAGGGTGGATACTATTATTGGATTGGAATAGTTACAATAACAGTACTCTATAATGCTATTGTTTTACCCATGCGATCTGCATTTACACAATTTCATGAATTAAGTCCAGTTACATGGCTTTCATTGGATTATTGCATTGATGTTGTATATATGATTGATATATTTGTTGGTTCACGTACAGGTGAGTGATTCAATAAAAGTTTAACTGCTTAACATTTGAACAATTAATTTTAAGCTCTTAGGAATAATAAGGATGATGGACAAATACCTTAATAGGTAGTCAGATGAAAACAGTGTTGTTACTTAGTTCTTAATCATGTGTGTTTGATGTAATTAATGAGTATTGTAGTACTTTTCTGCAATACAGTTTGTTCAAAATTTTAAATATAATGAACACGAAACTCTAGACTAGCACAAGCCAACACAGACTTGAATAAAATAAATACCTCTGAAGAAGAAAACACACTATTGGTGGATGTGTAATAATTGTATACTTCAGTTTTCTTTTTGTAATTTTAATTCCCTTGGGTTCCTAGTGGAACATAAAACTTTAACAGTACATCTCCATTTTACCTTGTCCGCTGCAGTCCGTTCTAGTTGACTCAATGATTGCCCATAAGCCGTCCTCTTCTCCTCACACAATCTCCCTCATGTCACCCTCAAACTCACGCCCAACTCATCATTTCCCATTTGGGTTCCAATCGACAGCCAGCACGTTGGGTGATGTCACCTAACGATCTCCTCAGTGTGTGTCCAATGCATCTCTGTTTTCTTCAAGATATTTACTGACCAGTAGATCCTTGGGTGGCTCGTTGCACCTCAGATTTCCCTGATGCCAATTGTTTCTGGCTATCTGATCTCCAGTTTTCGTCTACAAAGTTATCATCATTTAATTCTCAAAAATCATTGGTCCGTACATTCTGTGTTATATGTGATTTCTGGGTCTATTATAACTTAGGAAATCTGTAATCAGATCAGACGCATAATTTCAGGACAGCTACACTATATATATATATATATATATATATATATATATATAAAGTAGCTAAGCTCTTACTGATTAGATGCACTAAATGACATATTGACTTCTTGTCATTATAATTCTTCTTTGAATAGCATACAATATGTTTTCAGTCAGAATAGCCTTATTCATACACATGGTTGCCTTGATTGATTTGAACAAAGAAAGTACAAATATACTAGATAGTTAGAGGTAATCGGCAGGATGCCCTATTTGACCTAGGTTTCGTGCTAGTTGGCACTCAGCAGTCAGCATGGAGCATCTGCAACCTTGAAGGAATTCATGTCCCTTCTGAGATTCGAACCCGCGTCACCCAGTGAGTACTGCAGTCAGAGACGTTACCACAGAGCTATTCGGGCTCGCGACTGACCTCCTGTAGGACTGCAGTGGATATTTTGATTTGACACTAGTAACTAGTGTGATGTGTTTGGTCTTCTCTTTGGTGCAGACTGAATTCTATCAGTCAGGTTGTAATTTGGCCACCATTCTAGGTAGCTCGCCATCACGGTGCACATTGATTCGATAACATTAGATGGTTGGAGGTAATCCGCAGGAAGCCTTGGACCTAAGTTTCATGCTAGTCGGCACTCGTCAGCAAGGTATTAAATCAAAGTACGAATGTGTTTACAGAATAATACGAAGTCGTTATATTTCTGCATTCTTTTCAACAACTTATATTTTAAATAATATCAAAATATGTTACAAAATTTCTGTCACAGTGACGTCCATTTACGGATAAAAAGTATCAGTGACATAATTGCAAGAACGATGCAAGTAGACGAATTATTCAGAGTTAAATGGATAACTATTTATAGTGCAAATAGACAAGAAGGGTGAAGCACAGTTCAGATTTCGCTTAGAAAAAAGGATTGACTGAATACATAATACGCGATCAAACAACAAAGTAAACCTATGCATGATATGACGGGAAGTTCAAGATGGTGAGAGTTAGAAGTGAAAGTGAAATTATGACACAGACAAACAATTGCGTAAATTTGAAAAATTAATAGCGAGTTCAACTCAGTAAGTGGAACGTTCAGCAACAGAACCAAACACAAAAACACACGAACAAAACACTTACAGTTACCAGGGTAGTGAGAGATTAGTGATCCTATCTTTCTGTATTTAGATGTCAAAACGAAGTCTTTTTGATAGTAACGGCTTCTGCGTGATTAAATAACTAGGGTTTCCCTTGGATACTCTGATTATTCTGAAAGCTTGACTAATCTCCATTGTATATCCCATGTCATTCAGGTGTCTGTCAGCTGCACTTCAGAACACTATGCTACCTTTCGTACGGAGACTTTTAGGAATATTGTCAGAAAACTTAGTAGACGGTCTCCTCTCAGTCCTTTTTATGTGCTTAACACCACAAGTGTAAGCGAACCGGTAAATGCAGATTGGGCTGGAGCAGGATACTTATCTGCTTTTGACTGAGTTGACAAGCACACCCTGTGAGAAAGAGGAATCAGTCTCTTCAATGAATTTTTGATTCTTTTTTCGGTTCTCATGGATACTTCTTCCCCTATGTACACTAAGCAGATAAAAACTGGTTCCCTTTTCAGCTGTTTCGAGTTCCGATTTCAGTGTTGTTGTTTTTTCACTTTCATATTTAAGCATGAAATTTTGGGGTTAATTATTCTTCATAAGGTTATTTTCAATTATTATGAGTTCTCTTTCAATGTTATTTGCCCAACATAACACCCTATTTATTCTGAAGACAGTTTTGACCAGGCTCCATTTGTAACTGATTAGGCGAAAGCTCTGATAATTTAAGTATTGACCTGACCACGTTTCTTTTCTATAAATGGATGTTTCAATCCTACCATCACTTTTTTTGTGTTAAGGTACACGTAGTGGAACTGACTGTCATGCCCATGATCTATTCTAAATTCACTATGAGGATAAGTCGTATTAATTTTGATATCGTACAGGATGTGCACAGTTGAAAAGAATCCATTAAAATAAAATGAGCTCGTATTAAATTCCAATTCTGTTCTTCATTCCCATGTTCAAAATAAGGTTTCTGGAAGCGTTTTATCAAGATTGAATTATAAACATTCGATTTTTGTAGGCATATGTGAAGATTACAAATTACTTGGAACCTAATTTACATCGACTTGCGTAGACAACAATGTGTCACTTATTGAAACAATTTTTATCTTCAAATGATAAGGAAAGTACTAGGTACAAAATGGTCAGATGAATAACCGTAGTTGTGAAATAAGGTTGTGATGAGTAGGAATTAAGACTAAATTTATTAAGTGTGAAAAATCAGACAAAAAATGTGATGATACTGATCACAATTATAGTTAACAAATGAAGCTTTGAAACTGTGTAGTTATGATCAATCGCCCACACTTTCTGCTTCCAAAAAAACTTCTCTGCCTGAATCTACAATTCAAAGGAGACTCATCGGCAGAATTACTGAGAAACCTACTGTCCCGCTTCCTGAAGAAAACCTTCTTCATGGATGGACTCTGACTAGCCGTCTCTACGAAATCAATGGTTTGCATGAATGTGAAGGATAAGTTATCACTGTTGGCCTCACCAGTGTGCATCCACCAATTCACCTTCTCGTTTACAACTAGATACATCTGCTGTACCCTGCGTTTAATGTCCAAACGTATCACTGGACACTTATCCACAGTCATGGTTTTATAAAGCTCTATTCTGGAACATCTGATCGAATCAGGACATCAAGCTAACCCAAAAAGTAACTTCAAAGTTATCTATAGAATACGTGGGAGTCTTGCTAAGAGAGTACAAATCAAACTTCTTCAAACCACAGAAGAAATGGCAATTCACATTCATTAAAACCTGAAGTCTGCATGCAAAAGAAGTTTGTTTAGTCTTTAAATCCACAGTGAACCTGACCAATCTTAACACCAAATACGTAATTTTTGTCTAGTCTTTCTTTTGCTTGTTTGCTTCTTAACTACATAATAGTTCCTTCCCTCATTTCTTATTAAATCTCTGACCCTTATTGCTATTTTTGTTAACTTGGATTTTGTCCAATTTTAATTTTAGTTGAGCTCTACTCAACGCCGTCAATTAGATTGCATCACTCAACTTGCTTATTTAACCTTGTTTTAGTTTCTAACATATTAACGAAATTTGTTATAGAAGATGTACAGTTCTAATGACAAATCTTTGGGAATATTCATTTTATTGATAAGATAATTTATTATGTATACATATGATTTCCCACAAACTGGAAGACATGCAAGTGAAAAGCAACAAGTTGGCAGATGAAGCTTCGAAGACAGGACTACAGGTGAACATAGATAAAACAGAGGTGATGAAGATTCCTGGCCAACACCAACGGCAACAACAACAGACAACAATCAGCCAGCATAAATGGGAGAAACCTGAAAGAAACAACCTCCTTTACCTACCTGGGAAGTATCGTTTCAACTACAGGCGAACGGAACCGACGAGGATATCAAAGCAAGAATCGGAAAAGCAAGGCAAGCTTTCATTACTCTTAAGTCTGTATGCAAGTCAACAGCACTCAGCATCAAAAATAAGATCCGGATTTTCAACTCTAATGTGAAGTCAGTGCTACTCACTATACGGATCAGAGACTAGGCGTGTCATAAAGAGCATCTCAAATAAACTACAGACCTTCATTAACAGTCATCTTCGCTCAATACTCAAGATTAGATGACCAGAAAAGATCAGTAATAAGGATCTCTGGGAGATGGATTGGCCATACTCTGAGGAAACCATCAAGTAACATCACTAGACAAGCTATCGCTAGAGTGAAACCCAAAAGGGAAGCGGCGAGTTGGTCGTCAGTGCGAGGGTGACTTGGAGGAGGTCATGTGAAGAGGAGATGAAAGCACGTTGGCAGACTTGGAGTGGGGTGAAAAAGTTGGCAGAGAACCGAAGGCAATGGAGTCGCGCGGCTGGAGCCCTATGTTCCTCTAGGAATCAAAGGATATAGTAATATATATATATATGATTGTACAGCATGAGAATAATATCGCCGAAACAAGTAACTCTTCACAGAACGCCTCCTCTTTTATATGATTAATATGATTATGAACAATAAATTGTTTCCTAAATGTAACCGAGATGCAGTTACGTCATACAGGTGGTTTTCATTTAACCCTCAAACGGAATATTGGTAATCATAACTGTTCATGAAAAGATGCAACAGGTTTTCGTCAGTAATACTATTGGACGGTGACCAGATTGTTTATCCGTTTCATGAGTCCTTGTGAAAATTGGCCAAAGTCATCACCAGTCATTAAAATCATTAATCTCATGCGACTCAGTGATCAGTAGTGTCCACCAACTCATGTGTGAAAACAAATACCCACCAATCAAATACTCTACCGGTGGTGTAACACTGCCTACAGACAGAAGTGAAAATTTGTGGGCCACCAGATTCTAACCGAGCGAATAAATGGTTGCTTGTTCACCGAGTAATCTCAGAGTATTGGATTTGTTCTTTCATGAGACCATACCCATGTGACACCAGTGATTTCTAGAAAAGGATAAAACTGTTTTTAGTGCTTACTTGATTTTAATGGTTCTACAAGAGATTTAACTGTGATGAAATTTACCTCGAAGTCTAGAATCCGACGGAGAATTACATCTGTACCATGGGAACCATGTGTAGCTGTAAAAACATAATGATTCTTCCTACTTTTCCTTTACCTGACGTCCACGTAGAAGGACATTCTTTTGACTTTTAGAAGCAAAGCTCTATGAGTTCCTGAAGTAGTTAAATTCATCAGATTTGCCATATTTTTTTTCCTTCACGTTCCAAGCTTCAAGTTAGTGGCTTGAAGTTTCTGTAGCAGTGTTTATTTTTACAGCATGGGGTTGCTAGCCTCATCCCCCAGCCTTTCCTGTTTACCAGCATTATTTCGTGCTTAGCGAGGTAAAGGAGTGCGTCGGCCGGGGATCGAACCCTGGACCATGTGCATGGTCTGCGAGCGTACTAACCTTTGTGCCACCGACGCACCATATGTACATATGAATCCTTACTTTAATAGACGAAATGTCATTACACACTGAATAGTCAAGTTCAAAAATGTTTATTTAACGAAACAATACTACAGCTATTTACACATGATTGGCACTCAAATCAAAAGTAAATCATGATTTATCCTACTAAAAACTAGCTTGTCAGTTGAAACTGTTCTCATTCTCTCGACAGATTATTATGAATGACTAGAGGATTTCATCATAAGCTGATATCAGCTAGAGAACCATTGGAAAACCAACTGGAAGTACTTGATGACTGTTTCGTCCTAGTTTGTGACTCTTCGTCAGTACGCAAACACCGGGATCGAACACAGGACCCTGTAGCTACATGGCAAGCTTGCAGACAATCAAGCCACTGGGACCCAATCCAATGGCCCATGGTTTATCCAAAAGTCTCGTACCTATCTCTTATTACTTTAAAAATACACAACTAATACTTACTCTTCTTGGTTCAGAGATCCACATATTGAATGTTCATTTCACAAGACGGTCTACCTTTTAGCGGTTAAATTATGAAATCCCCAGTAGATATATAAATGTGAATTAATTTAAATTAATTAAATGTGAATTCATTTATACCGATATATTGATTTTCTTTGGCCTACTGTGCGTCATTATTTACATTCAAATTTCGCTTTAGATATCTCTTCATTTCCTTATCTATTTAAATTTTCCAGGTTATTTAGAAGAAGGTTTACTAGTACGCGATAAAGAGAAATTGAAACACGCTTACTTCAAAAGAAATGAGTTTATAATCGATATCATTGCAATTTTACCAACAGATTTATTCTACTTCATACCACAGTTAGGTCATTATGCTGCATGGTTACGCTTTAATCGTCTACTGAAAATATACAGATCATTTGAATTTGTGGACAGAACAGAGACACGTACAAATCGGCCGAATTTATTTCGTATCTCAATGCTTACTACTTATATTCTGGTATTAATTCATTTAAATGCTTGTATTTATTTCGGATTTAGTCGTGCATCTGGTAAGATATTTTTTCTGTGTTCATATATGACATTTCCTGGGATGTTTTTTAAATACTTGCATATATATATATATATATATATTCATCCACTACGACTGAATTACTGTCGCAATTTGAAGGACCTGGGTTCGATTCCCAGCGAGGTCATGAGTGTCTACTACTGAGGAATTTCAAACTAGGACGTAAAAGCTACCTGCAGTTGAACCATCCAGCTCAGCAAACACAACCACATCAAAAATAAATACCTGAAATATATATATATGTAATTTAGTCACAGCAAGCACAATATTAATGAAAAATCATTCGTTTTAAATACCAGTGTGGGGATAATATATAATGTCCGTACACGGACACGCAGTCTGGACCAAGAGACTGGATAGGTTTCAAGGACTGGAGACACTTGAGAACGTCATTTATATTAAAAACAAGAAAAGTAATCATTCTTTACACTTCTACCATTTGAAATCATAACACCTGCTGGATAACATATGAAGGACTTATTAAGTGCACCAGCGTCAACGGAAGGAGGATCATTGTTTATTTGCTCACCTGTGGTGATTTCCTTAAATAGCTTCTACACATTTAATGAGGTTTTGGTTGATAAGAACTTCTGGTTACAGATCACATTCAATCTCTGCATTTCTGATTTTATCAAATGCAGAGAAAACCTTTGTAAATTATATTTCATCTAAATCATTTCATTGCCACTAACTATCAGAAAGAAAGATTCAAATTTTGCCCAACATAACTCGAATTTCTCATATCCTCATGTTGTTAGATAATCTTGACATGACAATTAAGAGTAATTTAATTTCTTAGACATACAATAATTTCAACAACAGTTTTTATATAACAAAGAAAATGGAACAACTTAGTTGAAATGTGCTCTTGGTCCAGCAAAGCGCAGAGCAAGCGAGTGATAGCACCACAGGATGATAATGCATACACTTTTAGTCTTTCAAAAGGCTGAAATGAGTGGGCTCTGTTTTGCTGAAAACTAATTTTTGATTACCCAGTCAATGAGTGTATCAGATTCTCTGGTTTCTGTCCAAGACTGTGGAAAATCTCCCACTATATGTTTATGCGCAAATATTCTTTCGATATTCGATTTATATCAGTGATAAATTTCAAGTTTGACCATGAGTCGATATCAGTTAGAGAATCATTGAAAATCAACAGGGAGAATTAGACAGCTATCTCGTTTTAATTTAGGACCCATCGGCATTTAGAACCCAACTGCGGTTCGAAACCAGGGCCTTCTGGTTACAAGGCAAGCTCGTAGATCACTCAACCACTGGTACCTGACTCAATGACCCACGGATTCTAATTTCTACGTGTTAGCAATTTTAGTGACACTAGCAGCCAGTACCATCGGTGAGTATTTGTCAGATTTGATGCTCGCAAGTGCCTGGCTACATCACTAAGTTGCCTGCAGTTCTTATGAGTAGTCATTACCAGTGGGTTCCATCAACAGGTTAGAAGTGAGGACAAATACTCACCGATGATACTGGCTGCTAGTGTCACTAAAATTGCTAACACGTAGAAATTAGAATCCGTGGGTCATTGAGTCAGGTACCAGTGGTTGAGTGATCTACGAGCTTGCCTTGTAACCAGAAGGCCCTGGTTTCGAACCGCAGTTGGGTTCTAAATGCCGATGGGTCCTAAATTAAAACGAGACAGATGTTCAGTACTCTCAATCGGTTTTCAATGGCTCTCTAACTGATATCAATCAAAAAATCGAATCCCTACAAACTGACTTGAAAATGTTAAATTTATTTGATATGGTACATACTAATACCACTTTATGGAATAGTTGATGCTTCGAACAAAATGTTCTACTTATTCTTCAGTCATGGCAGCTAGTCATTTTTTCACTCACTGTATATGTTTTTATTGTTCCACGTGCTACTTACCTATTCATGATTGATGACGCGTTCCTTTTGATGCATGCGTCTAACACTGACTTCTGAAGTTCCTTTGAAGAACTACGATACCGATAAAGTCAAGGCATATACATTAACAAAAAGGTGTGTGATTAATTCGGTATGATAACCAGCAGAGAATTGTACACCCAACTCTGGTCAGTCCGTGGCAGTATGTCTCTGTGTGTTAAATTAAGCGGAATTATAAAATCTGCTTCTGTTTCTGTCAAAAAGAAATGTCAACGACATTCACACAAATTTGTGATGTATAAAAACGCCATCATATAAACTTCTAGTGCATAAAATGACAAGTTTAAAGGCGCAGACAAACCGAATGCTTATATGTGATCTATGGTTTATCTTATGAAGCGATTTATTGATTAATAATTCATCAATGTATTTTATTGTTCTATCCAATAAACATTATGATAAACAGGATTAGGCTCTGATTCGTTTGTTTACCCACCACGTTCAAGTGAAGATACATCAGATGAATTCAGAAATTATTCAGAACGTTGGGATCGTTTATTTTCCCAGTATGTCTATAGTTTTTACTGGTCCACTTTAATATTGACAACAATTGGTGAGACACCAAAACCAGTTAAAAATGCTGAATATATCTTCATTACAATTGATTTTCTTGTTGGAGTATTGATTTTTGCAACTGTTGTCGGTAATGTCGGTGCAATGATAACAAATATGAATGCAGCAAGAACAGAATTTCAAAACAGAATGGATGGTGTTAAAAGGTGATTATTTTGTAGATACCTTTTTTTTCCATTTCTTGGGATCTGAGTGGAACATAAAGCTTCATGTTTAAGGCTTTAGAGTTTCAGTAGGCGTGATATTCTTTTACACTAAGTGAAGTTACTAGCCTCAAGTACAACCTTCCCGCTTTTACAGTCTTGCTATCAGTGTCAGCTAGGAATTGAACCCAGTTTCATAAGTGTGGTTGGTTAGCATTCCACTGATGGGCCGTCAACAATGCAGTTATAGTTTAACAATTTTCTACATAAGTGGAGTTCAAGTGACTGTCTTTAACATGAGCACCATTTAGCTTACACAGAAGCGAAAATCTAATTGAATTTCATGGTCACTCAAGGAAAATGTAATGAACTCCCCAAGAACAAAGTGGAAATCATAAAATCATAATGAGTAACTACAATACTTTCAGTTTTTCATAAAAGCTGTGAAAAGAGTAATCCAAATTTTCGAGATAATTGTGTTTCACGTGCTGAGCCTCATAATGCATGAAATTATAACGGTTGTCAAGGTCTAATCGAAGTGTAACACTAAAAATGTTGTAAACTAGGAAATTAGAAATCTGGATTGTTATGTATATATATATATATACATCACATTTGCTTACTCAAGTCTCCATCGCTTCGTATGCTACGCAAAGTAGAAAGTTCAGAAAGTGTAGAGCGGGGGAAATCGAGGGCCGAAGACAACTAATAATGGCTTTCGACATTAGCTTTATCCAACTCCATTATTTCTCAACATTCTAGATTTTGGGTTGCCTAATTTACAACATTCCCCATTATTTGAATAAGGCACTTAAAAGACAAATTTCTCGAGATGATATCATTTCGTAGTTTCTTTACAACCGCTTTACAACTAACATGGTTAACAATAATAAAATAAAGTTCATGACAATTACTCAGTGATATAAAAAGCAAAATTATATACTAATGACCAATCATATTTAAATAGGTCAAGTAGTCCATGGTAGGCGAAGATTGAAGTCTATTGATTTTTGTACACACAGTTTAGGCTGTATGTGATTAATCCAAAGTGCTTCCATCACCTTCAATAACCTTGAATCAGAGTTATGTGAAATAATTGTGAAACAGTCATTAATATTGATTTTGCAATGGATGATGCTGGATTTCTGTTCAGATTAATTGTAACTGGATTTTCTATACCATTTAGTAACCATTTTGGAACATGTTTTTTCGACGACATTGGAACATTCTATTGGTTCTACCTATATAGATGTCACCGCAGCTGCAGGTGAACTTATAGATACAGTTTGAAGTAGAGTCCACAGAATTTCGTCCTATAATCGTAGGTAAAGGGATTGAAAATGTTCGGCATTTGAGAAAAACAGATGCAGCGTAGAATGTGCGTTTGATTACTGACCGAAGTGTTTGAGCTATCGACTGCATAATCTGGTCACCCTTGAATAGTAGGTTAATGAAGATAGCTTTCTTTGCTACAGAAGCTGTCTTTTCGACATTTGGTCTTTCTTTACTGTGACAAGTGATAAAGTTTTCTTGATAACCACTAGCTAATAAAACTGAATGTATATGTCGAAACTCATCCATCAATTTATAGCTCGTGCATATTTTTCGGGCCCTTGCGAAGAAACAATTCATCTCACGAAATTTGTCTCCTGTATGCCTTATTCAAATTTCATCGAGGATTTAATCATGAGCTGACATCAGTTAGAGAACCACTGGAAAACCTGGGAGTACTGGACAGCTGTTTCGTCCTAGTTTGGGACTCTTCAGCAGTACGCACCCACTAGGATTCGAACCCAGGACCTTCTGGTTAGAAGGCAAGCTAGCTCGTATACCATTAAGCCACTGGGACCCAATCCAATGGTCCTTGAATTCTAACTTCTGCCAGTTCACGACTGGCCCTATTCAGGCAGTTAACCTGGGGTTCTAGCGGGAAGCCGTGACCAGTGGGGTACAGCAGGTTGAAGATGAGGCAGTAACTCATAGAAGAAGACATTGAGAAGTGCTCGCGCTATGTCGTGAACTGGCAGAAGTTAGAATTCAAGGACCATTGGATCGGCTCCCAGTAGCTCAATGGTATACGAGCTAGCTCGCCTTCTAACCAGAAGGTCCTGGGTTCGAATCCCGGTGGGTGCGTACTGCTGAAGAGTCCCAAGCTAGGACGAAACAGCTGTCCAGTACTACCAGGTTTTCCAGTGGTTCTCTAACTGATGTCAGCTCATGATGAAATCCTCCATGCAATCAAACAAAATCTTTTCAAAACCAATACTTGAAAATTATTCATATTTATCAAAGGAACTAACCGTTTTAATTTCCCCCATTATATCTCACTGCGTTATTAAAAGTTATCATTGAATACGCATAAAGGTATGATTCGTCTTTAAAAGCATCCATATATTATAGTAAAGGCAGATTTCAAACCATTTCTGTGGCTAGTTCAAAACATATATTTGTTCCTAATAAAACTAGACCCTGTGTATCCTGTAGCCTTCTAGACACATATTTCACCAACTTCAGTTAAAAACATGTGCTTCATATCATGATTTCCTCACACACGCAAACTTCGTGGAAAATCATATTGACAAGGTTTGTATTCAAGTGTTGGTTTGCAGGGATTTGATTGGTTACAGGATTTTCATCATGAGCTGACCTCAGTTAGAGAACCATTGGAAAACCAGCAAGGAGTACTGGACGGCTGTTTCGTCCTAGTTTGGGACTCTCCAGAAGTACGCACCCACCGTCAAGGTTCGAAACCAGGACCTTCTGGTTACAAGGCTAACGAGCTCGTATACCATTAAGTCACTGGGACCCGATCCAATAGTCCTTGAATTCTAACTTCTGCCAATTCACGATATAGCGCAACACCAGCCAATGTCTTCGGCAAGTATTTGTTCTCACACCCGACCTGCTGCACCCTACAGGTCACGACTTCTCACTAGAACCCCAGGTAACTACCTACCTGAATAGGGCCAGCCGCCAGTGGGCATCTCATTGGTATTCAAGTGTTGGTTTGTAGGGATTTGGTTGATTCGCTACAGGATTTTCATCATGAGCAGGTCGGGTGTGAGGACAAATACTTGCCGAAGACATTGGCTGGTGTTGCGCTATATCGTGAATTGGCAGAAGTTGGAATTCAAGGACTATTGGATAGGGTCCCAGTGACTTAATGGTATACGAGCTCGTTAGCCTTGTAACCAGAAGGTCCTGGTTCCGAACCTTGGCAATGGGTGCGTACTGATGAAGAGTCCCAAAATAGACTGAAGAAACAGCTGTCCAGTACTCCTCGCTGGTTTTCCAATGGTTCTCTAACTAAAGTCAGCTCATGATGAAAATCCTGTAACAAGGTTTGTCTTATTTTCTTGTTTTCTTTGTTCCCATAGTTTCTTGTTGGTGATTCTTTCCGGCCCGGCCCAGCCATCTGATCTTCAGTATAGAGCCAGCGAAGACAGTTGTTGGTTGATAAAAGTCTGCAACAGGCTGTTGGAAATCTTCTTTATGACCCGCCAGTCAAGTTTATGATCCGTATAGAAGAACTGACTTCACGTTGTTTGTATTGAAAATCCGAATTTTGTTGGTGATACTGAGTGAGGAAGATTTCCAGATTGGTTTCAGGTTGATGAATGTGTTTCTCGCCTTCCGATTCTCGATTTGACATCCTCGTCCGTTCCTCCTGTAGTTGAGACAATGTTCCCTAGATAAATAAGTGAATGAAGTAACCTCTTTCAAATCCAAACTCCTCGCTGAGTTTTCCGTTGTGGATCACTTGACTTGTGCTGTTGTCGTACATCCGTTGAATAAGGTTGTTGAATATTTGTGGTACGCCGTAGTACTCTAGTAGTTTCCAAATTACTTCACGGTCAACGCTGTCGAAGGCCTTCTTAAAGTCTATAAAGTTGAGGTAGATGTTTGATTGCCATTCCATGCTTTGTTCTGTGATGATGCGTAGAGTTGCAATTTGGTCAGAACATGATTTGCCTTTCCTGAATCCAGCTTGTTCTGGTCGGAGTTCTGTATCCAATGCGTCCTTTAATCTCTCCAGGATGATGCGACTCAGGATTTTACTTGGCGTCAATAGGAGCATGATTCCTCTCCAGTTCTTGCAGAGTGAGGCATAAGTCGCCCTTCTTTGGTAGTTTCGCAAGGTAACCTTTCCTCCATTCAGTAGGCACCTTTCCCTCCTTCTAGACCTTTTGCAATAATGGAGTCAGCATATCTGCTGTCGTCTCTGGGTCAGCTTTCAGTGTTTCAGGGGGTATTCCAAGACAGGGACGCAGTTATTGTAAATTGAAGTTATGACACTCACTTGGCCTCAATTAATTTATTATCTATGTTTTGTTTAATTTACTTAAATCCTGGATACGGTGAAGCAGAAATTATAGGCCTATTGTCCATTTTACTATATATTCTGCTTAATCAATAGATTAATAACATTTAATACTAATAGAGTTATTATTATTGTCACTAAATAAAATACAATAATAATATTTTAACTGATTTCTCTTCTTTACTCATATTCATAAATAGATATATGGAATTTCGTAAAGTCAACAAAGAACTTGAACTGAGAGTAATCCGATGGTTTGATTATTTATGGACAAATAAACAGTCATTAGAAGAGGACAGTTTAAATGCTTTACCAGATAAATTAAAAGCTGAAATAGCTATACATGTTCATTTCGATACACTACAACGTGTCAGTATATTTAAAGTGAGTTTATAAGTTTATCTGTTTATTATGTCTAAATGTTAAAGGGATTATATGACTTGAGTAAAAAGTCATAACAACACGTGAAGTAGGATAAAAATGGATCTGTTTCATTCCATCAGGATCTTATCAAGTAAATCTAAGAGAAATAATGAAGTAATAAAGGGAACTAACCAGTCAGAAACCTGTTACTCAACAATTATGACGAAGAAAACGCAGGTGGAACAGACAAATGCTGAAGACAAAGCCAAGTGACATCGCACTCCAGGCCATTTTTCGAGTGGACCCCGATGGCGGACTGACGAGTTGGGCTTTGTCTCGAAGATGACATGGAGGGGGTTGTGTGGCAAGGAGATGAAAGCTTATAGGCAATCGTGGAAACAGTTGAAGAGGACTGCAGGGAACAAGACATAATGGTTATGTGCTGTTTAAGCTCCTCATGTTCCACTCTGATCTTGAGGGAATAATTATAATTATAATTTTAACATAAATTGCTCAATTAGAAGTAGGCACAAATCAATAGTGATTACAAACTGTAATTCCTAAACTACAATAAAACGGTTGTGAAGTGATTTCTTGTGTCTGATACTTATGTTATTCAAGTCACTATATGTAGTAAGCCATCTTGAAAGAGAATAATTTCACACAAACTCTTTAAGTGAATACTACTAAAGTTTAACCAGGTAGATTATGCAGTCTATATATGGTTCAGAATTGAATCCACTGGGAAAACTGCTGAAGTGATGTACAACCTTTATGAGCAATCTAGGTAAGTATTCTCACCAACTTTATACCTGTCGTTCCTCAACTGTTATTTTATTACCCTTTTTACAGTTAATCTCAATGCTTGTAATGTATCAAAATTTGAGTTTATAATTGATGAATTAATTAGTATGTAATACTCATAAAATATAACGGTCATTTTTATTTAGAATTTCTGTACTCCTTTTTTCACATCTGTTTCATATTACTATTGACGTGATGTTGCTTTCAACCTGATTAGAAAACAGCAGTGGAGATTTCCAACAAATAAGGAAATACTATTCACTACAGTTTATTCAAAAATGGATGAAGATCTACAGAAAAAATAACAGAAGTAATGAAAATAATGAAAGTAATGTAAATAATATAGAATTAAAAACCTTTGAAGTACTATGGCGTAATGAAGGAACATTAGAGGCCACACGTAGGATTCTTAATAAGGTTGAAATTAGGGAGGCATTTAAACTAACCAGCTATCTCCAAGATAAACTTTGTCGGCTGAAGGACCCGATAGATACAAATAAGATCCAATAATTAATAAGTTAGATTACTGGAACGTCGTAATTCAGCTAGAACTAAACTGATTGACCCTACTATGTTAAATAACCTAGAAATAAGTTCGGCCGTCGCAGAGTATTCACAACTTACGTGTCATCACACAACACGGTGTGATAGAGTGAATGTATTAGAAAGTAATATAGTCATGTGGAGAGGTGAAGATAGAGAGGTGAATCACTGAATCTGTGTTTATCGAATCAACACTGAATACTTGTAATCGAAATGAACATGGTGGGGCGAACAAATATATGAGGTGAATTATGAAGTCGTGTGTGAATGCATTAGTATGATTATGAGCACCAATAGGTTGTGCTCGAAATGTCATTCAGTTAATAATACTGTATGACTGTGGAATTACATTCTACAACAGCACCCATGTTCTACAACTACATCAACGATAAAGTGGACCTAAGCGTACATATTACTCCAATAATTCCATCTTCTATTGTTTATTTGGTAGTACCTTGAGGATAGCTAGGTCAAATTATTTCTAGTCACGATTTTATAAGCTGAATCTATAAATTTTATCATACTTTGAATGTTTTTAGAACAAATTGTTGTAGTCAGCCTTCCTTATCACAAGATATTGTAAATAACGTCATTCTAACTGTCCTTAATTATTTAGAATCAAATAAGTTTCACCAATAAGCGACCACTCTTCATTATTTTCCATTCTAATTAATTGCAAATACTCATGATTAATTAAGTGCTCTTGTTGGATTACAATAAGTATACACTAATGAACTTTTAATCTCAAAAAGAAATGTTCATTATTCATTATTAAAAAATCTAAGAGAAAAAACACTTTTAAAAATATACACCTATTTTTCTTCAAATAATTTTAAACATTTAATAAAGATTCATTGTCAAAAATTCTATTCATCATTCATGATAAAAGCTTTTTGAAATTAGGAAAAGTAATAAAGGGAGTTTGTTTGCATCGATGCATCTTCTCATTTTGAACTTGATGACCTTGAAGATTCGATTAATTCAAAAGTTGTTTCAGTCTTAAATAAATGTGAACTTTTATAAATTATTGTGAAAATGAATAGTTTTTTAAAAATTATCATACTTTAATAGGACTAAATAGATAACTTGTCATTCTATTAATATTAATAATGAATCAACATTAATGCAATGATGAAAATTTATGTGATACGAATAAACGAATGTTCAAAGACTCTATCATGCATATTAGTTGTAAACATTCAGTTTACTGCACTCATTGTGTAACGGTAGAACACGATAGCATTCAGTAGCAGAACTGTTTACTACTAAGCCGAATAATATTCAGCAATGACAAAATGCAGGAACTTTCCATTGAAATCTTCATTTGCTCATGTCCTTGATTTAGTCTCATTTTCTTGGTCTTTTCTTTCCATGCTTTTTACATTTTTTTCAAACAGATTTTCCATTTCTTTACCTAACAACTCAATCCGTTGCTCTACTATGCGATATTCTTACTGAAGACATCATATATAGTACTATTATTATTGCTATCTCGGGTTCCGAGTGGAATTTCGCGGTTCAACAACACATCTTTACTTTCTTCTGTTTCAGCCACCCTCTTCATCTGGGTCTACGATTGCCCAAAATCTTCCATCTCTTCCTCGCACGATCTCCTCCATATCACCCTTGCACCGATGACCACTCGTCGCTTCCCATTAGGATTCCGCTTGAGTGTTTGGTGCGCGATTTCATTTGATGGCCTTCTCAGTGTTTACCCGATCCATCTCCATTTTCTCCAACATATTTGTTGAGTGATCGGCTCCCTCTTGGTTGGTCTGTTCCACTGCAGAGTTTCCTGTTGCTTATTCTTTCTGCCTGGCTGGCCGTCACATCTTCATTATGGAGCCAGCAAAGGTAGCTGTTGATGAAAGTTCACAACCTGTTGAAAATCCTTTCCTTGAGGCGCACTGCAAGTTTCTGACCCGTATAGAAGGACCAACTTAACATTGGCTTTGAAAATCCTGATCCTCTTCTTTATGCTAAGGCGAAGTGCAGAAGATTCCCAAACTGGTTTCAGGTTAACGAAGGCGTATCTTGACTTTCCAATTCTGGTTGGCTTTGGCATCTTTATCCATTCCGCCTATACTTGAGGCGGTGCTTTCTAGATAAGTGAAGGAGGTAATCTGTGTTAACTCTCTCCCGTGAATGGTGACTGGGGATTCTGGTTGTTGTTTTTGTTGATGGTGGTTGGTTATCTTCATCATCTCCGTCTTCTCTATATTCACCCGAAATCCTCTCTTCACTGCCGGCTCCTTCTGACAGCCTGTTACTTTTCGCCTGTAAGTCCTCGAGTTTGTGTGACATTAGACAATATCATCTGCGAAATCCAGGTCTTCTAGGGACTTCTAATCGGTGGTCCAGCGTATTCCTGTCTCCTCGCTTCCCACAGTCTGGCGTATAATCCGGTCCACTACAGTTAAGAATATCATCGGTGATAATAGGCAGCCAGCTTGTCTTACTTCTGTACCCACTTCGAACGCCTCGCTGAGTTTTCTGTTGTGGATCACCTGACAAGCTGCACTGTCATATAGCCAGATGTTGAATTAGGTCGATAAAGGCTTGGGCACTGCATGTCGTAGTGTTAAAATAGTTTCCAAATTACTTCTCGGTCAACGCTGTGGAAGGTCTTCTTAAAGTCGATGAAGGTGATGTAAAGGTTTGACTGAGATTCTATGCTTTGTTTTGTGATGGTAATGCGTAGAGTTACAATTTGATCAGGACATGATTTACCTCTCCTTAATCCACATGGTTTCAGCTGGGGGAGAGCGGAGTTCTGTATCTAGTGCATAGAATAGATGGCAGCGACATCTTACAGATTGTATACGATCACCCACCCTCCATACTTTATAAGGCAGTGATACCATAGCAGCTTGCTTAAATTACTGAACTATCTGAATTTTCATCCAAACAAACTGCATCATATTTTCTCTAATTCCATTCATTTATGTACTTCAGTTGCAAAATGTACTGATGCACATTTTTAATCGGCCTTTAAACCACCCAGGTGTATATCTCTGAGAAGAAGAAAACAGTTATCAAAAGGGATTAATTCATGCTTCAGATCCGATAGCGCTGAGTCATTTGATGTACAATAGGCTTCTATTTCACTTGAATATTCTAGATGAATAGAAAGTATTATGATAAATTTATTGAATGCAACATGCAATTAATCATACCGTATCACTGTATGTCGTCACATCAAATAAACCTATCCGATCTGAAATAATATTCATATTCCACTCTGATATCAAGACAATAGTGTTTCCTATCTCTTGTATACTTTTGTTTTGTATATTATCCATTTTACTCGGACTCTCTCATCATTTAATAAGATTAGGAAATATACATTAGAAGTGTTTGATTTCCAGAGTTAAATAACTTGATTCTAAAACATTAGTATGTAGTTGAAAAATAGGAATAGTTTCTTAACTAATTGTACACTTTTCCAGTATCGTTTTGCAGGGATTTGAGTGGTTTCAACTTTGATAGTGATGAATCAGTTCCAGTCAGAGAACCAGTAAAAACCAGGCATCACTTGACAACTATCTCGTTCTAGTTTGGGACTCTTCATCAGTACAAACTCATGACCCTATTGGGGATCGAATCTAGCTTACGAGGCCAGATAGTATACCACTCAGCTATTAAGATGAAATCCAGTGGTTTATGAACTCTAACACTTTTGCCTGTTGGTTATTTATACTTCCACAACCAACCAACATCAACAATAGTTATTTGTTCTGATACCTAATCTAGTGGACTCTAATTCTCATTAAAACTCCAGAGAAATTTATCCTTTAGTAGGTCTCACTACATTAATTTTTAGGTATTGGTTTCAGAGCCTGTCATGTGTGCTAACAGATCCTTGAATTAAGTCATTTCTAATTCAGTTAAACACATCGTCATTTTAACCTGGTTAACAAGGTATACCGACAAATATTGTTTATTTTTTAATCAAGTTAATGGTGTGTACTAACACTCCAAAATGTAGTCTCTATCAGTTAGATAAAATTAATCTAAATACCGGACAATCTTTTCGTACATTCGCACCTGAACCAAATCAGTTCTTTGAGCTCAGTCTTTCTTGATATACTGCTAACCGGCTCAGCTCCAAACGAAAGAAATAGACATCTGGTGGTTTAAATCACATCCATCCAAGCAGTAAGCACTACTGCTTAACGTGAGTGTGGATTCCGACTACTCATATCAAATCAGTAGTGTATTTGCTTATTTTCTTGATTACTATTTTCAGAATCAAGGAGATATGAGTATTTTTGGTTTCCATAGTGAATATTGGCAAATTCACACCTCAAAGTGTGCAATTCGCAACTGAAGAATTCAAATCTATTTTTAATTTGGAACATGACTTAGTAGTGTGTGTACTACACTAACGTTTTCTTCGAAATTGTTTCCATAGTAATGGTGAAGAAAAATACTTCAGAGTATTAAAGTTTTTATTGCGTATATTTTTACTGACCAGACATCTTGTTTATAACCAGTGACGTAAAAACATTTACATATCTTTTGATTTTAAATATATTCTAGGACTGTGATCCTGGACTTCTTGTAGAACTTGTACTTAAACTTCAGCTACAAGTATTTTCTCCTGGTGATTACATTTGTCGCAAAGGTGATATTGGAAAAGAGATGTATATAGTTAAACGTGGGAAACTTAGTGTTGTATCTGAAGACGGAAAAACAGTATTTGTTACATTAGGTGAAGGTTCTGTTTTTGGTGAAATATCCATCTTGAATATTGCTGGTAAGTTGTTTAACTGTCTTGGTGAAGAATTTCTATACATGTGATAATAAAATATGTAAATGATAATTTCATGAACAATCCCAGGGGAGTTAAAGATTCTTTTTTATTGCTTCACTTTCTCAGTGGAACATAGGACTTCAAGTTGTAGCTTTGAATTCTCAGGAGTAGTGGTGTTCTTACGGGGTAAGATTATTAGCCTCACACCTAACCTCCCTCTTTGTCGGGATTGTAACCGGCTAAAGAGGTAAAGATGTATGCCGGCCGGGACTAGAACCCCGGACTACGAACATGGTCGGCCAGCGCTCTACTGCTGAACCATAGACACAGACATATCACAATTAAATGATATTTGAGAAATGAAATTATGTTGCCTAAATGGTACTTTGAGATCTATTAGTCTGCATAGCTTTTCACTACGCGGACTTCTATTTACATCTCTTACTTTTATCTTACACTGTTTTGGCAAATTTCTACTGAGTGTAGAATTACTTCTATTATTTTCTCCATGGAAACATTTATAAGAGTTTGGTTGCTTCCGTTAACATTCTGATAGACTGAAAGTAAACGGCATGTTGTTAGACTATTCAGAAGATTGTGAGTGGACGAGTACCTGGATACATTTATCCTAATGTATTTGAATAGCCTAGCAGTATGCCGTTTACTGAGTCTGCTGACGCTTTCACCAGTGGTTCTGAATGTCCCAAAGGAATACATCAATATCAGTGCAAAGTTCTTTGCAATTCCAACAGCTAAGGTGAAAGGACGAGGCTCATCAAACACCATAGCTACCACGGAGTATAAGCTCCAACTACGATTAGCGAAAGAGTGCCGCTTAGAGATGAGAAAACTATTTCTAAAATATGACAAATATAATGGCATCCTTGAGGTCGACTGTTTAGAATTGTATTCGAATAGAGAGTCAAAGTCTGAGGAAAAAGTGGAAGTTAACCAAATCAAGTTGAAGATTAAATACATCATATTATGTTCCATATATATACACTCGTGTACAAATACTTACAAAATATTTTCGCTCTTTGGATATATTAAGACATGATTTAGCAACTCACGTGTTCCCACTTTGAATGAATTAATGTTACTAAATATTCCAGACACTTTTTCAAGTTATCAAGAGACAATAATATCCGAAGACTGCACCTTTGAATGGTAATTAATATTTCCTAATATGCAACCATAAATATAACAGTATTACCTATCTCATTTGCTCTTGGTACGAACGCTTCAATGATGCTCAAAGGTTATTTGGTTGATTACCGCTGGCATTGGAATTCTGGACGCGCGTTTCGTTCCACCTGAGAATCATTATCTGAATATAGCTGCATTCCCAGTGCATGATGGTTTCTCTTTTGGGATGGGAACCTATAGTAATTTATTGTAATCGTAGTATTAGTATTTCGAGATGACCGAATTACAAGAATCCAAACAAAACACAGAGAGGGCGGAATTCAGGAATTTGTATTTAGCGGAATTATTATTCAATTCATATAAGAAACATATCAACAGTCAACAGTAAGTATTTAAACAATACAGAGATAGAAATTGTCAATCACCACATCCGCCACACGTCGAATATCTCCTTGCGTATTTATAACGATGTCTCGGTTTGCTTGCAAGTAGCTGCGACCTTCTAACTGATTCTGTGATATTATCTTCATCACTGTTATCTGGACTTATTTCAGAATTATCTACAAAATCAGGATTAGTAGCGGAATCAATAATATTATAATTGGAACGACCTACTTCATTTATTGTCACTTTGTCCAGGTGTCCGTTATGAACTGAGTGATCTTTGATGTCTAATATCTTCACCACTCGATTTCCCATTTTTTGTAGTATGATTCCAACAGAAGGTCTGTAGTCATTCCCTTTGTAATAATGTACATTAGAAGTCGTGGACATCAGATGCTTTTTGAGAATTCGAGATTTGAAAAGTTTTGCAGGACTTTCACGGGTACTTGTATGCTCTGCATTCAACAGACGCAGTCTATGCATATGCAACAATTCCTCCATTTTAATCAGTTGCTCTCTCATCTCATTCAGTTCTTCTCGTGTTTTCGACAGTTCGCATTGTAACTCGGCTACCTCATTTTTGAAAACAGTTGACACTTGAGTTGCCGAACTTGTAGTGGAGGTTTTCATTGGATTAGCTTGAGTATTTTGAAAGGTTGAAAGACACATTGACTCCATTTTACTAGACAGCTTGGGAGAATTATAAGAATGTTGAGCAACATAAGTATTCGAACTTCTGCAAACAGTCTTGATGTGTCCAACTTTACCACATTTGTGACACTTAGCACCCCGAAAACGGCAAGTGCTTCGTAGATGTAACTTTCCACAGGATAAACACGGTTTAATGTTTTTGATCTCTCGCTGCATTCTATTACCTGTGGACGACAGTTTGGATTGCTTTCCATGGACACTTGTATTTTCGACTTTAGAAAGCATAACATCAGATACTGACGTAGTGGGAGCAGAGTATTCATTATTGACATCTTCATATGTAATACATAAATCTTTAGCAGTTTGAAAAGTACAAGAAGGAATCTGAATTAACTCTTTCTCTAACTTAGGAATATTGATTCCAGCAATTAGACGATCACGTAGTTGAGTATGCAGCTGATCTCCAAAGTTACACTTTGAAGCTTGAATTTGAAGTTGAAGAATGAACTCTCGAATCTTCTGGTTGGGAGCACGAACCAGTTTGTTGAAGTGAGCCCTCTCTAGCGTCTCAAAAGTAGTTATATGGAAGTGATCTATAAGAAGTTCACGGAGCTTAGCATATGGCAGAGAAATTGGTTTTTCTGGAAATGACAGAGTCTTTACTAGGCTATATGCATCTAGCCCAATAGCAGTGATGAAATGTGCTGGTATTTTGTCATCCCGAACATTCTTTGAAATGCACCACGCATCGAAGCATTCCAAATAATCAGCAATCTCCCGCGGAGAACCATTAAGAAGAAATTTTCCCAGGTTATTTAGTTCCATCGCGACGCCAATTTGTAGTAATTTATTGTAATCGTAGTATTAGTATTTCGAGATGACCGAATTACAAGAATCCAAACAAAACACAGAGAGGGCGGAATTCAGGAATTTGTATTTAGCGGAATTATTATGCAATTCATATATGAAACATATTAGCAATCAACAGTAAGTACTTAAACAATACAGAGATAGAAATTGTCAATCACCACAGAACCCTATTAAATACTCTTCGCTCAAAATGATGATAAACTCATCAATACTCATTTAACAATTTCCCAAAAATGAAATCCATATCATCGTAGTTATTAAACTGTAGTAAACTCCATAAGACAGCATTCAGAAATTATGTAACTCTTCGGAGATTACATCTCAAGCATATCATTGCAATCGGATTCACTGCTGTTATCATGAAGATGCATTTAGTGTCGGTTAGTTTTGTCTAAGGAATAGACTGAGTCTCCAGAAAAACAAAATCTACAGGTAGTCAGTTTAAAACGATTACAAAACTAGTTTTTTTACACAGATACTTTAGTTTAGTATTTAATTCACATGTAACTGTTAATTTAGGAATCTGAATGAAACTCAGCTGTAACTTGCTTTAATTTTGAATAAAAATTGTAATGGATATTTTAAAAATTACAAATGAACTTTACTCCCTTCTTATTAAACATACATAATGTTTAAACATGGTTTATTACAGGAAATAAAACAGGCAATCGGAGATCAGCAAATGTACGATCTGTTGGTTACTCAGATTTATTCTGTCTAAGTAAAGATGATTTGTGGGATGCACTAACTGAATATCCAGAGACTAAAACAATATTAATGCAACGTGGTCAAGATATATTGCGTAAAGATAATTTATTGGATGAAGAAGTACTACGTAAAGCACAAGAACAACAAGAATCAATTGAACAATGTGTTCAAAGAATCGACAGTACAGTCAATCAACTTACAACTCGTTTAGCAAGATTGATTGGTGAATTCGGATCAAGTCAAGCTAAGTTGAAACGTCGTTTAATGAGATTAGAACAAGAATATGATAACATTAATCCGTCATATACTGCACAAGATGGTAACACTTCGAGATATAGAAAGCAGAGTGACATATCAGCTATTGATAATCAAATACAAGTGACTGTGGATTCAGAAAAAACTGGTAAATCAGGTCAGTCATTTAGACAAAAACAAGGCAGTTTATTGAAAATTGAAAGAAAACAACAAAGACCGTCTACTAGCAGTTCAACATCACCCTATGATAAACGTGAATCATTGAGTTCATTAGGATCGGACATGACAAATGGAACTTTGCCTTCTGAAAAAGATGAGTAGACTGGTAATTCAAAGAAAAGTTAGTTGAACAACTAGTGCATATCATAATACACAAAACAAGGTGTTTGTTAATGTATTTCATTTGTTTCATTTGTTTTGTGAATAACAGAGTACACATTATTACCTTCATTCCTCCTTCCTATTTCATATTTCGATCATTAGAGAACAGAACAATCTAACTTTTCAACAAACGAATAGCTTTTATTTTCTGACTGAGTATTTTTGTCGTTTTTTGACTCTTTTATGTATCAGTGCTTCTAAGTGTGATTATCTGTTTCCTTGAAGTAATTACTTAACCCATAACTTGCTGGAATACAAGTCTTTTCTCAATCTTT